>CM053788.1:121533681-122036181 GCA_028749045.1 Cupressus sempervirens
ATAGTAACCTACAAGTTTAAGTAATTTCATAATCTAATGGATGCATGCATGATGAAAATATTTTATGGATATGGGTTTACTAAGCTATGAAAAAAAATTAATTGTACATTTGGACCTTGGATAGCTGATTCACCCCCCCTCTCAGTTATTCTAAAGAATTCCAAAAATTGGCATCAGAGCCTATCTACATAAGGGGACTAGTTTGAAGGTACTAGAAGCATAAAGATCAAGATGTCAAAAAGAGAAATACCCAAGCTTAATAGAGATAACTTTCCTAATTGGAAAATTCTAATGAAGATGCACCTAGGAGGTCTAGGAAATCATGCAAAATCTACCATTGTTGTTAAGCATACTGATCCTGTTGGAGCCCTAACTACTGAAGATCTAAAAAAGAAGAAAGAACACAACTAGGAAATGTTGGAGTTCACCTCTTCCCTAAGCTATGTCAAGTTTGATGATATCAAAAGTTGTGATAGTGCAAAGAAAATGTGGAATGCCCTACACACTATCTATGGAGGTGACAATAATGTTTTAAGAGCCAAAGTTGAAAGTCTCAAAGGTAAGTTTGATGACATGAGAATGCAAGAAGGTGAGAATATTGCACAATATTGCTCTAGTATAAAAGATGTTATTTATGTAATAAGAGGAGCTACTGGTAAAATAGATGATGATATTGTATTAAGTTTAGTTTTGAGAGCATTGTTGCCTATTTATGTTATTAAAGTTTCTACAATACAAGAACTGAGATATATGCCATGGAATGATCTAACTCTTGAAGGTCTAGTAGGTAGGCTCACTAATTTTGAGCTATCTAAATTTGATAATTACATACCTGAATATATTGAATCTACTTTTAAATCTAAGTTTTCATTGAAGAAACTTGATGAGAAGAAGAAGAACAACAAGACACAATATGTGTCCAATAACAATGATATAGATTAGGAAGACATAGATCGACTTGAAGCACTATTAGTAAGGAGATTTCACAAAGGTAAAGGCAAGTTTAAAGGTAAGTTACCTATCATGTGTTTCAATTGCAATGAGGTTGGTCATATTGCTAATAGATGTCCAGAGAAGGAGAATTATAGAGGTGATGACAAGTACAAAAGTAGAAGAGATGAAGGCAGAAAATACTACAAAGACAAAGGCAAGAAGTCTTGCTACATTGCTAAAAAGAAAAAAAAAAGATGGATCTGAAGATCATGATGATGAAGTGGTCTATGTTGCAATGAAGGATAAATCTGATGAGAATGAGGTAACTACACTAGTATCTTGTGTGAACAAGAATGACAGATGGATCATTGACAGTGGGTGTTCACATCACATGACTAGAGATAAAAGTAAGTTCATTACCTTGAATTATTATGATAAAAATAGTGTAAAGTTTAGTAATGATGCACCATGTTTGATAAAAGAAAAAGGTTCTATCAAGCTCACAGAAAAGATATTATGTGACAATGCTTGCTATGTTGAAGGACTTAACTATAATTTGTTGAGTGTGTCACAACTAAATAATTTGGGTTATAAGGTTAAAGTTGAGAAAAAAATTGCTAAGATATATGGTACTAATGGAGTATTGATTGGAAAAGGTGATCAAACTAGGTAATCTATTATATCTTAATATAGAGGATGCTACTTTTTAGTTGTAGAATTTGATGATGTGTGGCTATGGCACAAGAGGTTATGTAATGTTAATTTTGATAATTTGGTTAGTATCAGTAACATGAGAAGAGTTAGAGGTTTGCCTAAGTTGAATAAGCCTGACAATATAATTTACAAACAATGTCAGTTAGGAAAAATGACAAAGTTAAGTTTTAAGAGTAAGACTTGTAACTCTAAAGGAATATTAGAGATTGTTCATACTGACTTGTGTGGACCAACTAAAGTTCAAAGATACAAAGGAGATAAGTAAACTATGTTGCTTGTTGGTGATTATTCTAGAATGATGATTGTTACGTTTGTGAAACAAAAATCTAATTCTTTATAAATATTTAAGTGGTACTTAGCAAGAGTTGAGAAGGAAATGAGTAAAAGTCTAAAATGTTTGAGATTTGACACAAGAAGAGAATATACACCAAATGAGTTTGAGATTTTTCGTAATGACAAAGGAATAAAAAGAGAAACATATGCTCCTAGAACCCCTCCACAAAATAGAATTGTTGAATGGAGGAACATGTCCGTAATGGAGTATGCTAGGAAACTCATGATGGAGAAAAATGTTGCTTTGAAATACTGGAGTGAAGATGCCAGTACAACTGTCTATACCTTGAACCATGTACAAGTCAAGAAAGGTATTCATTCAACATCTTTTGAACTATGGTATAGATACTCACCAGATGTAAAATATTTTAAGGTATTTGGAAGCAAATGCTATATTCTCAAAGATTTCAGGAATGGTAAACAAGATACAAAAAGTGAGGAAGGGGAAGGTATATTCCTTTTTTATTCCACAAGAAGTAAAGGTTATAAGTGTTTAAATACTAACACTTAAAAAGTTGTGAAAAGTGCAAATGTGAAATTTGATAAATATATAATGTATATGAGACTGAACCTATGATGGAAATAAAAGAATACAAATCATTTATATACTTTAATGAAGGTATTCTTACTGATGAAGATGTTGTAAATCAAGTTGCAAACCAACAACAAGTTTTAGTGACTACTGAGTCACATACTATGAATGTCAAATTGTATTCAAGAACTGAGATACATTTAGGTGTCGAGTTATAGACTAAAGTTGAGGCATATTCTGATTTTGAAATTAGTGTACATGAAAGGGATACTAAACTACCTAACAAAGAGGTACATAGTGATTCAAAATTTGAGAGACCAAATGTACAAGCCAAATCTGAACCAATATTGTCTAAGTATGTCAAGAGACATCACCTTGTTGCACAAATCATTGGAGATAAAGATGTTAGACCAATGATAAGGAAAAAGTTGAGAAATAATTGAGCATGTAAGAACCTAAAACAGTGAAAGATGCCTTAGAATATGTGGACAAGAGCAAAGCCATGGAAGAACAGATTGAACAAATTGAGAAAAACAAGTTATGGACTCTAGTTCCTACACCAAAAGATAAAAATGCGATTAGTACTAAGTGGGTATACAAAAACAAGTTAGATGAAAATGGTGAAGTCACAAGGAAAAAAGAAAGATTAATCTATAAAGGATATGCACAAAAAGAAGGGATAGACTTTGGAGAGACATTTGCCCCTATTGCAAGCTTGGAAGGAGTAAGAACTCTGCTTTCTTACTCTACATGTAAAGGTTTCAAAGTTTATCAAATGGATGTTAAGTCTACATTTCTAAATGGTTAATTGGAGGAAGAGGTTTATATAGAATAGCTAGAAGGATTTGTTGATGTTAACAACAAAAACATGGTATGTAGACTACACAAAGTTTTATATGCTTTGAAGCAAGCATCAACAACATGGTATGACTCATACATTATTATCTAGTAAAGATTGGATTTGAAAGGACTGATGATAATAGAAATCTATACTTGAAGACAGATAAAGGAAAAGGTGTTTTGTTATCTAAAATTTTTGTTGATGATATCATATTTGGAGGTCAAGATACTCTATGTAAGGCTTTTGCAAATGAAATGAAGCAAGAATTTGAGATGTCTATGTTTGGAGAGATCAAGTTCTTTATGGGTTTGCAAGTACATCAGATGAAATATGGTATATACATCACTCAGTTAGAGTATGTAAAGGAGATACTAAAAACTTTTGGATTGGAAGATTCCAAGCCAATAAGTACACCTATGGTGACAGGGCATAAATTGTCAAAGAATGATGATTCACTCGAGGTGAATCAAACATTTTTTAGGTCTATGATTGGCAAATTATAGTATGTAGTACATAGAAAACCTAATATTGCTTTATCTATAGGGATAGTTGTGAGATTCTCTACTAATCCCAAGGAGAATCACTTGATCACAGTAAAGAGAATATTGAGATATCTTAAAGGAATAGAGGATTGGTCTATACTACAAGAAAAATGAGAAATTTGAATTGAGAGACTATATTGATGCTGATTGGGCTAGAAATATTGATGACAGAAAGAGAACCATTGGAGCAGCATTTTTCTAAGGCAAAAGGCCACTTACATGGACTAGCAAGAAACAAAAATGTATTTTTCAAGATACTCCCAAAGTTGAATATGTTTTTACTATAGTAAATTGTACAGACATTGTATGGATTAAACAACTACTCAAAAGTATGAAGGAGAAAATCACTAAACCTATAATAATTTATTGTGATAATACAAGTGCTATAAACATATCAAATAATCCTATGGTGCATACAAAGACTAAGCACAATGCAATCAAGTATCATTACTTGAGAGAATTAGTTCAAGATAAAGAGGTGAAGATGGAATATGTTAACACAAGAGAGAAAATAGTTGGTATCTTCACAAAATCATTACCTAAGGATGCTCATGAGTATCTATGAGGTAAACTAGGGGTGATACCCCTATGAAAGGTTATCTAAAGAAGCATGAGGAGTGTCCTTCATCAAACAAGATCATTGACATATGTTATGCATTGATGCAGTGGATCTTACTTTAGGAGCTGCCTGAAGTAATCAAAGAGTTGGAGCTATAAATCAGTCACAAGCAAGGTGACAGAGGAAGAAACTAAAAATATTCATATCTGCATATGATGATCATGTCTTTGGCATTGTTGTTAAAGAGGGAGAAATCCACATATAGAAGATACAGAACTATGGAATATTTACTCAGAAGTAGAAAGTGTAACTACTGATTACATCTACCTAGTAAGAGGGAGATAATGTTGAGGGAGATATAAGAAGTGATGAAAAGGGGGTCATAAGGATGAGTTGACTGATTTTTTGTTGATCAAAATAGAATTTTTTAACCTATTCAAAAGATGGAACTTGCTAATAAAGGGAGAGATTTCAATACAAGGAATTATTTTCTTTTTGGTATTTTTTTGGTCTTACTGATTAAGTTTGGTTAGTTTGGTTTGCCATCAATGCTAAAGAGGGAGATTATTGAAAACAGATTGATACAAGTATGATAAATGTGTTTCAATCATTATTTTCTCACTGATGTAAAACCTACTACTTGTTGGTAAGACAATTACTTATATGATTTAAGAACTATCATTTATTTGATTGATGAAGAGGATTTGATCAAATGAGATAAAAATAGCACCTTGAGGAAAGGTTGAGTTATGATATGAAAATGAGTACAAGAATCATTTAAGATAGTGATATTATAGTGCATTGATAATCTACTTAAGGTTGCAAATATTAGTTACACCAAGTAAGTCGAGAAGAATAAGTTAAACAAAGTTTGTCTACCAAGCTTGACCAAGTGGATAGTAGGTGCCAAGAAAAGTTAGTGCAAGCTGAGCAAAAAATTAGTTGGAGCCAGTCAAAGTCAATTTCAGTGTAAGCTGAGTGAAATAGTGGAAGTTGGATAAAGTTTAGTTGATGCCAAGTGATGGTCTAATTTTCCACACTAAAAATTTAGAAATATGTGTGAAAATCATATAGATCTATATATATTTTGCATATTAGGGTCTAGTCTTCTCAAAATTGGTTAATCCTAACAAAAACCCTAATAAAAACCAAATTTGTGTCCTAAGTAAATCCTTTAAGTTGTATGCCTTTTCATTGAAGATCAAGCTGGAAAAATATTTTTGAAAAGGGTATATATCTTTGGGAACTTTTAAATTTTTTTCTTTTGGCTTCATTATTCCCCTATAAATTTCTTCACCATCAGATCTTTATGAGATCTACAATGGTTTTCTTGTCGCTATGGAAACTTGTGGTCACTTTATCTCATGTGACATGGTGACCAAACAAGTATTATACCTGGGACCCAACTGATATAAGCATACTTTTAATGTGTTTTTCTTGCACTGTTGGATCTTTCCAGATCAATGGTGGCCATTATGTTGCCACCAAAAAAAGAAAGATTTTTGCTGGTAGTGACATGGCAACCTCCTGTAAAAGGAAATGCAGTGGGCCAAAATTGAATATGGTGTCAAAAGCTTTGCCTATCATTAATGTACCATGTCAATACAACTAACTATCAGAGGCATCAAAAGAGTAGTAAATATAGTTATGACCAGAGCATATGTTACTTTCATGATGCTAAAAAATTTCAAGAATTAGGTGGTCGCTATATCGCCATCAAAAATTATGAGTTTTCATCAGTAGCGTTATGGGAACTTCCCATGAATTAAAATACAGTGGGACCTAATTTTGAAAGAGCAATGCCAAAAATGTTGATATTTATAAATGACTATGCTAGCATGTCAAGGTGGTCTGATATCACATGCTACATGGATCTACACCTGTAAAAGGATACATGTTAATTAAAGTCATCAAATTGAAGATGCATCAATGGTAGTCATCTTGTCACTATGGAAACCTGCTCAATGTTTAGTGCATGTGACATGGTGACTAGAGAAAAAAAATGGACCCACCACAGTTGAATTAAAATCCTCATGAAATACACATCGTCAAATTAGAGATGAATCAATGATGGTCGCTATATCACATGCAAAAGTTTCTTGATGTTTATGCATAGTGACGTAGTGAGAATGCAACATGTGTCTGCGAGTGCCAGTAAGGCCAGAACAAGTTGCCAATAGTGGAAAGAAAAGCCTATATGGAGAAACTTGATTGGTTTGACTACCAACCTAGAAAATAAAAAATGAGTCATTCACAAATTTATCCTTAAGTCATCAATTTTATTAGAATCAATAGTGTATTTTTAAATTAGAAGGTGTTGCCGCCCTATTTCTCCTTACAGTTTATTTATGAAAATTAAAGGCTCTCCGTGGAATTAGAACTAGAGAGATATTGCAAATTTTCACCATTTCTTCTCTACTCAAATGAATTTTAGAATTATAGAGAGTTGAGAACCAGTTGAAGAATTATTCCTTGCATGTTTAAAATTGCAAAAGATTTTTAGTATCCACCATTTGTTGTAGAATTTCAAGAAGGATAGCGAAGAACCAAGTAAGTATCCAAATCTATTAGACAATGAAGAAATCTAGTATTTGTGTGTTACTAAGTAAACATGCCTCCAAGGAAAGTTTTCTCAAGAAAGGTAGATTATGCCAATAGAAATATACATGATGACTTTCTTGAATTATTACCTAAGTCTACAAATGAGTCTGCCCAAATGAAAAAGCTAATTTCTATAAACCCTAGGCTCTAGATTGTAGATGGGTTGTATAATAGAGGGAATTGGGTTAGAGATGCTACCACTACTAAAATAGGGCTCCATCTTTTTAAGAATTGGTTCTCAGAAAGAAAATTATTTGCTCCCAATAGGAACATTTGGAATTTTGATTTTGGAAAACTAGTGGTCCCTAGTGTTCTTATGGATTCTAACCTACTAATGGCCATTGCCCAAAATTATGACCTAGCAGCCAAGATAGTGAGAAGAATGGATGGTGAATGCCTGGTCAGAAGAAATTCAAGAAGTTTTTGGTCTAGAACTAGTTTCAAATTATTATGTATCCATTGACCTGCCAAGACTAGAGAAAAAATACTTTTCTAAGAAGGATAACATCCGGCAAGGTGCACTGAGGGCACACATAGGTTCAATTGGAAATTTTCTACTAGTCACAGAATCTACTAAGGAGCCTTTTGTGTCAATAAAATTAATTTATATGTTGATTCAAATTTCCTCTTTTGGTGTTGATATTACTTTTACTTTGCATCCTATATAGTAGAGGAAATGCATATAGGGTTGGTTGGAATTGTGAACGGCAAGGTGGAAAAAGCTTTTGGTCATTATTCATTGTTAATGCACATGTTCCTATTTAAGGGGGTTACATATTTTGAAAAGGAGATGGTTTTAAACTAAAAGTATGGAGAAGAAGATCTAGCAGTCTAGTTGTAGAGTGCAAACATGACCTGGGATGCAAGGGAGGCCAATTTTGTCAGGTTTGATAGGTACTTTTCATCTAGGTTAAGATGCCTCATATTAAGGGACAATCCCAAAATCCCCAAGGAATTGATGGATTTTATTAGACCCATGGATAATCCTTTTAATTTGAAAGTATCACATAATTGGGTAGATATCATACCATACTTTGTTTCAACTATTTTTAGGGTTTATGGTTTCCAAGGAACTACCCTTATATTGCCCTACTAGGTGCCTATAAATGTAGGAATATATGAGATGTTGTGGCAGTTAGGGGGATCGAAGGAAGCATATTTGGTTAGAAGAAATAGAGGCTCAATTTTTGCCACTTATAGTGTAGCTAATCATTTCATAATCATAAAAGGCAGTTGGTTGTTCTTGTATAAATTCCTAGACTAGTACAAGATGTGTGTATCTCACCCCCATTTTTTTGATACTGAGGGATTTTTTGATATGTTTAGACTAAGGGCTAAAGTTGGCTCCAAAAAACATAAACCTTACTTCCGTGAGGATATGCAAGAGCAAGATATCAAGAAAGAGAAATGGATAGTTTATTCTAGAGTTTTAGAATTCATCAATCTTTTTGATAATAATTACAAGCCTCTTGGTGATGCAAAAACAAAGCCAGACAGATTGAATAAACTCATGACTACTTTTCCTAAAATCATGGAGGTCATGAATGAAAAGAAATTATTCTTTATTAATTCTTTTCCAAACAAAGACAAAGAGGTCATGAGGAGGTTATCTTTTACTCCCACAATAGGATCAGGGCAATTGATCATTCAAAAGAAACCTAGCTACAATGTGATCCAAAATAAAAGAACCACTGTAGACAAAGGAAAACAAATTATGGGATCAATCAGTGTACTTCTCGAGGAAAGACCTAATGAGCCCTCACCTAAGAGGTATAAAATAATAAAGGAAAAAACACCTCAAAATTGAGGAATATTCACCTACTCAGTCCCTGCTGTAATTAGGAGATGAATAGCTTACTATGGAGCAGATGGAGCAATTGGGATCTCAACTTGGAGTGTTCATCACTCAAGAAGAATTAGAAGAGGGAAATCCATAGGAACCTCCAATGCCAAGCCTTGAGTTAATAGTGGTAGACTATAGATGAAAGGAACTGGATCCTATGATGGAACAAGCCAGTGTTGAATTCATCTCTAACAACAATTTTTTCAAATCCTAGGCCTTCTACCAATTTTTTTGGAGAATAAACGTGGAAATATTTGAAGAGAGATGCAATAAGCTGAAAATAGAGCATTCAAAAATGGAGGAGGCAGATGTGCAAAATTAGATAAAGGAAGAGATGATGCAAGAATTCAAGAACATGAACCTTGAGGAAGGGAGACAAATGACAAAGGCATCTGGTGTTTTGTTGCTTCGCAATTGGGATATTGCAGATGCTTTGGTTTTCAACTCTATTGCAAACAAAATGAGTATAGATGATCAAGGGAAGAAAGAAATGAAAGATGCCAAATTCAATGAGGACCAGGCTACATTAGTCATTTGGTTAGTAAGGAAGGGATTTAGGATTGGCTCTTCCAAGCCTAATGATACTGGGTTGATAGGAAACCTAATTGCAAGAAGAGTTGAAGAAACTACTAGTGTAGAAGCTACACATATGGGTGTTGGATCACCCCACTTTACCTTAGCCACAACTCTAAGAGATGAAAAGGAAAAGTTGGAGTTACAAGAGAAGTATGAAGAGGTTCTGGATGCATACGATACTGAATTTCAAAAAAGAATTGAACTTGAGAATAAAGTGATGGGATGACCCACTAGGCCAAGAATCACCTACCCTCACCCACTAGTGGAACCTTTTAAATTCACTCCTCTCATTGAAAGCCTAGACACACCAAAAAGGCCATAGTATTATACTGCAAAAGATTTTGAAGAAGAAAAGAGAAAATTGTGAGCATTACATGTAGAATTGAATGTACAATATGAGGATATGCTAAGAAAAGCCCTTCTTTATTAGTTGATAAAATGGATTGGCCCTCATTTTATGACCAACTAGCAAAGACAATAAACATATGGGATGAAATAAAGGCAAATGATGAAGCCTTGAAACCAATTATCAACAAGTGGAGTAAGAGGAGAAAATAGGTCACCTTTTTATGTTTTTTTGTAATCAATTTATCACATGATCATATAGAAAAAATTATGATGTTTCCAATGTTCTTTTAGAATTTAATGATAAAAGAATTGAGCTATAGAGGAGAATTGTCAGTTACTTGGACAAGTACAAGAGTGTTAAATTTTATTTGTTCCCACATGCTTTAGGTAAAAAAAATAAATTGAAAAGTAAGGAGGAATGGGCCCAAGAATTAGATGACCTATTCTATCTAAGGATGAATAGAGTCATAAATGAAAGAGGAAATGCACGTTGGGCAGTTACTACTGAAGAATTTGTAAAAGTCTAGTTATTCTTTGATTCTTTAAAGTAGGATTTTATTGAAATTGACAAAATTTCTAAATATGTGATTAAGAAATAGTATGATATTCTTCAGTTTAATTGGCTAGATGACACACTTTTTGACAAGTGGATGGCAGATATAACTCATGGTGAGTAGTTAGAAGATGTTGAAATTGGTGAAGATGAGGAAATGGAACAACATAAGGTACAGATAATTGATACATTAGTAAGAGATCAAAAAAAAGAAGAGAACAAAGGACAGCAACCAATTACAGTTGCTAGTACAGAAATCTAGACTGATGACTTGGCAGAAGAGAAAATAGATATAACTATTGTCTTATCAGTTCATGATGATATACATGGAGATCCTTGAGTGGAGGTTAGTCTACAACAAGCAAAGCTAGATATGTCACAATCAATCCCATTGGCTACAACCTCTGAGGGAAACAATAGTAATAGGGCCAATCATCAATTTTTTCACTCACAAAGAAATGCAACAAAAGATGTAATAGAAATTGGTCCCACCAAAAGGTGTTATGATGTAAAGTTTTTCTTGTTGCACATTTCTTTGTCTTTTGTGACTGTAATAATGTGAATATTTTTGTCTTAAAGATAGTTGTCAATTCTCTACACTTGAAGCTTGTTGCATCTCACCCTATATAAGTGAGATTCCAAGGTTAGAGAAAGGGTCCATGAATTTTATAATTTTTCCTTGTTCAAAAGTATAAGTGGTCCATTTTTATGTGTAGTCTTCTAAGTTTACTTTTGAGATTTGTAATTTCCTATTGTCTTCATATCAATGACAAAATTAGCAAGATATTCTAAGTCTCATTGAATTTCTATTAGTTATTGTATCAATCCTTTCAAAGGATAATACAAAAGGGAACTTAATTACACTACATTTGTGTTATCAATCTTTGTCTCCATTTTATGAATTTTTTTACTTTGAGATCAATTAAACAAGGTTTAATTGATTGAATATAATCTAGATAGGTTGTGTATTGATTCTATTGTGTCTTTTAATTCAAGGAGTTAAGGAAGTGCTTCAATGATTCAGTAGGGTCTGTGAGTTTATAAGAGGGATATTTCATAATAATGAGAATTGATGATTCTAATTGATTTAATTCATTTACAAGTTATTTGAGTTAGATCCCCTACTAATAGTTGACTCTATGTAACAATGGATAAGGCACTAGTCATATAAATTAAAGATAAATCGAAGTAAATTCTGCTACATGTATCCAATTTATATTCAAATCTAAATCAATCAAATATTGTATCAAGTGTATAAGTGGTGGTCATCATCTATCTATGGGAATTTATGGGTTATTGTTAGTTTTTGTATCTCATCTTTATCTCACATTTATCATAGAAAGAGGACCACATTTTCTATTTCTAGGGATTAAGGATAAGAGTCAATAAGTTATTTGAATCCCTAAGGTAACCCCACCTTGGTTTTGCAGAGCCAAAAGTATAGGAAGCAATTTTTCTTCGTATAGTTGGCCCAAAGACATAGTTTATTATGCTAAATATGAGCACTAGCTATCTCTAGCTATAATAAATTTTGTTGTCTACTGGTAAAAATAATCATAGTTAAATCAAGAGCCAACACCAAGCACTAGTAAACTTTAATTTGTGCTGAGTGTTTTGATAGTGGATGTCAAGCAACACAGTATGTGCCCATCATCAAAAGCTAGTTAATGTTGAATGTTAGCATTATGAGAAAGATCGAGAATTTGATGAATCTAAGCTAACATGTTTGATTTCTTGAATTGAGTGAACTGTGTAGAAGATAAGATTGATGAGTTGGTGGCACAGAATTCATGGTGAACCATTTTGAGGTGAATACAAAGATAATTGAAGGAGAAGTTTCTAGAAGGGAATGAAATGAAATAAGAGGTGGATTCATTGAATCCTACCTAATCTAACCTAACCCTAAAATGGATGATGGAGGATGAATGGAAAAATATCTTAATTCTCTATTCGTAGAGATGGTTGGTCAAAAGAAAAGGTTTTCATGTGCCAGAACCTAAGGAAGACAAGGAATCTAGTGTATTGCTTCATTCGGTGACCTAAGAGAAGAGACTACATTGGCAAGTAAAGCAAGAAGGTTTAAGGGTATGGATTCTTAAAGGGTGAACAAACTATCAAAGCTGAAGTGTATGAAAGCCAAGTATAATGGAGGACTAAAATAGAGATCTATAATCTACAAGTGTATTGTAAGTTTTTATCAGATCAAGCCTTATTGTTACTCTCTAATCATTGTATCATTTTAGGGTAAATCCTTTGGATTAAGTTTGACCTAATATTCATTTGTAAATCATTTAACTTAGTGGAATTCTAAGTGAATAATCTAAAGTCCTCTAACAAGGCTCACTCCTAATAGGGTGATTGAAATCTTTTAACTAGGTCACATTTAACAATGTACATTGTAACCTTTAATAGGGTTGGCCTTTCACAGGGCATCACTTCAGAAGAGTGAGAATGAGTAGCATGTTACTGGTGGTTTTTCCCAAATTGGGTTTCCACATTAAATCATTGTGTCAAATGTGTTATTGAATCAGTTATCTTTCATGTTTACATTTTTGCAAATTGATTTGAAAGTAACCTACACAAGTTTAAGTAATTGCATAATCTAATGGATGCATGAATGATGAAAATGTTTTATGGATATGGGCTCATTAAGCTATGAAAAGTTTTAATTGTACATCTGGACCTTGTATAATTGATTCACCCCCTCCCCCCCACCTCTTAGTTATTCTAAAGAATTTCAACAAATGTTATGTGAGTATAACTATCATAATTAAGATGTAAATATAGGGTAAAGATATGAAATGAAAGAACATATAAATAATTCACCTTTAAATGCATAGAGGAAAAGGTATTTTCATTGTAGAACTCACATATTTAAATTGTATTTGAACATTTGTCTATGGATCACAAAATGAAATGACAAAAGGAACAAGACCCAAAAATATCCCTAGAATCTAAAATTAAAGGACTAGTTCAACTTGGAAGATGTCCTACAACCAAGTTTATGTAGTCCAATGACCTTCAAATGACAACTCCAAATCTTGTGAACTGTAGGTTCCAGATCTACAATCCTTTTCGATGCCACCCTTCAAATCAACACTAAAAGGAAGTTTTTATGGTTGGAGTTTAATGAGGACTTGCCTTGGTCAAGCATTAGGTTAAGAAATTAACTGTAATTGAGAAATGTAAATGTAAATGATTATAAAACAAGATAAATGTTAGGATTCCTCTTTCTCGAAGCCCTTGTTTATAATGATTTTGTAGGTAAATGTATTGTAGATCTTGAATTAGGAATGTAGGGTATCTCTACCCTTTGCAATGAATCTACCTTAATTCCATCATGGTACCGTGGATATAGAAGTGCATCAATGAAGAAGATGATGAATACTTCAATGTAGATCTCCTCCCTTGATGGCCAACAATAAGCTAGATCTTGAAGAAGAAATGCTCATAAAGGATCCTTCAATAGAAATATCCTTCATTTAATGCTTGAAAGTCTTGAATACTTGAACTCCTTGAATGAAAAAGGAATAAAGATTTGCTCGAGAGAAAGAGCTTGGATTACTTGAATGTGTGATATAAAAATGAAGCCTCCAAGTCACCTTATATATGAGTTTTCAAGCAGAAAATAATATAGGTCAACTAGGTAATGGTCAAAAACTAATTAAACCCCTAAGGCCTTTTGGGCCTCGACCTCTAAAAATATTGAGGAATAGGTGGGCCTAGGAGGACTAGGTTGACCTTGGTTTACCTAGTCCAAAATAGGTTGACCTCGGTCAACTCGGTCATGGAGATTAGGTCTTGGGTGCCATGGAAAGAAGGAAAAAATACTAGAGAGTTAGGGTGGAAAGATGGAAGAGAACATGAGAAAAGGAGGTCTATCACATGAATATATATGGACCAAAGAGGGAATTTATAGAGAGGGAGCTTAACGTTCTTAAAATGCAAGTGTGTCCATTTTAAGACAGTATATTTTGTAAGGCATTGGCATGATTTGGTACACCTATAAACCATCATGTCCAAATTTTCAAAGTGGAATATAATCATTTTATTTGTTGAATTAGTTCATTATTAGGTTCATTTAGATGTCTTAGATGGGTTACACAAATAGGAATGCATATTAGTTTAATATTGATTGCATTTTGCAAAAGTTGCACTTTTGCAACTATGCAATTTTTGGCAACAATGGAAGACGAAGAGTCTTTTCACTTTACAAGATCATGAAAACCCATGACTCACATGTATTTAGGCCAAATATGATCAAATTATATAGGATAATTTATTTTGGATTGAATTGAATTTTTTTGGATCAATTGGGAACGTGCACTAGTGAAGAAATTTTGATTTTTTCCATGTTTTGTGTTGTTCCCAGTCTTTGAATGACTATTTATGACTATCTAAAGTTTGAAAACACCATGAATTCATAGAGGGTTGAGTTAGATTTATTTTTCAATAGAATTTTGGTTATGAGGTGCTAGGAAAAGTGAGAAAACTTGAAAACATTAAACAGTTGTCTAAAATTGCTTTACAACCAAGGTTTTGCTAGAAACTTTCAAATTTCTCCATTCTACACCAGCCAAATCTCATGGACTCTTATAAAAAGGTATTTTATATGGTCCTATAACATATTATTAAATTCATTTTTTTTTCCATAGTGTGTTGAAATTTTGGCGATGAGCCCTAGTCGGGTCTTTTTGCCTATTTTCTAGGAAACAGGGTTTAAAAACTCAATAACTTCCATGCATGGCCTAACCAAGACTTGAAACTTGGAATTTAGACTAGGTTTGGTATATATAAACTGATCCAATAATTATTTTAGCTAAAATAGGTTTTTTTATTAATATTTACTTCATATTTGAGCCTAATTAAGCCTATTAGGCCACTAAAAATTTGTAGTTTTGACATGGTGGTTGATTGAGTAGTAAATTGGAATTTGAGGGATTTTACTAAATCCAAAAAGGGTATTTGGAAAGCCCATATTTAGGTCAATTTTAGTCAATAGTTTTTAAGAAAATTGAAGAAAACTATCAAAATATGGCTACTACGAAAGTAGACATGTATAGAAGGAACTATACATGTTTGGATTGGGGAGTAGAATCTAGAGGTTGGAACATATTGATTCACTAAAAGGTAGGAGAATCCCCAAAGGAGATGTTCTATCCCATATAAAATAACCATGTAGTGGAAAGACATCAGCAATGCAAGATCTAATACCAAATCACAACTCTTTATTCATAAAATAACTAATTACATGCAATGTGTTAGGTTGTAAGGCCTTCCTGGTTACAACAAAATAAAAACAAAGTAATAGTTTTGAAAAATACCTCAAGACCAATCCAAACCCTATCTAGTCGAGATCCACACTCTAGTAGAAATCCAAGGAAGATCTAAACTTGTGCTCATAAGCCCACCAAGCATTCTCCTTGTTTCCCAAGCCTCGGCTACTAGCCCTTCTCAAAATTTGCTCCTCTACCACATCCTCTTCTCCAAGATGGATGAATAATGACTAAAGACTCCACCATACCCCCAAATTATACCCAACTAAGCCACAAGTTAGCCCAATAAGCTACAAATTAAATAACCCTTAAATTAAATACATGTTAAGCCACAGGTTGATCTCCAATAGAAATTAAATATCAAATGCCTTAAAAGGTTTACAACACTTATTAAATACATCAAAAAAAAAAAAAAACCAAGACCCAAATAGGTCTACACAACTCTGCCAAAATTTCTCCAACATACAGAATGGCCAACTACCCTAGGATGCTCCTGTATCAGACTTCCCAAGTGTGAAAAGATGATCTCAATAGCTAGAAGAACATCTTTTTGGATTCAACACATAAATCCCAAACTAGATCTTCACATACATGTCCTCCAAGTCCTCAACTTGTACACTCTTTCCCTTACTCCACTTCTACTTATTCACCTCCATCTTTTAAGGAAACTCAGGTGTGGAAACAACTTCCTACACTAATCTCTTAAGAGAAGTATCGTGCAAATCCTATTAAAATCTTTTACACTTACAAATTCAATATCATGTAAACAAAAATATTTCAGCCAAGCAAGCATAAAGAAAATAGATAGAGAAAGAAACACATAACACAAAGATTTGTCAGTGGGGAAAAACCTTTTGGTAAAACAAACCCACCCCTCCAGAACATGCACAATGTATTATCTTCAACACAAGGTTACAATACACTTGCAATGCAAGTTCAATAGCGACAATAGAAGACTCCAGTAGCAACTCACAGTACCAAAAATACACTTTCTCACATACACCTCTTCGTAACCCTAAAAATGCTTATAACATGCACTTCACTTTAGGATTACTCCCAAACGTAACCGTATTAAGGTTTTACCATTCTTCGAGAAAATAGGAACCCTAAAAAAAATTGGGGTGATGCCCCGAACCCCACTATTGGGGTAGAGTGATAGCACTTGAATTCATCAGTTGCCACATGTCTTCACCTATCATTGAATCTTCCTAACATAGCTCTTACGTGTCATAGGAATCTATCATAACCATTTTAGCTATGATCTCCTTATACACAATTCAAGATGCTGACACATCAACATTATTTGCAAGAAATACATTTTACAAAACAAATAATAAGAATAGGAATTATCCAAGGTTGAGACACCTCATTTCTAACATAATCCCACTTGTCGAACACCTTGTAAGAGCAACAACAACATAACAGGAACTAACTGCTATAGGCCAAAAGGCCCATAGACTTCAAACACCATCTAAACTTCTCAGTGCCCACTGGTTTCATTAATGCATCTACAACATTCTTCACAGTATCTAACTTCTCCAAATTTACCTTTCCATCTTCCACCATATCTCTCACAAAGTGAAACTGCACATCAATGTGCTTCGTTCTAGCATGGAAAGTTGGATTCTTTGCAAGGCAAATAGCACTCTGACTGTCACACCAAATAGTAATATGTTCTACATCAACACCAACATCATAACACAATCTCTTAAGCCAAATGGTTTCCTTACAAGCATGAGTAGCAGCCATGTACTCAGCTTCTGTAGTGGATAAAGCAACCACAGGTTGTTGCTTGCTCATCCAACTGATGGCACCACCAAACATAGTGAACACATAAGCACTGGTGTATCTCTTGCAGTCAATATCACCTACCCAATCTGAATCCACAAACCCATGAATACAAACTGAATGCAGAGATCTAGAAGAGTTACCATGATAACATATGGAGTAATCTAATGTACCCCTTAAATATCTAAATACTCACTTAACTACATCCCAATGTACCTATCTAGGATTAGCCATAAACTGACTTAGGACTCCCACTGCTTGGGCAATGTCTAGTCTAGTACAGACCATAGCATACATAAGACTACCAACTGCACTAGCATAAGGTATTCTACTCATGTCCTCCACCTCACTAGGAGATTTTGGACAATCATCTACAGATAACTTTGTTCCCATAGAAATAGGAACACATAGTGGTCTACAATCTACCATGCTAAACCTGTCCAACACAGACTTCACATACTTACTTTGACTCAACCAAAGTTTTCTGTTAGACCTGTCTCTACTGATTTCCATACCCAAGATGTACCTATCTGCCCCAAGATCTTTCATCTCAAACTATGCTGACAACTGAGATTTAAAATCAGAAATCATACCCTTTCCCTTCCCAAATAGCAACATATCATCAACATATAATGTAACAATAAGAAGGCGATCATTTTCAACTCTGAAATAAACACAATGATCTGATTTTGATCTTACAAATCCAATTGACAACACAAAGGCATCAAACTTTAGGTACCACATCCTAGGAGATTGCTTCAAACCATATAGATATTTCTTTAATCTACAAACTAAGGATTCTTTACCTTTAACAATGTAGTGCTCAGCCTGTGACATATAAAT
The DNA here is from genome assembly GCA_028749045.1 of Cupressus sempervirens. Lineage (NCBI taxonomy): Eukaryota > Viridiplantae > Streptophyta > Pinopsida > Cupressales > Cupressaceae > Cupressus > Cupressus sempervirens. Next base: position 121,551,964 of record CM053788.1, read on the forward strand.
CTCTTCCTCCAAATCACCATGAAGGAAAGTTGTCTTCACATCCATCTGTTCTATCTCTAAATCATATGATGCAGCAAGAGATAGCAGAAATCTAATGGATGTCAACTTTGCAACAGGAGAGAATATTTCACCATAATCTATTCCCTCTACCTATAAATACCCCTTTGCAACCAATCTAGCTTTGTACCTTTCAACACTGTCATCTGCACAAAATTTCTTCTTGAACACCCATTTACAGCCAACAAATTTTCTCCCTTTAGGCAAAGGTACAAGGTCCCAATTATATTTTTTCTCTAATGAAGCCATCTCATCATCCATAGCCTCAATCCAAGAACCTATATCTTCCATGCCCAAAGCCTCTTTCACAGATCTAGGGTCATTAGTGTTAGTAATCAAAGCAAAAGCACAACTAGAATTTAACATAGAGTAACCAAACCTTTCTGGTTGCTTTCTTTCTCTCATGGATCTCCTCAAGGGCTATGGTTGATGTTGTTCTTCCTCTTCTTCTAAACTATCAGAGCTGCTAGAGCTCTCCTCATCATTAGACCCAACATGGTCTCTCTATTCAATCTTCTTAGGGGTAGGAGGCAACTGAACATCATCTTTTTCCTTTTCTTTTTCATTTGGTTGTAGCACAATAGGAGAAGATGTTAGCTCTCTAAAAATAACATTTGTACTATACAACACCTTACTGGTCACAGGATTCCAAAGCTTGTATCCTTTCACACCAACACTGTACTCGATGAAAATACATTTAACAGCTTTGTTTTCCAACTTAGATATTTTCTCCTTTGGAACATGTGCATAAGCTTCACAACCAAAAACATGAAGATGTCTAATTGAAGGCTTATTACCAAACCACACCTCCATGGGTGTCTTACCAACAAGGGCTAATGTAGGAGATCTGTTAACCAGATAGCAAGTAGTGGCCATAGCTTCAGCCCAAAACCTTTGTTCTAAACCAGCTCCACTAAGCATACTCCTAGCCTTCTCCATCAATGTCCTATTCATTCTCTCTGTAACTCCATTTTGCTATGGGGTATAAGGAATTGTCTTATGCCTCTCGATACCTTGTTCTTTACAGAATTATTCAAAATCTGTTGAGCAAAACTCACCACCATTGTCAGTTCTCACACACTTAATCTTCTTACTAGTCTTATTCTCTACAAGGGCTTTAAATTCCTTGAATCAACTAAAGAATTGTGTCTTAATTTTAAGGAAATAAATCCATGTCCTTCTACTGTAATCATCTATGAAAGATACAAAAAATACAGACTTGGAGATTGAAGGAACTTTTACAAGACCAAATACATTAGAATGAATGAGATCCAAAACATTAGAAGATTTGTGAGAACTAGAGTAAAACTGAACACAATTTTGTTTACCACAGACACAGTGTTCATAGAAGTCAAACTTGAGATTGCAATCATTTAACCCCTCAATGAGATTTTTATTTTTCAAGATTCTGAGACCCTTTTCACCAATGTGACCAAATCTCATATGCCACAACATTGTCTTTTCTATAGGAAGCTTACCTTCCAAAGTGTTTTCATTTCCATCAGAATCAATAACTATAGAATTCTTCACTGCTAGTTCAGATGGTGAGGATGAAGAACTATTACATAGAGGAATACATACATCTAGCTGAAATAAGGTACCTCTCCTAGTACCCCTTGCAAGCAATATCGATCCTCTCATCATCTTGCATTATTCTTTCAAAAAAACAACTTGCACACCTACATCATTCAACATACTTACAGATAATAGGTGTTGAACCTAGAATGTGCATAACTCCATTGATTCCCTTTACTCGTCCATCAAGAAATTTGATAGTGACCCTTTTGCATCCAACTATCTTTAGGTGAAAATCATCACCCAAGTACACCTTTCCACCATCAAACTCTTCATATTTTGAGAACCAGTTTCGATGAGAGGTCATGTAAAAAGATGCACCTAAGTCAACCAACCACACATCATCAGATGCATGGGCTGCCAAAGATACGATGAATGCATCGACATCTTCTTGAGATCTTTATGAAGCTAAATCTGAACCTTTCTTCTTCTTCTTTGGCTCTTTGCAGTCTTTATGAAAGTGCCCAGGTTTATCACAGCTCCAACATTTTGCCTTGGACTTATTGGAAGTCTTTGACTTCCCACGAGATTTGGATCTACCCTTATTCTTAGACTTATTGTCATTTTTCTTCCCTCTTTTCATGGATCTCCCATGAATAGCAAGGGCTTCTTTTTCTGAAACGGAAGCCTTTCTCTGCATCTCCTCTGATAGCAACGAAGACACCACATCATCCATTTTGAAGGTGACTAACATGCTTCTAAGAGCCATCACAAGATGGTTCCATGAATTTGGTAAAGAACACAAAAGTGTGTAGCAATGATCCTCCTCCTCTAACTTGATACCAACTGATGTCAACTATGTAGCCAGTAGATTAAATGCATTTAAATGATCTGTTAAGGATCCACCTTCCTCCATTTGTAGAGAGTACAACTTCTTCCTTAGGAACAACTTGTTCACCAAATATTTGGCCTGATACACGGCCCCAAGTCTTTCCCAGAAACTATATGTGATTTTCTCATCTAGAACATTCAGAAGAACTACATCAGTTAAACAGAGTCTTATGAGACCATTTGCTTTATGGTCTTTGATATCCCAATCTGCTTGAGCTACAGTTGCTGGTCTTGTAGCATTTGAAGTTACTTCCCATAGGTCATGATCTTCCAACATGTCTTCCATCTTGAGTTTCCACAACTCGAAATTAGTGCCATTAAATTTCTCCACCTCCATTCTTCCATATGATGAACTTGCCATCTCAATCTACAAATAATATTTAGGATGCTCTGCACAAGACTCCCACTCAACTTGAGATTAGCTCAAAAAACCCTACCCAACAACTAGGATCAAAAGTTGATCAAGCTTTGATACCACTTGTAAGGAAACTCAGGTGCGGAAACAGCTTCCTACACTAATATCTTAAGAGAAGTATGGTGCAAATCCTATTAAAATCTTTTACACTTACAGATTCAATATCATGTAAACAACACTATTTTAGCCAAGCAAGCATAAAGAAAATAGACAGAGAAAGAAACACATAACACAAAGATTTTTCGGTGGGGAAAAACCTTTTGGTAAAACAACCCCACCCTTCCAGAACCTACACAATGTATTATCTTCAACACAAGGTTACAATACACTTACAATGCAAGTTCAACAACAACAACAAAAGACTCCAATAGCAACTCACAGTACCAACAATACACTTTCTCGCATACACCTCTTCATAACCCTAAAAATGCTTATAATATGCGCTTCACTTTAGGGTTACTCCCAAAGGTAACCATATTAGGGTTTTACCATTCTTCGAGAAAATAGGAACCCTAACAAAAATTGGGGTGATGCCCCGAACCCTACTATTGAGGTAGAGTGTACAGTACTCAAATTCATCAGTTGCCACATGTCTTCACCTATCATTGAATCTTCCTAACATAGCTCTTATGTGTCATAGGAATCTATCATAACTGTTTTAGCTATGATCTCCTTATACACAATTCAAGATGTCGATACATCAACATTATTTGCAAGAAATACATTTTAGAAAACAAATAATAAGAATAGGAATTATCCAAGGTTGAGACACCTCATTCCTAACACATCCTTGGTGTTCCACAAGTTTTCTATCCACATTGATCGCTAACCCCTTTAGAATATGCCATCTCAACTCAACTACCAATACTCAAGTTCCTTCTACTGACCTCTTCATTTTGCAAAGGAATTAGGGAATTCTTCTTGCCACCCTTCACAATTGTAAACACATTCTTGACACAATCATGCACACTCTGCAATCATACTGCCAAGGTCTACCAAGCAACACATGACAATTGTTCATGTCCACGATATCACACAACACTTGATCCTTATACTTCCCAATATGGAAATCAATAAGGAATTTATCCCTCACTTCCAAAGCATGCCCAGCTTACAACCAGCCAATCCAATAAGGCTAAGGATGTTTCATTCTTGTCAACCTAATTTTTTGAACCATCTCCTTAGCAACAAGGTTATCAGTACTACAACCATCCACAATCACATTGTAAACTTTACCACTAGACTTAAATGAGTCCTAAACAAATTACTCCTCTGACAAGATTTTGATGTCCTTTGACCAATCTGTACTTGTTGAGCCAATAATCTCTCTCCTTGCTCAGGTTCATGGTCTTCAACATCATTCATAACAATAGCTCTTCTATCACCAGCCTTTAGTGGACACTCATAAGATATATGTTCTTCTTCATGACATCTAAAACAAGTACCCGTAAACTCATCTCGACCTGTCCTCCTTTTCTGATCAATGAGTTTTGGTTCATCTTCTTCACTCAGTTTATCTTTTGCCTAGTAGTCCTGCTTCTCCTTCCCTCTAGAATTACCTTGATTCTTCCACTTTGGATTTTCTTAAGCTTTCAAAGCATACTAGTAAGCATCCTCAACTGAATAAATAATTAGCATACCAACCTCATCCTGAATATTGAATCTCAAACCATTAATGTACTATGCTACCTTTGCCTTTAACAATTCTCTATGCCCAAACTGAATAGTCAACTTGTAGAGCTCCTCAATATAATCTTTCACAATCATATCCTTATGTTTCAAATTATGCAATCTCTTAAACAAATCAATTTCATAATCAGTAAGAATGAACTTATCCTTCAACTTAGTTACCATCTAGTGATCTTCATTTCACCCTCCTCTCTATCTCTTTGCAGTTCCTTCTACCACGGAGTAGCATGTCCCTTCAAATTAGTTTATGTCAACCTTACTCTAAGTGGATCCTCAATATCCTCAAGCTTAAAGTATTCTTTCAATTCACTAATCCAATCAATCAGGTCTTCAGGATTCAAAGTACTTGAGAAATTAGAAACCTCCATCTTATGCTTCAACTTCAACTAAGATCTAGGTCTAGAAAACTAACTAGCCCTATTTTCCATAGGTCTCTTCACATGATCAGTTCTATCTTCACCACTTGATCCAATAGCTACAAATTTTTCAACAACTTTCTCATAACTACCTTTAGTACCCACATGTCAAGGTACACCACCTAAAGCACTCACAATTTCAGCAATCACGTCACTCTTTATCGATACCATCTAAGATCTGAAACTGGCTTTAACCTCCTCCATTTTAGATCTAATATCTTCTTTTACCTTCTCTAAAATTATTTCTTCCACAGCATCACTAAAATCATCAATCGCTTTAGGTTCCAATTTTCTTGGAGGTATCTTCCAAGATTTTTGCAAACCCTCTACAATAAATCCACAAATCTAGAAGATCAATCAGCTCCACAAGATCAACCTTCTCTTCTAGCCTCCACCCAAGTCTTGGTGCAAACTACCTCAACTTTGGCACTCAGTCTACACACTTAGGAATAACCTTCTCTCTGATACCACTTGATGTAGTGCAAGGTAGGAGAATCTCCAAAGAAAATGTTCTAGCCCCTAGCAAATAACCACACAATAGAAAAACAACAACAATACAAGATCTGATACCAAATCATAATTCTTTATTCATAAAATAATTGATTACATACAATGTGTCTAGTTGTAAGGCCTTCCTGGTTATGGCCAAATACAAAGCAAGTAATAATTTTGCAAGATCCCTCAAGATCCAATCCAAACCCTAGCTAGTCTAGATCCACACTCTATTAGAAACCTCCAAGGAAGATCTAAAATTGTGTCCACAAGCCCACCAAGAAATCTCCTTGTTTCCCAAGCCTTAGCTACTTGCCCTTCTCAAAATTTTATCCTCTACCACATCCTCTTCTCCAAGATGGATGAATAATGACTAAAGACTCCAACATACCCCCTACTTATACTCGAGTAAGCCACAAGTTGGTCTAGTAAGCTACAAATTAAATAAACCTTACATTAAATACATGTTGAGCCACAAGTCGGCCCAATAAGCTACAAATTAAATAACCCTTACATTATATACATATTGAGCCACAAGTCAGCCTCCAATAGAAATTAAATATCAAATTCATTAAAAGGCTTACAAGACTTATTAAATACATCAAAATTAACCAAGACCCAAATAGGTCTACACAACTCTAGCAAAATCCCTCCAACATGTAGGATGGCCAACTACGGATGCTCCTACATCACATATTATTTAGGAGGATTTAAGACTAGAACCATGGTTTCAAGACCTCACTTGGAGTTGGATATGTTTTCCAAGAATTTGATCTATTAGCTTGACTAAGTTTCTTAAGACAACAATAGGATTTTCCTGTGAAACTTATCTCTCTACATCAGTATCAAGGAAAGGGCTCTTGTCATGCTAATTTCACTTGCCTTCATTGGATGTAGCTTTAATAATAGATAAAGTTTCTCAATCTCATCGATTAGGATAGGAGTATCCACTTTATGTGCCATAATTCAATCTAGATATTAAATTTGTAACCCTATTACTATTCACAAAAATAATTCAAGTTTCATTGGTTAGCATTCTTTCAAATGGTTTCACCTTTCAGTTCACAATTTTCACTTTTTTAGTATCAATTGCATTTTTATCTCTTATAGCTTCATAAGTTCACTCAAGACATAAATGTTATGAATGAACTTAATTTACCCTTATTTATTCTTGAAATTAGTCATTATTTTTCTTCTAATGGTAAATAGTACTATTCATTGGTTACTACTATTATTCATTATACCCTTTACTTCACCAGTTAAAGTGAAAACCTTTAAATGTTATCACTTCACAATTTTTCTTTACCTTGACAACTCCTCTCATTATGATCTAAATATCAAAATACATCTCATAGTGAAAATTTATAAGACTGCTCACACCCTTAGGGGACCAATGAATGGTATTCCTTTAAGCTCTCTCCCTAAGTCAAGTATTGATTTAGTTTGATGAAAAATCCATCACACCTAAGGTTGATGGATTTTGATCTATTCTCTTAACTTCTTCCTTGTTGCCTTCTTTCTTTACCCACATTTCATTCATCTCACCTCTATATAAAAAATTCTCTTTCCTTTATTATCATCTAAATGGTTGGGAGACTAGTTATAGAACCTACAGTCTCTTGCAAAATGACCAATTTTGTAAGAAATGAAACATGCCATACCAATTATCTTCCAAGGAATTGAATTGCCTCTTAACATTTTTATTCTACAATTGATAGTCAAGGGTCCATAATTTCCACATATTGAACAAATGACATTGAACTATTTTTCCCTTCCTAGTGTAATCCCTAGTTTCATAGGGAACCAGAGAACATGTGCTTTTGATCTACAATCTTCATACTTTGACCATCAATTCTACTTCCACTTAATCTACTTCTTTATTATATCTACAAGCATATGCCATATGACCAAACTTCCCAAAATTATAGTAATGCTCATTGAAAGTTTAGGGTTTAATAATCACTAGTCTACTCTAATATGCATTGGTTGTATGAAAAAACTTATTGCAATTGAAATAGGTAAGTTTTTTTCTTTGTTTCTTACTAGTAATTCTTTCTTGTACCTTCAAATCATGTTGATTCTCCTTGGAACTTGATGATTCTCCAACTTCAAATGTGCCTTCTATAGTGTACTTAAGGCTTATTTTGTCCTTTTGTCTCCTTTGGCTGTTTAGTTGTTCATCAAGCTTTTGTGAACTTTTAGTTTACATTTTCATTCTTTCACTGATTTCCTTCTCAACCATCAATTCCTTCTTCATCTTGTCAATTTCTTCCCTTGATCTTTTATTTTCACTCACAACTTGTTAGTTTTCATCAATAGCATCCTTCCTTTGCCTCTATACTAGTATAATATTTTGTCTTATCTTATTTAATTCTTCCCCTTTTTCCTTTAGTGCATCTTTAGAAGAACAAAAAATATGCTTCTTGAGCATATTTTCTTGCATCCTTTATATATCTTTCTTCTTCAAGACCTTCACACATATTTACTACATGTCCTTCAAGTTCTCCCTTCTAATTTTTTACTTTGTCTTTAAGCTTCTCTTTTTATCCATCAGTTCTATAATGGCATCCTCAAATACTTTAGACATGGGTCCTTTAGATAATTGGTCAATGTAAGCCTAGAATTCATTCAACCTTTCAATAAGCTCTCTTCTTGTGTGACTTCTCTTGTAGTTCCTAGATAATTTTTTCATGTTCCTCAAGTGGCTTCTCATACCTAAGTATGTCCTTATTGATTTCAGGAATCTTTTCCTACAACAAGTAAGCTTATCTCCTTAAGTACCTAGGCTCTAATACAAATTATTGTTATGAAGTGGTGCTAAGAGAGGAGGGGTGAATCAATATAATAGGTATAAAAAAAATTGAAAATACCAATCTAAATATTTCAAACTTGCTTTGAAAACATATATCAAATAATTGTTAAAAGAAATATAAGTAAATGTAACAATCAATCATAGAAGAAACACACTTAACACATGTATCTTTGTACATGGAAACACTCAATAAGAGAGAGAAAATGATGTTGGGGATGAAATCCACAAGGATTGCACTACAATAAAAAGGTTTTCCCTGTTAGGACTAGCTATGAGTACCCTTTCTAGGGGTTCACCCTGTTAGGAGTGTTTTGTACACTATTAGGAGTGCAAAAAAGATCTATTAGGATCCAGTTTTCTAGAGGTTATAGAACTCCTTCTTAGAGTTGACCCTAATAAAGGATTTTTACAAAGAGAATGGTTAAGGTCCACCCATCTAAGGTATTTCCCTCATTGTGTTTGTTAGGAAAACAACAAGTTGAGTGATCTACTAATAGCACTACTTGCTTCTCAAATCCCTATAGTTATATTCCCTTTGTAGCTTCTCTCTAGTAATTCTCTACTTCTCAACTTGATCAAACCCTTTATAATCACAAAAATATCTAATTGCAATTTTTTCTCTCTCATTCCCTTTCTCTTCAACTAATATCATGCAAATAGTTGATCTTTCGTCAATTAATATTCACCATATATTAAAATTACATACTTACCATGCTCACACCTCATTTAATTCACATATCATATGTACTTAATAAATTTGTAATCATATCCTTGATCCACATCAAGTTTTCTTGTGTAATTCCATAGAATAGTCAAAAACATGTTTGACCCGCTCAAACATCTTCTAAAATCTGCTCACCATACTTTCTTTGATCAAATAATTTCCATCTAATCACTTCTCCAACTGAAAAAGACATTTCATCATACCTTCTCATGTAGCCACATTAATTGTACTAATTACTAATTAACAATATATCACTAGTAGCTCAAGAACATAAGTTACATGTTCTACAGTCATCTTCTAACACGTATAACCATGTTTACTTGTCATCTTTATGTGTTGTAATTGTACACTTGATCTATATACACATCAAAGAGTCTCCACCTATGATTTCTCCACTTTATTTGTACTGCATCATGATTTATGCCAAGATATTCATCTTACTTTTACTCCTATACGAGTTGTGTCACTTATTCATTTCCTACTCACTGATCACTTTTCTTGCTTCATTGATTGGTCTTTCTTGATGTTGTGACTATATGTTACCATCAATGACAACCAAATACATCACTACATCTGAATACAACTCTTGACTAATCATTTTTCCTCTTCAATATTTCTCTTGTCAATGCCAACATATGAAACATAGTACAAGAAACAACTATTCTGCATTTATATTAAAATATTATAATGTTATTAAACAAAGAAAACTTATTTAGAATTATTTTCTCAAAATAAATCATACTTGTAAATAATTATTTATTTAAATTATATATGTATTATTTCAAAAGATTGTTGAATATAATAATGTAATAATAAATATATTTAACTAAATATATCATTAATTAATCATCTAAATTAATTATTTCAAACTATATAGTAATAGAAAATAATTTAACAAGAATCACAGTTTTAATAAGGGCTCTATTATTAATTTCAAGTAATCATGCAAAATTATATTGTATAACAATTTCAAACAAGAATCAAAGTTTTAATAAGGGCTCTATTATTAATTTCAAGTAGTCATGTAAAATTATATTGTATAACAATTTCAATCATGATCACATAATTGTCAAAAGACTCTCTCTCTCTCTCTCTCTCTCTCTCTCTCTCTCTCTCTCTCTCTGTGTGTGTGTGTGTGTGTGTGTGTGTGTGTGTGTGTGTGTGTGTGTGTGTGTGTAACTGAGAGGGGGGTTAAATCAGTTATCCAAGGTCCAGATGTATAAAAAAAGCTTTTCACAACTCAGTGAACCCATATCCATAAAACATATTCATCATGCATGCATCCATTAGATCATACGATCACTTAAACTTGTAGGTTATTGTCAAATCAACTTTATAGAAATGTAAACATGAAACATAACAGATTCAATAACACATTTGACACAATGATTTAATGTAGAACCCCTATTCGGGAAAAACCACCAACAACATTCCACTCATTTTCACTCTTCTAAAGTGATGCCTTGTGAAAGACCAACCCTGTTAAAGGTTACAATACACACTATTAATGTGACCTAGTTAGAGGATTTCAATCACAATGTTAGGAGTGAGCCTTGTTAGAGGACTTTAGACTATTCACTTGGAATGTCACCAAGTTAAAGGATTTACAAATGACTACTAGGTCAACCTTAATCAAAAGGATTTACCCTAGACTAGTACAATGATTAGAAAGTAATAGTAAGGCTTGATTTGATAACAACTTACAACTCACTTGCAAATTATAGATCTTTGTTTTAGTCCTCCATTTTGCTTCACTTTCACACACTTCAGCCCTGATATCTTGTTCACCCTTTAAGCATTCATACTCTCAAACCTTCTTTCTTTGCTTGCCAATAGCAGTCTCTTCTATTCGGTCATTGATGAAGCGATACCTTAGACCTCTTGTCTAACTTAGGTTCTCCAGCATTGACCCAACATTGATTCTGACTAGCGATCTCTATAAATAGAAAATTAAGATCTTTTTTTGTTCATCCTCTATCATCCATTTTAGGGTTAGGTTGGATTAGGTGGGATTCAATTAATCTACCCATTTTTTCATTTTATTCCCTTCTAGAAACTTCTCCTTCAATCCTTTTTGAATTTTCCTCTAAATATTTTACCATGAATAATGTGCCATCAACTCATCATAGTTATCTTCCACATGCTTTAAAAAATTCAAGAAAACAAAATGGTCAACTCAAAATTATCAAATTCATGATTTAACATGAATACTAACACTCAGCATCAATATATTGTCACTTGGCTTCCATATTGTTCTTCCACTCATCATCAACTAGATCACTCAACAAATACTAAAGTTTACTAGTGCTCAACATCAACTAATATTTACTCGACTTACACTATATCACATGGCATACACTAAAATTTGACTTTTCTTGGCTCCAACTAATTTTCTACTTGGCTTGTACTAACTTTTCTTGGCACCTACTATCCACTTGATCAAGCTTGGAAGACTCAATTCTTCTTACTTGTTCTTCTAGGCTTTGTCAGTGTATCCAACCTTTGCAACCTTAAGTAGAAAATCAATGCACTCTATCATCATTGTCTTAACTAATCTTTGTGCTCCCTTTTACATACCATAACTCAACCTTTTCTCTAGGTTCTTTTATTATCTCTTTTTATCAAATCCCCCTCGTCAATCAAACAATGCTAGTACTCAAATCATGTAATTATCCTACCAACTAGTAGCAGGTTTGATATTAGTGACAAAACAATGATTGAAATGCATTCTCATACTTGTATCAATCTATTTTTAACAATCTCCCTCTTTGGCATTAATGGAAAACTATTACAACCAACAATAATACCAAAAAGAAAATAATTCCTTATATTGAAATCTCTCCCTCTATCATCTTTTAACTTCTATATGGGTTGCAAAATTTTATTTTGATCAACAGACAATCAACTAATACTTATGATTCCCTCTTGATCACTTTTTATTCATGCATCTATCTCTATCTTTGTATCTCCCTCAACACTATCTTTCTTTTACTAAGAAGATGTAATCATTCTCTCTCTATAGTAACCATCAGGTACACTATCTCCCTCTAAGTAGATATTCCATGTTCCTTCTTTTTTGTATTTCTCCCTCTCTATATAATATCTCCCTCTTTGACAATAATTCCAAAGACTTGTCATCTTAATATGCAGATATGACCATTTTAATTTTTCCCTCTGTCACTTAGCTTGTGACTAATCTATAACTCTACTTCTTTGATTACTTTAGGTAGCTCCTAAAGTAAGATCCACTGCATCAATGTGTAACATATGTCAATTATCTTAGTTGATGCAAGGGCACTTCTCATGCTTTTAAATAGCCTTGGATAGGGGTATCACCCCTATTTTACCTCTTAGATACTCATAAGCATCCCTAGGTAATGCTTTTGTGAAGATATCAGCTATTTTCTCTTTTGTATTCACATAGTCCATCTTCACCTCTTTATCTTGAACTAACTCTCTCAAGTAATGATACTTTATTACAATGTTCTTGGTCTTTGTATGCATCATAGGATTTTTTGATATATTTATAACACTTGTACTATCAAAATAAAGTATCATAGGTTTAGTGATTTCCTTCTTCATACCTTTGAGTAGTTGTTTGATCCATATAATGTTTGTACAATTTATTGCAGCACCAACATATTCAACTTTAGCAATAGATTGAGATATGCAATTTGTTTCTTGCTAGTCCATGTAACAAGCCTTTTTTCTTAAGAAAAATGCTCATCTACTAGTGTTCTTTCTATCATCAATACTTCCAACTCAATCAGCATCAATGTGGGATCTCAACTCAACTTTTTCATTTTTCTTGTAGTATAGATCATAGCCTTTTGTTCCTTTCAGATATTTCATTATTCTCTTAACAACCATCAAATGACTCTCCCTAGGATTAGCAAAGAATCTTGCAACTATCCCAATAGATAATGCAATATTAGGTCTGTTATGTACTACATATTGCAATCCACCAATCATAAACATATACAATGTTTGATTCACCTCAGTTGAATCATCATTTTTTGATAATTTATGTCCAGTAGCCATAGGTGTGCTTACTGGCTTGGAATCTTCTGATCCAAAAGTTTTTAGTATCTCCTTTACATATTTTAACTGAGTGATGTATATACCATATTTCATCTTATGTACTTGCAAACCCACAAAGAACTTGATCTCTCCAAACATAGACATCTCAAATACTTTCTTCATTTCATTTGCAAAAGCTTTACATAAAGTATCTTGGCCTCCAAACACGATATCATCAACAAAAAAATTAGATAGTAAAATACCTTTTCCTTTCTCTTTCTTCAAGTATAGACTGATGTTATCATCAGTCCTCTCAAATCCAATCTTCACTAGATAATTGTGAAGCCTTTCATACCATGCTTTTGGTTCTTACTTCAAACCATATAAATATTTGTGTAATCTACATACCATATTTTTATTGTTATCATCAACAAATCCTTCTGGCTATTCTATATAAACCTCTTCTTCTAATATGTCATTCATAAATGCAGATCTAACATCCATTTGATAAACTTTGAAAGCTTTGTATGCAGAGTAAGAAAGCAAAGTTCTTACTCCTTCCAATATTGCAACAAGAGAAAAGTTTTCTCCATAGTAAATCCATTCTTGTGCATACCAAACTAATGTTTCCTTATTCCTTTTGACTTCACCATTTCCATCTAACTTTTTTATGTACACACACTTGATGCCAATCACATTTTTATCTTCTGGTCTAGGAACTAGAGTCCATATCTTATTTTTCTCAATCTCTTCAATTTCTTCTTTCATGGATTACTCTATTCCACATCTTCTAAGGTATCTTTCATTGTTTTAGGCTCATTCATGCTAAGAAAACATGTATCATTTCTCAACCTATTTCTTTTCATTGGTCTTGCATCTTTATCTCCAATAATTTGTGTAGTAGTGTGATGTCTCTTGACATACTTTGACAGTCTTAGTTCTGCTCTATTTTCCTCATTTGGTTGATCAACTTTTGAATCACTATGTACTTCTCTATTAGGTAATTCAATATCTCTTTCATGTACACTAATCTCAAAATTAGAATGTGCCTCAACTTCATTCTATAACTTGGCACCTAATTATAGCTCAGTTCTTGAATGCAACTCAGCATTCATTGTATGTAAATCAGTAGTCACTGAAACTTGTTGTTAATTTGCAATTTGATTTATAGCATCTTCATTAGTAGGAATACCTTCATAAAAGTATACAAATGATTTGTACCTCTGGTTCCTTCATAGGTTCAATCTCATGTACTTCTGTATATTCATAAAATTTCACATTTGCACTTTCCACAACTTTGTTAGTGTTAGTATTTAAACACATTTAAACACTTATAATCTTTTGTCTTGTGGAATAGCCAAGGAATATACCTTCTTCACTTTTTGCATCTAACTTACCATTCCTGAAATCTTTGAGAATATAGTACTTTCTTCTAAATACCTTAAAATTTTCTACATTAGATGAGTATCCATACCATAGTTCAAAAGGTGTTGAATGAGTACCTTTATTGACTTGCACATGGTTCAGGGTATAGATAGATATAGTTATAGCCTCTCTCTAGTATTTCAAAGAAAAAAATTTCTCCATCATGAGTGTCTTAGCACTGTCCATTACAGATTTATTCTTCCTTTCAGCAATTCCATTTTTTGGAGGGGTTCTAGAACCAAATGTCTATCTTTTGATTCCTCTATCATTACAAAACATCTCAAACTCATTTGATGTAAATTGTCCTCCTATGTCTGATCTCAAACATTTTAGACTTTTACATGTTTCCTTCTCAACTCTTGCTAAGTACCACTTAAACATTTGAAAAGTATCAGATTTCTATTTTAGAAATATAAGTGTCATCATCTTAGAATAGTCATCAAAAAATAGCATAATGTACTTATCACCTTTGTAGCTTTGCACATTAATTGGCCCACATAAGTTAGTGAACAATCTCCAAAATTCCTTTAGAGGTGTGAGTCTTACTCTTAAAACTAGACTTCCTCATTTTGCCTAACTCACATTGTTTGCAAATTATATTGTCAGGTTTCTTCAACTTAGGAAAACCTCTTACTCTTCTCATGTTACTAATACTAATCAAATTATCAAAATTAACATGACATAACCTCTTGTGCCATAACCACACATCATCAAATTATACAACTAGACAAGTAGCATCATCCATATCAAGGTAGAATATATTACCTCTAGTTTGATCACCTTTTTCCATTAGTTTTCCATCAATATCATATATCTTAGAAATCTTGTTCTCAAACTCAACCTTGCAACCTAAACTATTCAATTGTGACACACTCAACAAATTATAGTTAAGTCCTTTAACATAATAAGCATTATCACATAAAATCTTTTCCATGAGTTTGATAGAACCTTTTCCTTTTATCAGACAGGGTGCATCATTACCAAACCTTACACTATTTCCATCATAATAATTCAAGGTAATGAACTTACTTTTATCTCTAGTTATGTGATGTGAATGCCCACTATCAATGATCCATCTATCATTCTTATTCACATAAGACACTAGTGTAGTTGCCTCATTCTCATTAGAATCATCCTTTATTGCAACATACACCACTTCATCATCATGATCATCATATCCATCTTTGGTTTCCTCTTCTACAATGTAGCAAGACTTCTTTCCTTTGTCTTTGTAATTGTTGATGTCCTCATCTCTTCTACTTTTGTACTTGTCTCCACCTCTATAGCTCTTCTTCTCTACACATCTAGTAGCAATATGACTAACCTCGTTGCAATTAAAACACATGATAGTTAACTTACCTTTGAATTTTCCTTTTCCTCTTTGAAATCTCCTTGCTATAAGTGCTTCAAGTTGTTCTACATCCTCCTCATCTATATCACTATCACTGGAAACATATTTTACCTTTTAATTTTTCTTCTCATTGGGTTCCTTCAATAATAGCTTGGCTTTGAAAGTAGATTCAACATTGTCAAATTTGAAGTTATCAAAACTAGATAGCTCAAAAGTAGTGAACCTAGCTACCAGACCTTCAAGAGTTAGATTAGAACCTATTATAAATCTCAATCTTTGTATTGCAGACACTCTTATAGCATATATATGAGCAGTAGTGTTCTCAAAACTTTTCTTAAAATAGTCTCATCATCTATCTTACTAGTAGATCCTCTTATAGCATTAACAACATCTTTTATCCTAGAGAAATATTGAGCAACATTCTCACCTCCTTGCATTCTCATATCATCAAACTTACATCTAAGACTTTCATATTTGGCTCTCAAAACATTTGTTTCACATCCATAGATGTTGTAAAGAGAATCCCACATTTTCTTTGCACTTTCACAGCCCTTGGTATCATCAAACTCGGCATAGCTTAAGGAAAAGGCAATCTCCAACATTGTTTGGTTGTGTTCTTTATTCTTTTTTCAGATCTTCAACAGTAAAGGCTCTAGCAGGATCAACATGCTTAGTGATGATGGTAGATTGTGCATGATCTCCAAGACCTCCTAGATGTAGCTTCATCAAACTTTCCCATGCAGAAAAGTGGTCTCTGTTAAGCTTAGGTACCTCTATTTTTGGCATCTTGATGTTTTGCTTCTAGTACCTTCAAACTAGTCCTCTAGAGTAGATGCTCTGATACCAATTATTGAAATTCTTTAAAATAACTAAGAGGGGGGTGAATTAGTTATCCAAGGTCCAAATGTACAAATAAAACTATTCACAACTTATTGAACCCATATCCATAAAACATATTCATCATGAATGTATCCATTAGATCATACAATCACTAAAACTTTCAGGTTACTGTCAAATCAACTTTGCAGAAATGTAAACATGAAACATAAAAAATTCAATAACATGTTTGACACAATTATTTTATGTGGAAACCCAATTTAGAAAAAACCACCAATAACATGCTACTCATTCTCACTCTTCTAAAGTGATGCCCTATAAAGGACCAACCTTATTAAAGGTTACAATACACACTATTAAATGTGACCTGGTTAGAGGATTTCAATCATCTTGTTAGGAGTGAGCCTTGTTAGAGGACTTTAGATCATTCACTTGGAATGTCACCCAGTTAAAGAATTTACAAATGACTATTAGGTCAAACTTAATCCAAAGGATTTATGGTAGACTGGTACAATGATTAGAAAGTAATAGTAAGGCTTGATATGATAACAACTTACAACTCACTTGCAGATTAAAAAAATTTTTTTTAGTCCTCCATTTTGCTTGGCTTTCACTCACTTCAGCTCTAATAGCTTGTTCAACCTTCAAGCATTCATACTCTTTAGCCTTCTTTCTTTGATTGCCAATAGCAGTCTCTTTTTTTCAGTCACTAATGAAGCAATACCTTAGACCTCTTATCTAACTTAGGTTCTCCAACATTGCTTCTGACCAACCATCTCTATAAATAGAAAATTAAGTTCTTTTTTCATTCATCCTCTATCGTCCATTTTAGGGTTAGGTAGGATTAGGTAGGATTCAATGAATCTACCCATCTTTTCATTGTATTCCCTTCTAGAAACTTCTCCTTCAATCCTCTTTGAATTCACCTCAAAATGGTTTACCATGAATTTTGTGCCACCAACTCATCATAGTTATCTTCTACACACTTCACAAAATTCAAGAAAATAAAATAGTCAGCTCAAATTCATCAAATCCATGATTTAACATGAATACTAGCACTCAACATCAATATGTTGTCACTCGGCTTCCATATTGTTCTTCCACTCATCACCAACAAGATCACTTAGCAAATACTAAAGTTTAATAGTGCTTGACATCAACTAAACTTTGCTAAACTTACACCATATCACTCAACATATATTAAATTTTGACTTTTCTTGGCTCCATCTGATTTTCAGCTTGGCTTGCACTAAATTTTCTCGGCACCTACTGTCCACTCGGTCAAGCTTGGCAGATACAATTCTTCTTACTTGTTCTTCTAAGCTTTGTTAGTGTATCCAACCTTTACAACCTTAAGTACATAATCAATGCACTATATCATCACTATCTTAACTAATCTTTGTATTGCCTTTTACATACCATAAATCAACCTTTTCTCTAGGTGTTTTTGTTATCTCATTTGATCAAATCCTTCTCATCAATCAAATAAATGATAGTATTCAAATCATCTCAGAAGTTGTCTTACCAGCAAGTATTAGGTTTGACATCAGTGACAAAAAAATGATTGAAACACATTCTCATACTTGTATCAATCTATTTTCCACATATATGACAATGAAGGGTACTCTCCTTACTAACCCAAATACACACAACACAATAGTGAAATAAACTTAAAATTGCAAGAATCAAACAATTGTAAAAACAAAAAATATGTTTTTCTATTATCTTCAATGAAATGACATTACAATATTCAAAAAGATAACATGGTACAACCACATGGGAATTTTCATTACAATAATCTACAAGATAAATCCATAGTTACCCTTTTGGAACTGAGATAGAATCTCACCTTCATCACAATATGTGTAGCATTATTACCTTCCTTAAAATATTCTAATAATTGTAAATTTAACTTTTTTGTTGTCCAATGGTTCAATGTCCCACTTAAATGACTTTTCTCTCTCTTCCTTTTTGTATTGAAACTTACGTGTTGATGGCACAACTTCTAGAAGCCATAACTTTTGAACAATGTGTGTAATTTTCTATTATAATCATTTTTCAAAAACTACTCAAAATGATCTACAACTATGGAAACATAGCATTGTCTAAAATCATCTTTGACCCCTTCTAAATCCTCTAAGGACTTCAAAAAGATTTCAAATTCTTTCTACCATCCCATCAAAATAGAAAAAATCAATATTTTCATAACCAACCTTGATCTTGTCTTGAAACTTTACCAACATTCTTATATAGCCAAAATGAACCTCCAAAAAAGTAAATGAAACAATAGAAAACTTACTAAAAGAAAAAATATTTCTAAAAATAGTAATACTACCCAAGAGATCCCTTATTAAAAATAAAACATTATTTTTGGTTAATCCAAGATTGCTCTTACAACCTGAATTTTCTTGCATTAGAAACCTAAGGTAATTTGAGAAGTGACTTTATCAAATCTCAATTTTTTAGAGGAAAACCAAGGAATTTAATCTCTTCCTTTGATAGCAATGATAAATCTTTAATGAGCCTTTTTTCTTCTATTTGACCAAGTGTTAGTTGGAAAATCATAATAAGGATATTGATTATGATCTTGGAGTATGATTTTCATTGTTGGAAAATCATTACATAGGCAAAGTCATTTTTGTGAAGTTACACCAGCAGGTAAACATGCATATGGAATAGGTAAAAAAAGAATAACTTATCAGTGAAAGGAGTTATCAATGAACTAGAGTTATCACTGAATATAAGACCTATCAATAAATAGAGTATATTGGTGAGAAAATAAGTAGACCTACCAATCAGAGAATGAACAAGAGAATGTTATAAGAATTTTTATAAATTTGACGTGCAATCAAAAGGTAGTGGGTCTTAGTGAATCTAGACAAACAGTAAAATGATCTACATGTTGGAAAATGAAGATGGGGTAACTGAGAGGGGAGGGGTGAATCAGTTACCACAAAAACAAATTCAACAGTCCCAAAGATGCGTTAAACTTAGTTGTTGCTGCTACATAAATTACTGCTTAAAACTTGATAGATGTTTAGTTAATTTATTAAGCATTTACTGAAATAAGCGACCATGCAAAAGAAAGTAATCATCAACACAGTAGACACCAGATTTACGTGGAAACCCAATATGGAAAAAACCACCAGCAACTAGTCACCAATTTTCACTCTTCTGAAGTGAGCCCTGTTAGGAGCCAACCCTGTTAAAGGTTACAAAACACACTGTTAGGTGTGACCCTGTTAGAGGATTTAATCACCCTGTTAGGAGTGGCCTTGTAAGAGGTCTTTAGAACAATTCAACTGAATTGCCACCCTGTTAAAGGATTTATGGAATGGCTGTTAAACCAACTCTGTTAGGAGATTTTGGAATCACTATTACAATGGTTAGAAAGCAACAATGAATGATCTGAAAATACATGCAACTTATCTTGCTGAATACAGATCTCAGTTTAGCTCCACAAGATCCTTACTGATTAAATATATCTTTGCAGCTCCAAGATTTCCCTTTGCTCAACTCTGCTTAGGCACACATAAGTCTCTTCCTTGCACTCCCTTGCACTGTCCATTATACACTCTCTATTCCAGACTTTTTCGCATCTTGAGCACCTCTTTATATACTATACATAATACCAGGTCGGCCCAACCAACTTGACAAAACATATTCCAAAGTCGGCTTGAACTAACAATCAAACAAAATTCTTCACTGGCCGACGCTGCTTGGTCAATACAGAACAAAAAAAAATTGCTTCCTGTGTTAACCGACAGAGCTCGGTAAAAACTACAATTACCGGGCAATTCGGTAAACCTGCCACTTCCTTTGGAAATCGACTAGACTCGGTAAAAGCTGTCTTTGACTACCGAGTGAGCTCGGTGAAAACTAAGCTTTCCTTAGCTTACCGTGCGAACTCGGTTAACACTAACCGTCCGCTACAAAAATCCTTTGATACCCGAGTGATCTCGGTAAGAACTAAACTTTCCTTAGCTTACCGTGCGCACTCGGTTAACACTAACTCACCGTGTGACATACAGGAACGCTCGGTGTACACTGCAAAAGGCTTTACTGACCGACTAAGCTCGGTAGACTCTGTAAACTATTTTCCTGACCGACAGAACTCGGTAGACTCTGTCTGTTAACTGATATGGCATTTGTGTAACATCAAAGACAATACACAATTACTTAATTCTATCCAACACTACATAGATGAAAGTGCCTAATAAAATGATTTGCGTGGATTTGAGAACCTATATTTTGGGAAATTGAAGAAATTGTTTATAAAATAAAAATAATGTTATTTTCTACCAAGAGAATGACAAAAAGAGCAAGATCCAACTAACACAGTCAAAGATGCGAGAAAGTTTGAATTGGAGATGGATTCCAAAGGAAGCTATGGAAGGATCTAGAACCCTAATTAGGTTTTTCAAATTGAAGGTAGGGATAAAATTGAAGGAGTCAAGGATAATGAAGAACTACTTATGAGAGTTAAGTTTTGATATGAGACATAGTTTCATAATCAAGGAGCAATCATAGATGTGATCTTAGAGAGGCTGAAAAAGGATTGTATGGATAGATACAAATCATAAAGGATCTGGCTAGCTTTTGGAGAAGGCAATTACAAGTCAAATTCTAGTCTTTTTCCTAGTAGTTTTCAACAAGTTGCTAAAATCCTTTATAAGGACATGATTTTAAATCCCTTAACAGGGTGAACATTGTAATAGTGGGATAAAATTCCTAATAGGGTAGTCTCTAATAGGATTTTTTTATACTTTGAATAGGGTATCAATCACTCTAATAGGGTGAGCTAGTCACTTAGAAGGTCACATTTGTAGTTCCTAATAGGGAAACAATCTTTACTATAGTGAAGATTTGTGGGTGTCATCCCCAAAATAGATTTTCCCCCTAACTAAGGGTTTTTACAAGATGAAAAAGTTGGTGTCATGTGTGCATGACATATTTTATTGTTTATTGCATTTACTTTACATTTTATTTATATGGTTGAATATGTAGATAGGTTTACTTGCTAAAAGATAATGAACATAAGATAAAGGTTAATGAATGTTTGTTAAAGATTGAAAGTTCAAATAGTTTAATTGTTTAATTATCAATTCACCTCCCTCTTAGTACCTATCTTTCCAATAATTGGTATTAGTTCATTGGTTCTCTAGAGGGAATTTTAATAGCTTAAGAGTAGATTTGTGAAGATGGAAAGTTTTAAGTACTAGAAATAGTTGGAAGAAGCCTTGGAGGCAGCTAATGAACATATACAAGATCTAAAAGACAAGTTGAAGGTTTCATTTTCCAAAAGTTCAAGGAATTTTCAGAGTAGCTAAAGCTAAGTCTAGATAACATTGATCAACTATTGGAAGGAAGTGTCAATTCAAAAGAACCTAAGAATCTATTAGAGATCTATTGAGTTAAAGAGATGAACTGAATGAAGAGCTAACTAAGATGAGAAAGGAATAAGAAAGTCAAGCACTAAGAATGACTGAAGTACTTGAAATAATGAGAGTGGCTAAGAGTGAAAAAAGGAGTCCTTGAAAATGAGAATAGAAATGTTGAACAATCCATAAGAGAAAAAGATGTAATCCTACAAAGACTACAATAGGATATTTGCATACTAAATGAGAAGTTGAGTGAAAATGGTGATGAAAACATGCAAATACTAATTGAGAATGAAAATCTATTACAAGAGAGTGAGAAACTAAAGAATGTTCTAAATTTTTATAAAGAAATCAATGAAAGACTCATAAGGTATGAGTAGAGTATACAGAAGATTGATCAAAAAATGATGAATCAAAGAAGACCTAACGATACAATTGGCCTATGATATGCTGGTGACAAAAAATTTGAAGTTGGAGAATCATCCAAATTTGGAGTTTATAACATATCACTAATCCCTAAATATCCTCTCTACATGCAAGGTAAGAAACCTAATAAACTACTTGTTATAATTGTGGAAAGACTGGTCATACAAAAAATGTTTGTAGATGAAGATCGATAAATGTTCCAAGAGGCCATTAAATGGTTATTGTTACAATTGCAATAAGTATGGTAATAAATATTATAAGTGCATATTAAGACCAAATAGCATATCATTTGGAGGTAATTTATTTTGGATACTTTTACACATGCAACCATTATGGACATAAGGTTGAAAATGCAGAACACAAATACCACCAACAAATGGTAAGTTTTCTAAGAAGAGAAGGATACATTTATACTATGTGCACTACATGTATAAGATTTGGACACTTGATAGTGAATTTTAGAATAAGAAATCCTAGAAGTAATTTTGGACCTTGGAGAGAAACATGTATGGCATGTTACATATGTCAAAAGTTTGGATTATACAATTGTAGATATCAATTCTCTATCAATAAACATAACAATGAAAAAAGAATTGTTGATCAAGAACAAGTTAGGAATGAATTAAATATATTATGGATGAAGAAAGAAAAAAGTAATATAGCAACATGTAAACCATTATCCTCTAGTTCAAGGGATTTGTCTTCTAACTAAGCAAGTTAGTATTCTCTTAGGGACTTAAAATTTCATTATTACATCTACTAGTCCTTATATTTATTGAGAAGAAAAACCTATTAATATAGTCATATACTTTGGGTGATAATATTTATATAGAACATTAAATATGATAAATTTGGTTACTATTGAATCATAGGTTAAAATATTTATACATCTATTCTATTGATTAACACTTGGTAAAGACATATCAGTGAGAAGAGAGTTTTCATTAAGAAGTTTAGTATTAGTAAGTAGCGGTTATTGGTAAAGGGTATTATATTGTTGAACTATATTTAATTTTTTGTATAAATAGTTATTGGGAACTTCTCAACAAATAAATAGAAGGAAAACCTATTCATTTCTCACCTTATAGTTTTGAAGAGTGACTTCAAGAGTTGATTGTGAATGTATATCATGATCTATCAAGCAAATTGTTAACTATTTAAGTGCTTTCTAGCTATCAAATTGAGCATTGTCTAACCCTAGTTGAGTAGTGGAACCAAGTAGTGAACTTCACAAAAATCTCAAAGACTGAAGAAAGACTTCACAAGATCACCATGGAAGTGAACATTGATGCCCTATTATTGATTGAAATCACATAGGAGCTTGAGCCTAAATGAAAACTTTATACTTTAAGGAAACATAAATTGACAAGTTTGGTGCCCTATCATCAATTTCACTAAAGTGATTCTTACTAAGTATATCATAATCTTAATCCACTAAAAATTGGTTAAACTAGGAGATGCAGAGATCAAAAAGGAATATCTCAAAATGTGCAATGAGAATGGAGAGTTGAAGGAAGACTTCAAGAATTTGGTAATAGGGTTTAACTCATTTAGTTAACCTACCAAATATGTTCAATGAAGATTGGATTCATTATGTGCTAAGTTGATACCATGATTAGTTTATCTAGTTGGAAGGTAAAAGATCAATCAATATCACCAAGTATCTAATCCATTTGATGACAAGTTTCTTGATAGACGATGAATAATGCATCCTAAGAATCATATCTAGGGAGGAGGTTGAAGAGCTCATAAAATTCAAACATGAAAATAGACCTATGAATGTTATTGACATTAAGGATCAAGAGATATAAAAAATTGGGCAAAAAGAATGGTGGTACATTCTAATGTTTCTCTAGTCTGCCCTATAATTTAGAAGTAAATGCAACATTCCTTTGAATGTTACTTTTGACTTTAATACCCATTAGGAGTCATTTTTCCATTCTAGAATGTAGTTTAGAGGCCTTCACTTGCACAACTTGGAAATCCTAGCTTACATGAAAATATACAATAACTAGCCATTAGCTTAAACAACTCTAACCACATAAAACTTAGAAAGGTCTAGATTATAACCATCCCTTTTACCAAATATTTTTAATTATGTACATTTCCATATGTCCTTTGGGACCTCTCTATTGACATTAAGGTCAGATCATTTGTCAATTTGTGACTTAACACTTAGTCAGTTGTTTACAATGCTACTAAGCTCCATATGCAGAAAGAAAAGTCTCCCAAGTGTAGCAAAGTCAACCAAGCTCCAAAAGTAGATATCATTTGCTACTAAGCTTATCAGTTGCTACCAATTTCATCAGTGTAACTAATGAAGGTTTTAGTGTTAAGTGAGCTCTGCAGTGTCTACTAGGTCTATCAATGTCTACTCAGCTATAGTGTGTTAATGAAGCAGAATGAAGGTAGTGTTGACCGAACTTCAGTGTCAACTGATTCTACCGAGTTCTTCATTATTCATCAAGTCACCTAATGCTAACTGAGTTCTTGCTACTCTAGATTGATCAATGTGGACCAAGCATTCGTGTCAAATGAATGCCAAAGTTTGTCGAGTGTCAAAATATCACCCGAGTGGTCTTCAAAACCTAATTTATAGTAGTAAGCTGACTTAGTGAAGATTGTTTGAATTAGGTGTTGTAGCTGACTCCAGAAGGTAATTTGTTGGATTAGTATGTATGTAATACATCTTATCACATCCAAAGAATCAAAGTGAATCAAGCAAGAAGAAGTATGAGTGTGAATTAAGAAGGCTACGAGAAGTATAAAGAAAAGGAGAGACTTATCTATCACAATCAGGTGATCATTGTATTTTAAAGGAATCTCATTCAGCAAACTGATTTGTAGATCAGAGGTCAGTGAGTGATTCATCCTAAGATGTGTATCAGTCACATCGTCTAACAAGGTGGACTTCATAGTCTTTTTCAAATCTCCTAACAAAGTGCATACTTCATTGTATGTTGTAAATCCTTTCACAAGGTAGACCTAATAGTCCTTATATCTCTTCATAGGGAAGATCACCAAAAGTGATCAATTGTAAGCTTTAAGAGGCTAACTTTGTACTATAGTAATAAAGCTTGTGGGTATCATCCCCATACTAATTTTACTTTATATTTTGAAAGTTTCTAGGCTATGATATTGTTATCAGGATTTAATAGTGTGATTTTTGAGTCAAACTCATTGACCCATGTTTCATGAGTAGTGATTCAAAATGAATCCATCTCTCATGAGACTAAATGGAACACTTAGCATTGATTGGATCTAGGTGATGCTCATAGGGGTGACTCAAAAATCACATAGTTAAATCCTAATAACAATATCACAATTTGACTTGCTATGGAAATTATCTCCTACTTATCAATTGATGAGCTTAAGGGCCTTTCTAATGAATGGTTCATAAGGCACAACACTTGGTGAAGGTTTTGAAAGCTTTGAGTTTAACCATGGAGGAAACTCCATAGTTAAGCATGCTCAGGCTAGAGTGGTACTGGGATGGGTAACCTCCCAAGAAGTCTCGGTGCTTCACCCCTATGACCATCACCTAGATCCAATGACTACTAAGTGTTCCATTTATTCTCATGAGAGATGGATTCATGTTGAATAACTACTCATGAAACATGGGTCAATGAATTTCACTCAAAAATCACATAGTTAAATCTTGATAATAATATCACAATTTGACTTGCTATGGAAATTATCTCCTACTTATTAATTGATGAGCTTAAGGGGCTTTCTAATGAATGGTTCATAAGGCACAACACTTGGTGAAGGTTTTTCAAATGGGGTTTTTAATCTTTGGGTTTAACCATGGAGGAAACTTTGTAGTTAAGCACACTTAGGTTGGAGTGGTACTGGGATGGGTGATCTCCCGAGAAGTCCCAGTGCTTCACCCCTGTGAGCATCACTTAGATCCAATGAGTGCTAAGTGTTACATTTATTCTCATGAGAGATGGATTCATGTTGAATCACTAATCATGAAACATGGGTCAATGAGTTTGACTCAAAAATCACACAGTTAAAACTTGATAACAATGTCACAATTTGAATTGTTGTGGAAATTATCTCTGACTTATCAAGTTCCTAGGTTACCAAATATTGTATCAAGTGTTATGAATGTTTTATTGCTTTTAGTCTTGCATGCATGCAATTAGATTAGATTATACTATGAAGGTTTAAATGGTGAATTAAAGTACAAGTTTTATTGGTTCTTGATTCACCCCCTCCCCCTCTTAGTCACCTAGTCTATACTACATTTCCAACAATTGGTATTAGAGCTTTGTACTAAAATCAGAAGTTTAGCAGCTTGAGAAAATATTAGAGGCAATGGAATTATATAGACTAGAGAAAACTATTGAAAATGAAAAGTTGGATCTGGAACAATTCAAGAAAATAAAGGAGCATCTCTCTCAAACCCTGAAAAGAAGAAAAGACCTTGCAACATAGATGAATGATAATCTTTACATTGAAGAAAGAATTGAAGACATTTCTCAAGAAATAACTTTAGATGAAGCTGATGCAGTAATCAAAGATCTACTTGAAAATAATCTTACTCTTCATAAAGAAGTCAGAAAGCTAAAAAGAGAATAAGATATTTAATCAGTCAGAATGTGTGAATTTGTGGAACAAAAAGACAAAGCCAAAGAAGAAATAGAAGAAAAGGAAAATGAAATTCATCAACTATCTCTTTAGCAAATAGAGCTGATTGATCAACTCAATGATGCAAATCAAGAGCTTGTCAACTTGAGGACAGAGAATGAAAGATTGCAGAATTACCTCATCATATAGAAGAAAATCAATGAGAGGATGATAAAATCTCAAGAAAGCATGAATCAATTGAATAATCAAACTCAATTTAGACACAAAGGCAAAGCTAGATTAGGATACACAAAAGAAGGTGAATCATCTCAGCAAAGAGCTCAAAAGAACAAAAGGGCTACATGTAATCATTGTGGAAAGATAGGAAATATATCAAACTAGAGTCAGAGCAATGATAAATTAATGTTTAGTGGAAAGTGGTATAGTTGCAACAAACTAGGACATAGAGCAAGTGAATGCACAGAGAAACCTAAGTTTGAAGGAAAGTGTTTCAATTGCAAAGAAAAGGACACAACATTTATCCTCACACTTGCATCTGGTACGAAACAAACTCCTCCGTTTTCTTGGTTCATTCTCACCACTTAGTAGGACTCTTTCATTTACCAAGGTCTCTCCTCTTTCTGCATCCTCTGAATGTGATGATTGTGCATCCTCATCCACATGAGCAACCCTAGCTTGGCCCTCAGCTCTCCTATCTGTCCTTCTTTGTCATTGAGGGCATTCAAAGGCACGATGGCCTTCTTCATTGCAATGGAAAAAGGTACCATGGAAGCCTCCTCTTCCTTGTCCACATCCTCTACCTCTTCCTCTTTGATTTCCAAAGTCTTGATCACGGGAGCGGTTGAAACCCTCATTCCTCTGGTTCCTGCTAGTACCCTCATCTTCATTTTTCTTTTGAGTTTCATTGCGGCCTCCAGATGATCTACTGCTTCCCCTTCCTCCTTGACCGCACCCTCTTTGTCTTCCTTCAAACCTTTTACTCAGCTTCTCTTCAACTCGTAGGGCAAACTGGTATGCTTCTTCAATGCTGGTCATTCTTACCAGACTTAATTCCTCCTGTATGCTAGGTCGCAACCCACTGATATAATGAGCAACCTTCTCCTTATTTACTTCTGCATGCCCCACTCTAATCAGGAGTCGGTAAAACTCCTCTGTATATTCTTGGACTGATCTTCCTGCTTGCTTTAACCCATGCATCTTCTTAAACAGATCAAGCTCGTAGTCCACAAGAATGAACTGCTTCTTCAATTTTTCCACCATGCGATCCCATCTTGTGATCTTCTCCTTTCCTCTTCTAAGTCTTTCCAGTTGAATCTCTTGCCACCAGATTTTGTCATGGCCTTTCAGTTTGGCCTTTGCAAACTTAACCCTATCTGGGTCCCTTATATCCTCATACTCAAAGTATTCTTCTAGTTCATTGATCCAATCGATCAACTCATCTGGTTTCAAATTTCCTGAAAATATACCCACTTCAATTGTAGGTCTTTTCCAAAACTTAGTAATGGCCCTAAAAAGCCTTTCCTCTATAGGATTTAGAACTTCCCCGTCAACTTCCATTACTTCCTCTTCATTGTCATCCTCACTATTGTCATCTGCGGCAACATTTGCTCCTCTACGAAGCTCCTCTTGCAATGCTTGTACCTGTCTCTGGAGGGCTCTAACCTCCTCAGGATCAATAGCTCTGGCCCTTCCACCACGCTCTCTTCATGGAGGCATCTTCTAACTCAAACCCATAACCACACAGTCCTGGTGCAAACTGCCTCACAGTCGGCGCTCTGTCTACACACTCAGGAAAACCTGCTCTGATACCACTTGATGGGGACACAACCCAAGAACAGAATGGAACCAACAGAAAGGGAAAATATATTAACTAAGAAAATAAGCTAGTACAAATAGTACAGAGAAAATAAACTTTAGAACATGCCCTAAGGGCTTACAATAGCATAAATCTAGAGAATATTTCTCCTTTTAGCACCTCCTCTCAAACTCCACTCCGAACTGCCTTTTACAATGCCAAAAATCTCCTTAAATAGACCCCAGAGGGTTAAGGAATAGGAGTACATTCTAGAAAGTGCTAGTAGGCATCCAGCAACAAAATAGAAGGTTCTAGAAGCTGCGTTAGAAGTCGGTGCAAATCTAGAAGAATCCAAAAACGGTAGCCAAACTTTCGAGAGGCATAACTTTTGAACCGTAGCTCCAATTGACGAACCGTTTACATTTTCAGAAAGCTCTTGAAGCGCTCTATAGCCCTATGGACCAGCTTTTCTTGTCCCCCATTTTTAGACCCTTTTCGAGGTCATTTAATGCCCCAAACCTGACTTTGAAGCATTCTTAGGAGGTCTCCAAAACTTGAAATACTGCAATAACTTTCAAATCGTGGGGCCTATTGACCTGATTCTTTTTCTGGAATGCTCTAAATCATGATTACATTCATCTGGCCAATTCACACCTTCTAGTTTATCGAAATGATGGCCCAAATTCATGCTCCTATTTTTTTGGGATTTTCAAATGCACTGATAGTTGAACTATGAGAGTTGGAACCTTTATTTGAGCCAAATGGGTATCCAAAAATGTAAAGACATAAACAGAAACTAAGTCTAAGTACATTTTTTTGGGTGACACAGGATTGCCCTTATACCTCTAGATGCTCCTGCATCAAACACCCAGGGTAGATTGAAAAGTGACCCTGTCACTTTATGGATGGTAGAGGAAATCCCAAATGGGAAACCTCAGCTTTTGAAATCCAAGTCGAGTCCTCGATCGGTCGTCCTTTCCATTTGACCAAATACTCTTCATACTGCCTGTTTCTGGTACTCCTACCCACACGATGATCTAGAATGTCTTCTATCTCCTCCTTCTTAGAAGCAGGAATTGGACATGGCTCTAAAACCAGCTCCTCATCTGCACCATCATCATGATACTCTGTTAAATCTGCAATGTTGAAAATGGGAGAAATGTGAATACCATCTGGCAGCTCCACCTCATATGCATTTCCTGAGTTATGTTTCTTCAAAACTTTGCAAGGGCCAAATTTCTTCATTTTCAACTTGTTATAAGTACCAGCTGGAAATCTTTCTTTTTGTAAGTGCACCATGACTAGATCCCCTACTTGGAATTCCTTATGTCTTCTCCTTTGATCAGCCCTAGCTTTATACTCTTGATTCATCTTGATAATGTGTGCTTGAACCTCCTCATGTAGACGCTTGATGTGTTCAGAAAATTCCTCAGCTTCAGCACTTGTCCTCTCCCCTTGTTCTATCTTCCTCAATTCTGGTGCAGTCCTTGGGCTATTCCCATATACAATTTGAAATGGTGATTTTCCAGTACTCCTATTTACAGAGTTATTATAAGAAAACTCTGCCTGTGGTAGAATCAAATCCCATCCCTTGGGCTTATCTCCAACTAAAAATCTCAGCAAATTGCCCAGACTTCTATTTACCACTTCTGTTTGGCCATCAGTTTGTGGGTGATGCGTGGAACTGAATTTCAAGTCTGTTCTCAACTTCTTCCACAATGTCCTCCAGAAATACCCCACAAATTTAGTATCTCTGTCAGAAACTATACTCCTTGGAAGACCATGTAGTGTTACCACCTCTTTGAGAAACAAGTCTGAAATATGGACATCATCATGAGTTTTGTGGCATGGAATGAAATGTGCCATTTTGGAGAACCTGTCAACCACCACGAATACTGAGTCATTACCCCTTTGTGTCCTTGGCAATCCAAGAACAAAATCCATACTTATGTCCTCCCATGGCCTTGATGGAACAGGCAATGGCTGATATAGGCCAGTATTTTGACTAAACCCCTTGGCAACTTGACAAACCTGGCAACTCTGTACAAACTTCTTCACATCCTGTGTAATTTGAGGCCAAAAATAATGTTCTCTAAGAATGGCAATGGTCTTATCCCGACCAAAATGTCCTGCCATCCCTCCACTGTGTTTCTCCTTAATCAAATTTTCCCTCATGGAACTCCTTGGAATGCACAATTGACTACCTTTGAACAACATGCCATCCTGAATCAAATAGTCTAACCACTTGGTTCTATCTACAGCAATAGGTTCTTTACAAGCTTTCCATGCTTCAGCAAAATCAGGATCCTCAGGGTACAAATTCTTGAGTTCATCAAACCCAACTACTTCAACCTGCATTGTTGTAAGCAACAGTTGTCTCCTACTTAATGCATCTGCAACCCTATTAGATTTTCCACTTCTATGCTTCAACACAAATGTATAACTCTGCAAGAATTCTACCCACTTCATATGCCTCTGATTCAATTTACCTTGGCTATTTAGGTACTGTAATGCCTGATGATCAGTATACAAAACAAATTCCTTTGGCAATAAATAATGCCTCCATTTCTTTAAGGCCTGAACTATTGCATAGAACTCTTGATCATAAACAGAATACTTCTTCTTTGCATCATTCAATTTCTCACTAAAATATGCAATAGGCTTACCTTCTTGGCTTAATACAGCCCCAATAGCGCTACCACTAGCATCACAATCCACCTGGAACACTTTTCTAAAATCTGGAAGTGCCAACACAGGCTATTCTGTCACCTTCTTCTTCAACAATTCAAAACTTCTTGCAATTGTTGCAGTCCATTTGAACTCTTGTCTATCCCCTCTTATTGTATCAGTTAGAGGTGCACATATGCCACTGAAATTCTTAATAAACTTCCTGTAAAAACTAACCAGACCATGAAATGATCTTACCTCAGTAGTAGACCTTGGAGTAGGCCATTCCAAGATGGCTTTTACCTTCTCTGGATCCATTTTGAGACCTTCAGGTGATATAACAAATCCCAAATAAACTAACTCCCTTTTTGCAAAGACACACTTCTTTAGATTAATTAATAGTTTCTCTTCCCTTAGCCTTTCAAGGACACTACGAATATGCAGTAAATGTTCTTCCAAAGTTTTGCTGAAAATTAAAATATCATCCAAATAGACAATAACAAATTTTCCCAAGAACTTCTTAAGTACCTCATTCATGAGCCGCATGAAGGTGCTTGGGGCGTTCGTCAATCCAAAGGGCATGACTAACCACTCATAAAGACCCTCCTTGGTCTTGAAGGCTGTTTTCCACTCATCTCCTTCTCGAATCCATATCTGATGATAGCCACTCTTCAGATCTATCTTTGTGAAGTACTGAGCTCTACTCAAGCAGTCCATAAGATCATCCATCCTTGGTAAAGGAAATTGGTACTTGATGGTTATCCTATTTATAGCTCAAGAATCTGTACACATCCTCCACTCTCCATCCTTCTTTGGTGCAAGTACTGTAGGTACTGCACATGGACTCAAGCTCTCTTGAATCAAGCCCTTCCTCAACAGCTCCTGAACCTATCTATTTAGCTCCTCTGTTTCAGTAGGAGTCATCCTGTGAGCAGCCTTGTTAGGAAAACTAGCTCCTGGAATCAGATCTATCTGATGACTAATTTTCCTTACTGGTGGCAACCCATCTGGAACATTATCAGAGATAATATCTCCAAATTCCCCTAGTAAATCTGAAACTTCAAATGGTATTTCACTACTACCTTCTTTAGCTTTCCTAGGAATCAAAGCATAGCACATACGCTGATGTTTCATGCCATCTAAAAACTTCCTTCCATCAACAAGAAAAATCCTAGCACTGCTACATACCTTTTCACCTTCCTTTTTCATGGGCTTCAATTTGTGGCAAATTCCATCCTTTGTCAGAGAGTATGTGTTTGCATGTCCATCATGTATTGCATGTCTATCAAACTGCCATGGTCTACCCAACAATAGATGGCAAACATCCATCGAAATAACATCACAGAGAACTTCATCATGGTAACTCCCAATTTTGAATTTTACTAAACATTGTTCACTTACCAGGACCTTATGATCATCTTTTACCCAAGAAATCTGATAGGGCTGGGGATGTTTCTCCCTCTTGAGCTTCAGCTTAGAGACCATCTCTTCTGATACCAAGTTATCAGTGCTACCACCATCAATGATCACATCACAACATTTATCCTCACACTTGCATCTGGTATGAAACAAACTCCTCCGTTGTCCTGGTTCATTCTCACCACTTAGTAGGACTCTTTCATTTACCAAGGTCTCTCCTCTTTCTGCATCCTCTGAATGTGATGATTGTGCATCCTCATCCACATGAGCAACCCTAGCTTGGCCCTCAGATCTCCTATTTGTCCTTCCTTGTCATTGAGGGCATTCAAAGGCACGATGACCTTCTTCATTGCAATGGTAATAGGTACCACGAAAGCCTCCTCTTCCTTGTCCACATCCTCTACCTCTTCCTCTTTGATTTCCAAAGTCTTGATCACGGGAGTGGTTGAAACCCTCATTCCTCTGGTTCCTACTAGTACCCTCATCTTCATTTTTCTTTTGAATTTCATTGCGGCCTCCACATGATCTATCGCTTCCCCTTCCTCCTTTACCGCGCCCTCTTTGTATTCCTTCAAACCTTTTACTCAGCTTCTCTTCAACTCGTAGGGCAAACTAGTATGCTTCTTCAACGCTGGTCATTCTTACCAGACTTAATTCCTCCTGGATGCTAGGTCGCAACCCACTGATATAACGAGCAACCTTCTCCTTATTTGCTTCTACATGCCCCGCTCTAATGAGGAGTCGGTAAAACTCCTCTGTATATTCTTGGACTGATCTTCCTGCTTGCTTTAACCCATGCATCTTCTTAAATAGATCAAGCTTGTAGTCCACAGGAATGAACTGCTTCTTCAATTTGTCCACCATGTGATCCCATCTTGTGATCTTCTCCTTTCCTCTTCTAAATCTTTCCAATTGAATCTCTTGCCACCAGATTTTGGCATGGCCTTTCAGTTTGGCCTTTGCAAACTTAACCCTATCTGGGTCCCTTATATCCTCATACTCAAAGTATTCTTCTAGTTCATTGATCCAATCGATCAACTCATCTGGTTTCAAATTTCCTGAAAATATACCCACTTCAATTGTAGGTCCTTTCCAAAACTTAGTAATGGCGCTAAAAAGCCTTTCGTCTACAGGATTCAGAACTTCCCCATCAACTTCCATTACTTCCTCTTCATTGTCATCCTCACTATTGTCATCTGCGGCAACATTTGCTCCTCTCCGAAGCTCCTCTTGCAATGCTTGTACCTGTCTCTGGAGGGCTCTAACCTCCTCAGGATCAATAGCTCTGGCCCTTCCGCCACGCTCTCTTCATGGAGGCATCTTCTAACTCGAACCCACAACCACACAGTCCTGGTGCAAACTGCCTCACAGTCGGTGCTCTGTCCACACACTCAGGAAAACCTGCTCCGATACCACTTGATGGGGACACAACCCAAGAACAGAATGGAACCAACAGAAAGGGAAAATATATTAACTGAGAAAATGAGCTAGTACAAATAGTACAGAGAAAATAAACTTTAGAACATGCCCTAAGGGCTTACAATAGCATAAATCTAGAGAATATTTCTCCTTTTAGCACCTCCTCTCAAACTCCACTCCGAACTGCCTTTTACAATGCCAAAAATCTCCTTAAATAGACCCCAGAGGGTTAAGGACTAGGAGTACATTCTAGAAAGTGCTAGTAGGCATCCACCAACAAAATAGAAGGTTCCAGAAGCTGCGTTAGAAGTCGGTGCAAATCTAGAAGAATCCAGAAACGGTAGCTAAACTTTCGGGAGGCATAACTTTTGAACCGTAGCTCCAATTGACGAACCGTTTACATTTTCGGAAAGCTCTTGAAGCTCTCTATAGCCCTATGGATCAGCTTTTCTCGTCCCCCATTTTTAGACCCTTTTCGAGGTCATTTAATGCCCCAAACCTGACTTTGAAGCATTCTTAGGAGGTCTCCAAAACCTTAAATACTGCAATAACTTTCAAACCGTGGGGCCTATTGACCTGATTCTTTTTCTGGAATGCTCTAAATCATGATTACATTCATCTGGCCAATTCACACCTTCTAGTTTACCGAAATGATGGCCCAAATTCATGCTCCTATTTTTTTGGGATTTTCAAATGCACTGATAGTTGAACTATGAGAGTTGGAACCTTTATTTGAGCCAAATGGGTATCCAAAAATGTAAAGACATGAAACAGAAACTAAGTATAAGTACATTTTTTTGGGTGACATAGGATTGCCCTTATACCTCTAGATGCTCCTGCATCAGTTGAGAAAATATTGAAGGAAACTAAGAAGACTAGCTCTACTCTTTTGTTGACAGAAGACAAAGGAGATGACATTGAGGAAGAGGAAGGAGAAGAAGAGCATGCAGAGGAAGAAGAATCTAAAGAGGAGGAGCCTCGCAAGAAAAATGGGAAGGTCGTCATAACCAAACCTACAAAACCTCTCCTGCCGTATTCACCGAGAAATCTGCAAAATCTAAGAAGAAACTCAAATTGGGTGATGATGATAATGAAGAAGAAGATCAGCAAGTGACATTCAAGAGATCAGCCCTCACCTTTGAACAAATTCTAAAAATAATTCAAGATGATGGAGGTATGTTTGATTTCATTTTTTTGAAGTATGAAGCAAGAACTAAGGTAGAGAAGAAATAATTTGAAGAAGCCTTAGTGGCTAAAATGGCAAAGTGAAAATACTCCCAAGAGGAACTAACAAAGAAAGTTCCTAATATCCTACTGAAGACAATAACACATCATTGGGAGAATGCATTAAATGTTGTTAGGGACATTAGAGAAAAAACCTTGAGACAACCTATGCCAAATATTTTTGACAAGGAAGTGAAGAAATCATTGAAGGAGAATGAACAAAAGTTGATCCCCAGATTCAATGCATTCCTGATTCTATCAAAAGATATTGAATCAATTTTGAAGTCTAACACAATTGCATGGAAGAAAACCTATGGATTACATAAACCTTCTAAGGAGATTATGCAAATAGATGATGTTGAGAAAGATGATGAGGAGATAAATAATGATGAAATTGATAATGTGGATGAAGAGGATCAGACTGAAGGAGGAGAACTTCCAGAAATTTAGATTATTGAAGACTCAAATCTAGAGAAGATAGAAGTAAAGGTAATGGCCTCCCTTCCACTCTCTGAGCAAAGCCTTAGTGCAATCTAACTCAGAGAAGGCTACTACTGAGTAAGTTGAGGTAAACACTATTTTTTCAAACATCCAATTAACTATTGGAGAACCTCTACCAAGTACAATGATGAATGCTATCACTTCATCTACTGAGCAATAGGCTCCAATCATCTTAACAACAAGACAAATGGAGTCTTGGCAAGGTACTACAAGTATTCCTAGTATTAGTGTTGTTTCTACTATAATTTATATTATTTCTATTGTGGTAAGTGCAATGAAAATTGAGGTTAAACCTCAACCGGGCACCTGAAGTCTTGAGCAAAGGAGAGGAGATTATTCCTTCTATTTAAAAGGGTAAAGAGGTAGAAGCATCTACTAGAGAAATTGATCTAGAGGAATATATTGTAATACCAGACTGAGATCTTTCCAATCTAACCCTAATCAAATGGATACCCTAGGTGAGCTATGGAAGAAAAGGGCTAGACAACAAAAGCTTGAAGAAGAGAAGAAAAAGAAAAATCAAGTTCTTGAAGACATCAAGTGTTATAAATGCTTTAGAATAACTAAGAGGGGGGATGAATCAGTTATTCAAAGTCCAAATGTCCAATTAAAACTTTTTCATCAAGTAATGTGAGCCTATTAAACTGTTCATACATCCAAGCTTTAAAATTTCCTACTTAGCAAGTTACTATAAATCAACATGCAAGCATAACACTTGAAGAATCAACACATAACACAGTGATTTATGTGGAAACCCAATTTGGGGAAAACCACTAGTAACATGCTACTCAATTCTCACTCTTCTAAAGTGATGCCTTGTTAAAGGCTACAACACACTATTAAATGTGACCTGGTTAAAGGATTTAACCACCCTGTTAGGAGTGGGCCTGGTTAGAGGACTTTAGAATATTCACTTGGAATGTCACCCTGTTAAAGGATTTACAAATGGTTGTTAAATCAACCTAAGTCCATAGGATTTTACCCTAATTGATACAATTTCTAGAGAGTAACAATAAGGAGTTTTGACCTGATACAGCTTACAACTTATCTTGCAGATTTTAGATCACTTTTCAGCTCATAAGATTGTCTGGCTTCCAATCTTTGCAGCTCTGACAGCTTGTCCTCCTCTTCAAGCTTTGTCTCATTGAGTCTTCATGCTCGATGTACCAGTGCAATCTTCTTTCTAACCACTTATCAAAGTAGAGTCTCTATGCTCTATTCTTTCTCCTCCTTCTCCTTGACACCCTTCAACCACTTCACAAATTTGGCATACCAGTAACTATGGCTTATAGGCTTGTAACTCCTTAAATAGAAGTCTGAAATTGCTTTTCCTGCTCGATTCTTCCTTCCTTTAATTTTAGTTCGAATGGATTAGGTAGGATTCATTGAATTTAACCCATAATTTGTTCCTTCTAGAAACATTTTGAAGAATCCTCTTGAATTCACTCAAAAATAGTTTAGATAAACTTCTGTGCCACCAACTCATCATCCTTATCCTCTATCTAGTTCACAAAATTCAAGGTAACAACTTTGTTGGCTTAGATCTAGTGAATCTTTGACTTTTCCAATAATACAGCAGCTCGACACTATTGAATTTTTGGTGCTTGGCACATATTGTGTTACTCGGCATCAACTATGTTCTTCTGATGCTCGGCACCTACTGTGGATTCACTCGATATCCACTAAGTTTTATTGATGCTTGGCAATTGAACACACTTAGCTTCTTTTGTATCACTAGGCACACACTAGATTTTGCATTTGCTCAGCACTAACTAAAAATCTACTCGGCTCTAACTAGCTTGCTCAGCACTCACTAATGAACTTAGTTAAGCTTTGCAGTCAACCTTGCTAGAACTTATACTTCTAAAGTTTCTAAGTGTGGCCAACTTTTGTATCTTCAAGTATATTATCAATACATTGTTTTATCATTGTCTTAACTAATCCTTGCACTTCATTACAAAACCATAACTCAACCTTTCCCTTAGGTACTTTTGTTACATCTTGTTGATTAAATCCTATTCATCAATCAACTAAGCGATAGTACTTGGATCTTATAAGAAATTGTCATTCTAGCAAATAGAAAGTTTGACATCAATGACAAAAAAATGATTGAAAACATTCTTTATCAACCATCTTCCTTCTTCACAACAATCTCCCTTTTTGATAGTATCCTTTTCAATCAAATTTCAAACATCAAGGGCATATTTATTGATGCAATAAACATTAAGGTTGATGAAAAACAACCAATTCTAGATCAACTTTTTGACATTGTTCGCAAGTATAAAGAGGAAGTCAATGGACAAGACAAATTTCTGTAGAGGGCAAAAAGGAAATTTGAAAATAAAGTTTTGGATAAGGTGACTCATAAAATAGCCATTGATCAAGTAGAATTATCTACCATTCTTGCTACATTTGAAGATTGTGTAAATAATGTTGTTACTTTATTTGTAAAGTCAAGTGATACATCAAATTTTAATAAGGAAATAAAGGATAAGTTATCTAAGATAGATGTTGATATGAAGGCAAGTGCACATCAATTGTCGCTTGATCCTGGCAGTAGTTCTGCACATTTTGTGAAGATTAGATGTCTAATAGATCTACAGGTAGAATTGTTGAGGGAACAAGCCAAGATAAGGGCCACACTAGCAAAAATATAGGACATGATACCTCCTAACATGGATGCAATGCAAAAAAATTGATCCATGACAAAAATTTATCTATAGCTGATCACATAATGGAACTATAAGTAGAGGTGCATATAGCTTTGCACAGTTCAAAAGTTTTGCAAGAGAATTGGGAAAAGATAATGGCCATACAACAATTTATCTATAGCTGATCACATAATGGAGCTATAAGTAGAGGTGCATATAGCCTTGTACAGTTCAAAAGTTTTGCAAGAGAATTGGGAAAAGATAATGGCCATACTTTTGAAGGTACACAGTGATTTCCTTTTACATTTTGGCATTACCTTATAGTTATGCAATTTTGGAAAAAATCAAGGGGGAGTGTATATCATATCAAGGGGAATTTATATATACAAGAAGGAAATATATGTACAATAAGAGTGATGTATATACATCATAGAAAATATGTTTACAAAAATAATTTTGAAAAAAATTTAAAAATTGAATCAGAGGTTACCAAGTAGTGGCAAAAGATAGTAGTCAAAACTAAGTTACAAACCCTGACATGTTGATAGGGGGAGTTTTGACTTGTATTTTGAGTATTTGTATTTTTTGTATGATAAGTGTTTTTGTCATTAATGCCAAAGGGGGAGATTGTTGACATTAATTAAGGTCAAATCATTTTTCAATTAGTGACTTAACACTTAGTTGTTTACATTGCTTTCAAGCTTCATATGCATAAAGAAGAGTCTCCTGAGCATAGCAAAGTCTACCAAGCTCCAAAAGCAGATATCAGTTGCTACTAAGCTTATCAATTGTTAACAAGTTCATCAGTGTAACCGATGAAGGTTTTAGTGTTACCCAAGCTCTATAGTGTCTACAAGGTCTATAAATGCCTACCAAGCTACAATGTGCGAAAGAAGCAGACAGAAGGTAGTGTTGATTGAGCTTTAGTGTCAATTGAGTCTATCGAGTTCTTCAGTATTCTCTGAGTCACCTAATGCTAACTGAGTTCTTGCTACTCCAGAGTGATCAATGTGGACTAAGCATCAATGTCAAAAGAATGTTAGAGCTTACTGAGTTGACAGTGTTGCCAAGTGTCAAAATATCACCTGATTGGTCTTCAAAACCTGAGTTACAATACTAAGCCAACTTAGTGAAGATTGTTTTAATTAGGTGTTGTAGCCAACTCCAGGGGGTAATTTGTTGGATTGGTAAATATGTAATACATCTTATCATATCCAAAGCATCAAAGTGAATCAAGCAAGAAGCAGTATGAGTGTGAATTAAGAAGG
Source organism: Cupressus sempervirens (assembly GCA_028749045.1). NCBI lineage: Eukaryota > Viridiplantae > Streptophyta > Pinopsida > Cupressales > Cupressaceae > Cupressus > Cupressus sempervirens. Next base: position 121,591,955 of record CM053788.1, read on the forward strand.
CTACAAGAAGTATAAGGAAGAGAAGAGTCTTATCTATCACAGTCAGGTGATCATTGTATTTCAAAGAAATCTCATTCAGCAAACTGAGTTGTAGATTAAAGAACAACCATTGATTTATCTAACAGGTGTATCAGTCAAATCCTCTAACAAGGTGGACTTAACAATCTTTTCCAAATCTCTTAACAAAGTGCATACTTCATTGTATGTTGTAAATCCTTTTACAAGGTGGACCTAATAATCCTTATTGCTCCTAATAGGTAAAATCACTAGAAGTGATCAATTGTAATGTAATGCCTCGTCGGAGATCCTTGGAACAAGGATTCAATACAAGCCAAGATTTTTTTTTTTACAAGTATGAATGCACATGACAACATCATACAGGGATCATGAAGATCACCACTAAAGACTTCACCAAAAATCCCAGCAACCAACAAATCTCCAAATGACAAACCACGAAAGAATGCAAATGATTCTAACTCTGAAAACATACCAAATTTGGAAAGCAATTCCAAGCTATTCGTGAACACCATAAAGGGTATCCAGAATACCTCCAAAAAATTTTGGTCAAATGAAAAAGTTCCCATTGCCCACCTAAGCAAGTTTTTCCAAAACCCAGGCAATACTTTAAATCAGCACAGTACGATACTTTCCAATGTTGTACGACTTTTCTAATGAAGGCATGTGATATAATCAGGGTTAGGGCAACACTTCTCAAGAAGGTGTATGATACTTTACTAGTATCATACAATCTTTCTCCAAGAGGTGTGCAATACAACAGAGTGTTGCACGATAGATTTTACAAGGGCATGTGATACTTTCCAGTATTGCGTGATTCTCCTCCTTTGGACATGTGATACTTTAAAGTATCACCCAATGCTAATACATTGTTACCTAGAGAAAGAAAGAATTAATCTAAGGGCCAAAACAAGGGATAAAATAGGAAATCAAACCCCCACACCAGGGAGTACCAAATCTAAGTAGATCGAGGAATGAACACTTGAGTGCAAAGACAACAAAATGTCATAAACAAGAAAGAGGAACATCTATCCATCTAAACCATAGTAGTCAAAAGGATGTACTGAAAGCAACATCACAGTGTATAGAAGCAACATTGTAATGTATAGAAATAACGTCACAATAATTGAACAACCAAACTAAGTATGTGGTTCCTCCCAACCATAATAGAATCATAAGACCATCATGGGCCCTAGCCATCCCTCATGTGTAACATCCCAAACTACCAACCACATCGTCGATGCTATCATATGACGACATCACTACTAAAATGTGCTACAATATAAGCACAAGGAAATCTAACATGCTAGAAGTAAAGCATAAGATAATCCTATATATCACTCATCATCTACATATGCTAAACATCATAATAAGGAAATGCATCAATACTAACATCATCTAAACATGATATACAAGCATTCCAATGAAAGCATAAATCACAAGAAAGCATACTTTAGAACCCAAAGTACCAAGTGAAAATATCTAGCAATGGTCGCACTAGGACAATAGACTATCTCTGTACATCAGTCCCCAGTAGTGGTATAGGTAGTTGTGCCTCCCAACCACTTGGAACCCATAGGTCCACTCCTACAGTGCTAATGAAGATAATGATCCAACCACAAACACACATAAAGCACAACATCCATGGCTAACACTCACACTAGAGAGTATGATGATTGAATCCAAGAACATGGACAATGTATAAACTATAGGTCCTGGTCAAACACTCAATGGGTTGCTATGTAGGGGCTGACACCATGGAGATTTTCTTGGCATTGACAAGCCCAAGTTAGTATTGGCAGCTACTCTTCTCAATGGAAGGCACACAATCTAGGCAGCAACTCTTCTCAATGGAAGGTGCACAACCTACTTTTTATTATCTTAAGTTTTATTACCACTCACACATTTTTATTTAGTTATCACTTGTATTAAACTTCTTCTACCAACCAATGGGAAATAGTCACCAAGTTGTGAGATAGAAGCCCCTCCATGTGCTACCTTACCCTACCCATGCTCATCCAACGATCAGTGCTTGTAGGCATGCATATTCCCAACCTAACCCCAAATGATCATAACTTCCAGCAAGTCCATGGAAGATTGGGCCTCGCAAGTCACCCGACAAATGTATGCGCATGTGCTCGTGTGTGGTGCACCACCATCACGAATATCATAACACTAGGACTAGATGAGAACACAAGCAAAATAAGCTTAGGAGGACAGATTCTACATGAATCCCAAAGAACAATAAAATCATACATCATGAACTCACTCAATCAGCCTCAATCTGGGAGTATGGATTCTACATGAATCTCAATGATGCAACAAGACCAAACATCATGAACTCACTCAAACGGCCTCAATCCAAGAGTATGGATTCTACATGAATCCTAGTGTCCATGAAACAATAACAAAGGTCCAAAAGAAACCAAATCACCAGGTATAAAATCACTCAACCAAACACAACGTCACAAGTACGGATGCAACATGCATCCCAATACAAACATAAAAGTGTAGCAATGGTCTGAGTAACATCCAAATGGATGATCCAAGTCCATGACCAAACTCATGCCAAGAAAACTCAAGAAAATAGGGTGGCATGCAAAATGAGGTAAAAAAACCTCAAAACTCAAAAACCTCAAAATTAAAACCCATTTGGTCTTTGGGCATAAAAGTCATGAAAATCCAATAAAATATGGGTTTGGAGTCTGTATGCAAAAATGGCTAGCATAACAGTGCAAAACCCCAAACCCTCATCCTAGAAAATAGGGAAATGTTCATACCTGCCCAACTAGGTAGAGCTAGCATATAGAAACAAAAGGGAACACTAGTTCTTAGCCTCCTAATAAACAACTACCAAAACTAAAAGTAAAAATAGAGAAAAAATAATAAAATGGGAGAGCCCTACTTCAGCCAAAAGGGAAAAACAAGAATCTAAACCATAAAATAAAAATCCCACAGAAGTAGCTAAAAATCGCAGCAATCCAAGGTCTCCTAGAGCTAGATCCAACGAGACCAACCTTGCGACAATCTCATGTCTGTAGCTCCCACAACGAACAAAACAATATTTTCTCATGAAGAGGATTTTGGGTTTTACTCTCAAACTTTCTAATTCAAAAGTGAGAAGTGAGGACTTAAATTCCTTTTTCAATACTTATTCACTTTCCAAGTGAATAATTGATTAGGGAAAATAACCAACCAACCTAGTTAAACCCCAAATCCACCCAAATGAAAATAGGCTATTCCTAGAAATAGGAATTCATCTATGGAAAAGCTACCAGAAATTAAAAACAATAAAAATAAAGCCCAAAAACCCAAAATCACAGAAATTTCCTTAACAACTTTCGCGACAATGCAAACCTCTAAATGCATGGGCATGCTTACTGGTCTAATCACATAATCTAAATGAGTTCGGATTTAATAATAACCAAAAGGTTTAATTAAATAATTTAAATAAGGATACATCAACCATACAAGGACGACATTGGTAAAATATGAATGGTTGAATCACTAACTCCATGTGCCATTGCTAGCAATATAAATCTTGCACACTAAACAACACGATCAAGTGCAATTGCATATAATAACATAGTCGAAGCAATTAATGTATTAAATGACTAATTTAACCATTTATTCAATTATACTGAAATAGTCCATTTACATCACTCACATTTGCATATAGCATAATGAAGCAAGAATGAAGTAAATAACTATAGCATTAAATCCATCACATAACATAATCAGGGATATGTCCAAATATCGGATAACCAGATATCATCATAAAACACACTATCATCTCAAAATGGCATCCCCATGCAATATGATCAACTAGAAAGCATAGTAGTCTAACATCTATGATACTGAAATCAAAATATAACATATGACCCTCAGGCATCTCAAATGTAAAACATAACATAAGTAACAAATATCTCTTGGATCAAAACATAACAAGGTAAATATCTACAACACAAAACCAATGAATCCAACATGGACAATCCATTTCTAATTATTTAAGCATTTAATAATGGTAGTTTACACAACATTAAAAAGGCACTTAAAACACATAAGCGAACATAGTCATAAACATGACTAACCACTACTACAGGAACCTAGTCTAGTGTAGCAAGTAATAGTACACAATGCAATCTCTACACACATCTCAGGTTAATCAAAGAACAACATAATGATACCACACTGATCCTAGTAACCACTAACACAAACCTCAATGAACCATAAATCACATCATAATCTTGTAAATCAGCCATAAGCATAAACAAATCAACTAATATAGTAACATAAATCCAATTACCTCAAGGGTGTAGACCACTCATGATCTCAATCACAATCCATCACAATGAAAGATCAACAAAGTTGCATCCATTGAGATGACTTACAGAAGTCAAATGTGAGAGGTGCTACATGTAAGCTTTAACAGGCTAACTTTACACTGCAGTAATAAAGTTTGTGGGTATCATCCCCATCCCAGTTTTACTTTCTATTTGGAAATGTGTTAAGTGTTATGAATATTTTATTGCTTTTAATCTTTAATGCATGCAATTAGATCATATTATATTGTGAAGGTTTAAATGTTGAATTAAAGTACAAGTTTTATTGGTTCCTGATCTAGTCACCTAGTCTATACTACATTTCCAACACTATCTATATTCCTTTTGGACTTCACTTGATCATGTATCAACCTCTCATGCAACTTTGATCCAATTGATTTTCCTTTATAAAATGTTGCAAGAATATGACTAAACCATCTTGAGTTACTCTTTAGACTCTCTCACATTCTCATGACCCAAAACACTAACTACCACTCAAGGTGACTTTTGCCCCTAAAAAATTCTAGGATAATATGAAATGGCATGACACAAAATATCAATATTATATGTGTAAGCATGAGTACAATGAATATCTATAGGATCACCTACCAAAGATCCAAGAGCACTTGGGAAAATGCTAATTATTTGGTAGAGGTGGTGAAGGAGGTCCATCATCTCTATCGTCCTCTGAAGATGTGGAATCCTTAAGAGGTGAAGAGAAAGTTATTAATAGGGAGTGAGGGAGAAATTGATGATAGAGAATCCATTTGAGGATAGTGCTCATCAAATTGGGCATATCACTTAAACAAGATCTCTCTAGAATTAGGATAAAACAACCTATATGCATTCACATCCTCATAGTAGCCAAAAAATATGAGTGGTCATCCTTCTTCAGCATGGCTTTCCACTAAGCATATGGAATAAATATCCAAGCCTCATTGCAAAAAACTCGAAATGTAGAAACATCAATCTTGACATGGGACCAAGACTCCTCAGGATTCATATGTAGTAATTCCTTATGAGGCATCTGATTCTAAATATAGTTAGCACAATTCACTACCTTGGCATAGAAATTGAGACTATATATCTCAAGATTGTGTCATACAATTGGTCATCTCTTCTAAGGTTTAGTTCTATCTCTTAGAAAAAACATTCCATTGAGGAGTGTGGGGTACTATCAACTAATGCAACAAACCATGCTCAATGAAAAAATATCTAAAATTTTGACTCACATACTCCTCCCATTATCTATGTATATCCTCCTAATAGAATCCAAACCACTTCTCAATAAAAATTATAAAGATATGGAATGAATCAAAGACATCATACTTGTACTTACAAAAGTACACACATGTATGTATGGAGAAGTCATTAATGAATGTGAGCACATGCTAGACCCCTAAAAAAGAGAAGGAAAGGACATGAGATCACTATGGAACAACTCCAAGGTGGGTTCCTTAGAACGTGTGGCTCTTTCTATAGGAAAGTAATCATGGTGATGCTTTCCAATAACACATCCATGACAAATACCATATGTGCAAGAAATCTATGGTAATGCAATCACAAGTGCATGTGTACTCATTTAATGTAAGTATTTGTAATTGACATGGCCAAAATACTCAAGTCGAATCCTACTAAGTCTTCATGTGTAACAAGAGAAACACGTGAACTATATGAACTCTCAAAACCATCGAACTTGTATAAGTGAGTTTAAAGATCAACACTCCCAATAGCAACAACCAAATCAAGATCATGGAGGTCTTGAATGCCACATCATGTGGTGGAAACTCAATTGGTTTACTAGATCCAAAATAGAAAATCTGATAGACAAAAAGGAGGCTCATAGAAATGTCAAGAACCAAAAGAACATCTCAAAGAGAACCACCATCCAATGCAATGGTACTAGAACATGTAACTTAAAGTTGTGCAGAATCATTAATTGTAATCTATGAAGTGTCACTATGGGAAAGTAAGGTGGCCAAATAATGTGAGTGTGTCATATGGTATGAAGCCCCATAATCATTGATCCATGTAGCGGTAGAAACTAGAGCACATGCAAAAAGAGCATGTCCCTTTCCTATAGAAGGAGGAGGTGACTTCAATGAAGAAATGTTATATTGTTGCATGGTTTCCTCTAAAGCCTCTAAATGTTTCCAACACTTGGGAATTGAATGTTCATTATTTCCACGAAAGCTACAAGGATCACCTATGAACTTCTTAGTTTTGGAGGAAGGATCACTAGACTTAAAGGATTGTCCTTGTTTTGGACTGGGTTTTCAATATGATTTTGGAAATGAGTCAGAGGAAGTCTCACTACCAACTAAATATATTTGGGGCTTTAGTTTTCTCTTTTTCTTCCCTTTTGATGTCTAAGAAACCAAATGATTGGTTCTTTGATCCAATTAGAGAGTCCAACTTTGTAAGCTTGGTCTACTCTCTAGTCAACTAACCACAATAAATCTCAAATGTGTGTATGGTGAATCTAGGACCCAAAGCATCCATAGTGGAATGGGAAGTAGATGACAATATCTGAAAGTTCCCATGAAGCTTTGACAAAATTAGGTACATACACTTTGTATCAATTCTATTCTTTCCACAACTGTGTAGAAGCAATCTCTATTGTTTAACACTCATCAAAAAATCCTCACTAGAGGGAAAAGAATCAGGTAGAAGTGAAGTAATTTTGAAGTTTTTCTACGGTGTTTTGATCTCATTAATGGTACCAAATAAATCATTGAACTTGGTCCAATATGTTTTAGAAGGACTTACATCCATCAAGATGAAACAACAAGATGTTTGTAACATATAAGGAATTTAAACCCATAGCCACATCCATCTTATTTCTATGTTGCACAACCTTAAATTGTTGTGTCAATATTGGTTGAATTGCATCTAAACAAGACCACAACCCTTGGATCTAAGAAGTCGATTTATGATGGAATTCCATGTATGGTAGTTGTAAGTTGTGAGAATTCTATGAGAAGAAATTTTTTTGGCCACATATGGAGTGGTTGAGTGTGAAGAAGTTCTAGTTTTCTGAAGTAAATGAAAGGAAGAAAGAAACCCACCCCACGCCCCACCCCCCACCACCCACCCTACACGCCCGCTCCCCCTCCCCCCCCCCCCCCCCCCCACAAAAAAAAAAAAAAAAAAAAACCCAAAAGTGATTTTACAGTGGAAAATTTGGAAGAAGAAAAAAACTTCAAACTTATTTTGTGTACTTGATTGATTTTCTTGAAAGATTAATAGAAGATGATTTAGGTCATGACCTTTATGTTTGTAATTCTAGATGATTAGATGGGCATAATTGATTTGGAATAACTAGAGTATATTTCAAGTTGTATAATTTTGAGGAATAATCAGTTACAAACCTTTTAGCAGTTGAATATTGACAATGTTGATGTAATATCTACATTTGCAGGTCAACTTGATGATAATTCAATGGTGTCTCTTCCAATTCTATTCCTTCCTTGTTAGTTCATTTGGGCCTTTCCATTGTTGCCTATTCTTTCTGCAAGGTTAGACATCTCATTTGGGGTTCTCTCTCCTTGATTGTGTCACTCATAACCATGCAATACATGTTATAATCTTGATCCCATTTAAACCAGTACTTCAAAGTGATAACCATAGGGACCAATGATGATTTTTTTTCTTCGATAGGAAGCTTCAAATTAGGAGGAGTATCCAAGTTTCTCTAACATCTCAAGCTAGTAGTCAAGTGCCCCAAAGTTTCTAAATCATCAACTGCCTTATTTCTTTCTTCATGAGTTCGACAAATATAAAATCCTTCAAATCCAAGCAATGTCCTCTTTATATTATCTATCACACTAGCATAGGACCAATTTATTATGACATTGTGTTTAGTAGCTTCAACAACCAATTTAAAATCTCCTTCAATAATTAAAGTCTTAACCCCAAATAGATAAAACTATCCTTGTGCCCCAAAAAGTTCCATGCACTTTGCCTAGTTGCTAGACAAATCTAAGAAGCACCCAAAGTAAGTTTCCTTAGAATCTCTAGATTGAGTATGAATGTCACCACGTCTAGCAACACATCCATTCCTCAAGAAGCCCTCCAAGTTTAGCTTGCACCATCCCTTATCAAGATTCCACCTTGTATGGATTTTATCACTCTTCTAAAATTATCAATCAAAATATATCCCTTTCGTAATCCCCAGGCTAATTTTTGATCTAGATAGGAAGGTTAGGCATCTATCTTGTAAATTTTAGTGACATAAAGATTGACAATCAAGATCCTCGAAAAATACTTGAACACCACTACCACACGACTTACACAATCCTTGAATACCCAATTGTTTATTTCCTTCCATAGGCTCCAACAAACATTGGGGGAAGGGAGATCAGTTTTTTTAGTTGTTTGCCATAAGAATTGTTAAACAACTTTGTTTCCATTCTTTAAGGATTTGATCTAGGCCAGAGTTCAAAACCCAATTAATGTCACATTAATATTTAGCTTTTTTAACACCAAGGAATAAAGACCAAAAATAAATAGAGAATGGACTAAAAGGTGAGGAATGGTTTCTTCCTCATACTTACAAAGGTAATATCTATTGGAAATTTGAAATCCCCTTCTAATAAGATTATCTTGGGTAAGAATTTTGCTACGGAGAGTTGTTTACCACAAAATATTGGACTTCAGAATTAAGTAGGGATTTCGTATCCCACCCCAACTGTTGGAGAAACCTTCATTCTTATAACATAATTTGCAAGTTGAGCTAACAACAATTTCACCTTTGTTGTCTATTTTCCAAGCAAAAGTATCATTTCTCATAAAAGAGGAATATGGGTCCTTCTAATCATCCCCAACAAATCAATGATTTTCTAGCTCAAATGTGGGTTAGTTATTTCACATTGAGCAAAGTCCATCCACTTTTTATCTTTGGATATATAATCATTAACATTAGAATCAATCAATCTTTTGGTAATCTCCATAAGCCCCTTGAAGGTCACTATAGACTCTGATTTTCAATTTCCCACCCAATCATCCTCCCAAAACCTAATGTTCATGTCATCACCAAGCTACCACTTTAGTTCCATTTGTATGGTATTTCTACGTTTCACTATGTTGTTCCAAATTGTGAGCTTGGGGGAGGCCCAAAGTAGCAAGGACTTTATGAAAGAAAACACAATTAAGATATTTAGTTTCCATCACGTGGCTCTGATTCGTGTTTTCTACAGCCAATTTCCAACCAAATTTGCAATTAGAGCTTTATTTATGGTAATAACTCTTTCAATCCCCAGGCCCCCCAGGCTTTTGGGTTTACAAACCATCTTCCAATTGACAAGGGACAACCTCTTTTTTCTTTTGTACCAACCCATAGGAATGAGCATTAGAATTCTCTAATCTCTTATCCATTTTGAAAATAGAGAGGAATTACTAACTAAGGATACCCTTTAGGGAGGCCTTGTGAAGTTGAAGTTACCCAACACTACTGAGAAGCTTACCTTTCCATCCAGCTAATTTCTTTTGCATCCTTTCAAGAATAGAGTTCCAATAGGTCAGAGTTATATCTCTAATAGTAAGAGGGAGGCCAAGGTACAAACCCAATAGAGCAGCACATTGGCAGCCACCGATGTTCTTGACTCTGATCTACAAATTTTCCTTGGTATTGGAAAAATTTATAGAGCTCTTGTTATAATTTATATGTGACCAAAGACACTAACACACAAGATAAGAAAAGATTTCTAGTTCCCAGCCTCAACCACAAAGCTTCTTTCAAAAAGAATGATATCATCCACAAATTGTTGAAGAAGGGAAGGGGTTAGAGTGAAAGCAACACAAGAATTCTTCTTTGCTAAGCCATCTTAAAGAGGTTCCTTCCAATAACTTTTCTATTCATGATAGACAAGTAAGGGATGAGAAGGTCCCCTTGTGGATCCCCTTTTTGTTAGGAAAAAAAAAACCCTTGGAGTACCATTGATAAGGATAAGGAATTTAATCATATCAACACATTCATTAATCCGATTGACAAACTTGTCACTAAACACAATATGAGAAAGAACTTTGAACAAAAACTCCCAATTGAGATAATCAATTTAAAAACCGTACCTAGTTCATCACACTTCCCTATAGAGCGAACAACTCCATGAGTAGAGATGGCAGCATCTGAAACAAATCCCTTTGACGACTCCAACAGCCACTTCGAGAAAAGGGTTGATCGTGTTGACCAAAACATTAGAAGTTCTTTAATAATAGGAGGTACAATCAAAGTCGGCCAATTTCTCAGGCTCGAGGAAGTTAGAAACCAGAGCAATATGAGTATTGTTAACTGTAGTTGTGTTAATACTAGAGATGTTCTTGCAAATCTAGGCTGTTGTTGAGTGGATACCAGAGATAAGGTACCCAGTTTACAGCCTCGCCAAATAGGATAAAAGAACACTTAATTTTTAAATTAGAATATTACAACGAATGCCTTTACATACACATTGTTTTGCACTACTTTATGAATAATTCCAAGTCCTTGGAGATGGTCATTAGAAGTGGTTCGAAGTGAAAGAGACTGCGTGACTCGTCAACAACTTTTGATCACAAAGTATGATATCATTGTTGACTAAAATATAAATTTGTTGCCTTGGTTTTTTCTGCTGAGATCGACTGGAGTGAAGTGTCCATATAAAAATACTTAATTTGTTTTCCTTAATTCAACACAAATTATTTATCCATTTTTTTGACTTGTGTACTGTGACGTTCCCCGTAACGGAGTAGCTTTCCATGTATTATTTTATTTATTAAGAAATGGCTGACTCTGCCTTTTTGGGCTCAACATTAGTTGTTTAGAAAACATATCAAAAGTCTTAAGATTATCTTTGCTTAAAAAGAATTGAAGAGAGTTGAGTCTTAACACATGTATTGTTTTTGAACTTCTGAAAAAAAAACATTAAGGTTACCTTATTAGCCAATGCTTAGTATGTTTAGGTTAAACTTTCGTAGGTCTGTTTTATGAATACTTAGAAATCAAGTAGTTGTTTTGATTTTGTGTTAATGGAATCATGACTTTTATCTCTCTTTTTACTTGACCCAATATTTTGTGAAACGCTTAAATCATTGGGATATTGTGGACATCCGTTTGTCAAATTCTTCCATCTTATTAGCAAAATATTGAAAACAAATATTCTGTTGATTTTAAGCTTTCTTATTGATTTTTCCAGAGGCATCCTATGAAACAAAGCCTTGCTTTAATACCCCTGCCAACTATGGTAAGGCCACATATAAAGTTGCTATCTGCGTGTTCCATGCAGAGTTTTGTGCCTTATGGCCTATCACTACAAATTATATAAACAACACGGGGTAATATGTTTCGTTATTTTTCAAAATGAAGAAAAGTAGCATAAGTTTTAGATTTTGTTAGGGCTTGAATGGTGGATTGCATTCAATAAGTATTCAGTATCTCATGGTTGGTTACCATCTTCAGATGTTCTCCTTGATAGAAACGCATGTGTTGCTAACTCATCGTCTATTTACACAACCCAATTCAAAATCTTGGGGTCCTTGAAACTTTGCAGTGCAACTGGTCTGTAGATTTCAAATGAAGAACATCTATATAAGGCATGAAGGCATTTGAGTATGATTTCCAAGAAAGATGGGTAGATGGGTCACCAGATTGTGTTCTCGAACAATGAGAATTGGCATTTGCAGATGAACAGGGTACTTCAGATTCCAAAAGCACTTCTTAAGCATTCCTTCGCTACAAACAAGAAAAATCCACGTTGACTTGAAGAATTCTGAAGCAACAGAGCATCAACTTTCATTTTGCAAAACAAGACCCAGTTGTTCGGTTAGATCCGACTTCCGAAAATGGTGTCTATTTTATTATATTCTCTTGTAGCTGGCAATTTATTGCGGGGGCTTTCAGATCTATCCTGACCATTAAAGATCAGACTCCTGACATCCGTCTCAACTAAGTTAAAAAAAAATCTTTAGCAGAACGGATACAACTTAAGCATGGCATCTGCATTGAGAACACTCGAGTCAATGCAAGGATGAACCATTTCTATAAACTATTTAAGTTTGCAAACATTCTGGCAACTTTATAAAGGGATGAGAACCTTTGCTTGAGCCAATCCTAAAGACCTGTCAATCAAAAACTTTATCATTAAAACTCCTCTTGAAAACCACTTAATTAATGGTATTTAACTTTGATTTTGTAGTAATAAATTAACTGTTAGGATAGATAACAGCCAACAAAACTAAATGAACCTAATTATATCACACAGAAGAATTTATCTGTACCCTTAACATTCTCATGATGATTATGCTTCATGTTGAGTGATCTGAAACATTGATGGTCAGAAACAAATTTCACATAGGTCTTTTCCAGAAGCCTTCTTTTGAAATTGAATGTGCAAGCCTCAAGTTCCTTAATATTCTTGATGGTAAGCCAAAGATAATGGCCGACGAGGAACTGAATAGAGCTAGAAATGTCAACTGCAGAGTTAGAGATACTGCCAAAAAACAAACTAGGAGTCTAGGACTGGGTAAAACTAGTTCCAAATGCCCTCCTACAGTGTCCCCCATCAGGAATGTGGATATAAAACACCATGACAGCCTCATTTAGACCATTTTCAAAGTGCAATGAACGATGTCGTATTAGAGCAGTAATGCCGGAATGTTTAAAAAATGAAATCATGAATTCCAAGGTCACTGAATCATGTCAAAGTGTCATACTTCATCCATCTAATATTAATCAAGCCTGTCTTCAATGCAATGTTGTGATAATAATGGGAAGGAGGAGGAGGAGGGGGGTAGAGTGTAAAGGGAATAAGAAAGAGAAGGAGAAGCGGAATTTGTCGTGTAGAGTCTCAAAATAGTTGTAAGACTGTAAGCAAGTTTAGGGGCACCAGGGCTTTTTCAGGACTTAGTTTAGGTAACCTGCAACCAGTAAAGTGACTTACCCAAGTTATCTCTCTTTGTCACTGTACATGAAGTCCCTAGGATAAGTGTATTGATCTTTTTTAACATAGTCCAGCGAAAAAAAGTTGGAATGTTGGTTACACTTGCAACCTAAGAAATCCCTCATAGAGTTGGCCAACCAACCAGCAAGCATGGCTCTCCATAGAAGTGGGCGAAAGAATACTCAAAACTTCAGAATTCCTTTCTTCATTTTTATATTAAGGCATAACTGTGCTGACTACAAGTCTGTATGAAGCTACAAGTGCATGCCAATTGTATACCAGAGAATCCTCTAGACTTTGTGAGTAGACTACTTGTGCTTGCAGATTCACAGAGGCATATTAGCATAGAACCACATTATCAACAACATAAGAGTCCATGGGCAATTGAAAATAGTTTGAGATATGGAATGTCTACAAGGCATGAACTAGGTAAGAATGCAGTCAACGAACATGTACTCTGATTTCTATGCTTCTTCCACAGCCAAGACCTATATCTTATGTTAAAATCACTGTAGAATAGCAACTAGTGATGTTTTAATAGTCATTTTCATCCTTTTTCTACATATATCTTGCAATAGATTACTTTAAAACAATAACAATGTGGATAACTTATACTACATCCAGTAAAATGAATTACCATACCCCAAAATTGTGATATGATGGAAGTTTACTTTTTATAATATTTTAGGTTATGATAGTTTTATGAATGTATTCTAATCTTTCTATCAATAATTGCGGCATGATCAAGATTCCCAAAAGAAAGATTATATCAACTTTTCTTCCATAGCGTACACCTTTCCTTTTCAAATCTGCAGTGTGTATGCATCATCATGGAAAAATAAGCCTTTATGACTAAATCCTATCAACAATAGAGTAGAAAATTGAATCACAATGGGTAGATATGACAATCCTTGAATAATTTTGCCAAGGGTGAGCTGTCGATGACAAAAGCTTCTACTAAACAAGGAATTGCAATATTGACTTCACACATTTTCTATATAGTGGAATCCACTCTGTTCTTATGTCAAGCAGTAAGAAATAACTTTCTGTATTTCAAGATAAAAACAGCATTCAAATTCTTTCAAATCAAATAATTAGACATTCTAGAGGGTAATTATACAATTATAATGTCACTTATTTCCAGGTAACTAATCACTGGCAATAATGTCCGTCAGTTGTACTAAAGAGATCAAGCTGATTCAACTTAGTCATGCTGTAATTAGTCCGCCGCCTGCAAGAGCAATTTACCTCCATCTATTATTTTCCGCAGAAAACTGAGAACTTGCCTCCAGAGCAAAAATATTGAAATGTTAGTTCGTGTTCTGGCCTTTGTTTTAGAAGCAGATCATCTGAATCCATTGTAAATGTTTGCCAACGGTCAATAATAGTGGTCTGTAGCTCTATGCTACTTGAGCTTGAGTAAAGTTGGTGAAGGTGGGATACAGATTGTGCTCTCATCAGATTCTTGACTTATGTTAATACAAGGATGATGCAAGGTCAGAAAGAATTGGTTAATCTGATGAAATTGTTGATGAAGATAATGAAGGTATTTTTTCTAGAAACTGCAATACCTCTTTCATTGCTGGTCTCTTCTGTGGAGAAGGAGAACAACAATTGAATGCAATCCTTAGAGAGGTTGATATTTCTTCCTTCCCTTCCACCTCTGATCGAAGAGTTGGATCAATAATACGCAAAATCCGCTGCTTCTCATCAAGAAAACTTTGACCCCATGTTGAAAAATCTTTCTCAGAAGGTGGTTTCCCTGTGAGCATTTCCAGAAAAATAACCCCAAAAGAATAAACATCCCACTTTTGATTGGGTTTTAGAGTTTTCAATGCCTCGGGAGCTTGGTATGGAGATACAAAATTTCTTGATGTGCTTGGACTGCCCAGCATTTCAGGTGTTGTCTGCAAACTATCTCTTGAGCCTGTTGACCGCTTGCTTCCTGATAGTGTACCTTCAAAGTTTCTTAGATAAATGGCTGAGCTACTATATTTGACGTTGGCCATGTCTAATACCCGGTATAACCCGAAATCTGCAATGAATGGTTCCATGTCAAACCCCAGAAGGATGTTGCTGGGCTTGAGATTTGCATGAACATGCTTCTTTTCATGCAAGTAAGCCAGGCCTCTAGCCACTCCCTTAGCAATTTTTATCCTTGCAGCCCATGGCAAATAAAAGGGGGAGCTTGATGATCTTCCTGCAAGAATGAAAATATAATTTTATTCTTTAAGTAGAATTTTGAAAAGACAGGATAGGCTACAGAAAACTCAGAAACAGAACAAGGTGATTATTGTCCTGCTACCATACAAAACTAGAAATCAGAAACCCAGAATACTTAATGTTGTACTCTTTTACAAAGAAAACAAAGCAATACTCGTGTTTTAAACAAATGAGCTGTATATATAATACACTGCAAAGAATTCTGGGAACAGGGTGATCATTATCTTTCTAGTTATAAAATTAAAAGGAACCAGAAAAGTCTAGATGAGTTTAGAAAAAAGATGATTATACCAGGAAACAATAATTTACTTGATCATGTGCAGATTTGTTCAATGCAATTACAGATGACTTACAACTAAATATTTAACAGGACAAATGACAGTCAATTAGGATCTCCCTTACATGTTTTGATATAAAAGACGATCTATTCATTTGCTGAATTTTATTTCAGGTTGCCTGGGGTCTAGATCTTCAACAAGATAATCCTATAGATATTGTTAAAGAGCTTCAAGTTTCTTTTCTGTTTTCTCATTTTTTCCATTTTTATTCCATGGAAGACGTACTGTTGAATTTCAACAAGACATTCATAAGAAGTTCAATGCAGAAAGTGAATCAGTACCCCTAAAAAAATCTGGTGATGGCATAAATTTTACTAACTTGATAATTCAAGAGCCTATGGACTTCAGGGTTTAATGGGAAATGGAAACTGAACACCATATCAGGCATCCCAAAACCTATGCACAAGTAACTTAAGATGCTACATGGACCAAATCTCCTAATTAGCATTAACTCTACAAAGAAAGAGACAAATAATAAGAAGAGCAGAAGAGTAAAGAACCCACCATAATAGGCATTAGCCAAGCTCCCATTTGGAATGTAGTCATAAATCAGCAGCTTCTCCTCTATGCCCCAGTAGTAGCCTCTGAGGCGAACAATGTTTGGATGCTTAACTCTACCAATTGCTTTAGCTTCTACTTCAAAATCCCTGTAACTTCCCAAGCCACCCTCACCAAGCCTTCTCACTGCAAATGTCATGCCATCTTCTAGAACTGCCTTATACAATATAGTGTATCCAGTGGCACCCAATATATAAGCAGAAGCTCGAAGTAGTTTATCAAGGTCCAAGTCTAGATCTCCATCTAGTGAAACCAAATTTCCTTGCTGTTGATCTCCATTGTCTGAGCTACTCCCTTCCGAAGTCTCTTCAACTTTTCTAAGGCATAGCCAACCAACTCTACCAGAGCTAGAAGAATAATCTCCATTATCATCCGCTTGAACAGCCCTGGAATTAGGTTCATCCTTTGCTTCCTTTTTCCGTTTTGTGCTCCAGTATCGATACATAACAACTGCACAAACAAGGCTTATTCCGGCAAAGTCACCAAGAACAATAGCAGTTATAGTGCCTTTGCTTAAACTTTTGTGTTTTTCAAGGACAGGCATAGCTGCAACTGCAGACGGTGAGCTAATTTTTGGAGGATCAGAATCAGTAGAAGGAACAAAACATAATTTGGTAAGCGGCTTCCCACAGAGACCGGGATTGCCAACAAAAGCATCAGATTTCTGAGTCAAAAAAATCCCAACCCGTGGAATTTGTCCTGTCAAATTATTGTGGGAGAGGTCTATACTTGCATTTGAAGGAAGTTGCCCTAAAGTTAAGGGTATGTTACCAGAAAGCCTATTTCCAGACAGGTTCAGGGAAAATTGGAGACTAGATAAGTAGCCAAGATCAGGAGGGATAGACTCGTTAAGGAGATTTGAAGAGAAATCCAGGGCCTCGAGGGCTCCTAATGAACCAAGTCCTGACGGAATAGGTCCAGATAAATAATTGTTTTTCAGAGAGATACCTTTCAGTTCTTTCAATTCTTTGATACTTTGAGGGATGATTCCACTGAAAGCATTGCTTGAGAGGTCAAGATACTGTAAACCTTTCAGCTGCTGTACTTCAGAAGGCAGAGCACCGGATATTGCATTGTTGGCGAGGACAAGGTTTCGCATATCCGTTGCATTGAAAAGCTCCGCGGGAATTGTTCCATTGATCTCATTACCAGAAAGGTCAAGGTGCCGAAGGTACACAAGGCACCCGAGTTCTTGCGGTATCCAACCCGCTAGCTGGCTTTGGGGCAAAACAACACTGATTACTCTGGACTCATTAATTCCCTGAATCTGTGTGCAAGTCACACCATTCCAACCACATGGTGTTGAATCGTCAATGTTCCAGTCCCCGAGGGCAGAGAGGGGATCATTTATGATAGAGTATTTGAACGCAAGCAGAACCAGCCCCTCTTGATTCACAGCTGAAACTGAACAGAAAATGAAGTTCAGCACTAAACAAAGACAGCACCATACTAGACCCGGTCTAAAGGGACAACCATTCAGCAAATGGAACATGCCAGGCATTGCTAGGGCAATTTATCCGCTATCTCAAGAAATGAAACGGACTGCGATCCCCATGCTATATATGTTTCCGGGCATAAGGCCAAGATTTCTTAACTGGTCAGAGAACTAGAAGATTACAACGACTAATACGGTTAAGGAAGAACACCATGAACATGAATTACTTGCCGAATGTGGTAGTATTCACCAGTTCCTGGCAACCAAGTATTCCAGGCTGTATGTAACTCATACCCATGTTCAATTGGGTTTTGTACAATATCAGGAATCAAGTAGTTGCTGCCAAGAAACCAGCCTTAACAAGGAATGTTAACAAACAATTAACATCAGAGACCTGAGATTGCGTACTGAACCATACCTGTCAAACCTACAGACTCCATTGGAATCTAGACTTTTAGAATCAATGCCAACAACATCAAAACAAAAAAACTAAGTTAATTATGTTCCAATGCAGGACCTGATTCTTTTTTGCGAAATCTATGCTAATAAAGGGACTGGCATTGGAAGACAAAAACACATGACAGATCCGAAAGCACTGAATACCCACTTTAGGCGGAATTCTAAAAACAACACATACATGAAGCAAACAAGAAAACTTCCATTGTATTGCATTGTTTCCTTGATACATCCATGTGAACTTTCTCTCTTACCAATGCACGCAACATGTTGAAGCTTCCCAGCACAATAAAATGTGCAGAGGACATGGGTGAATTATTAGAATAAATGGAATTTCTTGGAAGACTGAGTTATGCCTCCAAGTTGACCAGAAATATGATGCTGAAGGGACTCCTGTACTGCGGTCAGCTCCATGATTTTATAACATGAAAATGTAAAGCTTTGCTTTATGGATTAGTTCACCTAATGCCAATGATAATTGAAGCGGTTGTAAATTGTTGGGTATGTGAGATTTTATGAGAGGGATCAATGTCGGAAAGACATTCAATGCCCACATATAAACAGAAAAAAAAGAGGTCGGCAATCAGTGGATAAACAGTCTCTTTTCATGTAGTAGTGTTATTTTTTACACGGCCTCATGGGTTGTCAGTCTGACCCCACTGCCTCAAACTTACTACACTTGCCTCACAGCCTTGGAATCTTTTATTGCACCTAATTTTTCATTTACCCAAAATATATTAGTTCTAAGATTAGATATGTTTTTAGTGGCAAAAGCAATTAGGAAAACTAATTTTTTTTGTTTATTATTATTATTATTATTAACGGAATATGGAGGGCCAAATATAGTATTCAATTCTGTATGATTGGATAGGAAGTAAGGGGAAATATTTTAGAGATCAAATATTTATATATTCACAATCAATTAATCAATTAATTATATGTTTAAAAGTAGACTATTTTTCTTAGTACGTCATTTTTATTAAGACAAAAATTATATAATCTATTATCTTAAATTAAACTTTTAAAATATTAAAAACTTTTTTTAATACAAGTATAAGAAAAAAAATTAGTATTAGCATGCAAGTGTCATAGATTCATATTGATAATCTTGATTTAACTATAAAGATGTTTGATAAATTATATGTGTCTATATGAAAAAGAAAGTTGCAAAGATGTTATGGATGAAGTGTTCAAATCATTGTTGAAAAAAAATATTGAGGTGTTGCTACACAAGTCAGGGTGATCCAATGGTCACATGTTACTATCATAGGTCGTGGAGGAATTAGTAAGATGTATTTCTACATTATAGGTTAAAGGGACAAGTAAAAGAGTGACAAATATTTTTATTCAATTTTGATATGATTATTAGATTGTGTGAAAGTGGGTTTTCAAATATTTTATTTTAGATTCAAAAAATTATTGAGTAATTTGATATGAGAGTGTGAGTTTTAGGTTGAAGCCTATTTAAGAGGAGGCAAGGATTAAGGCGTGTAAATTTTGTCAAAGTTGACTAGGGCATGATCCTAGCCTTAGCCTCATCCCTTAGAGTCTTGGGGTCTTACCTGAACGTGACTTGATCTCAAATGAGTTTATTCAAAAGTGATCACCTTCACTCATAGAACAAAGATCTATTGATATTTGAAAGTATTTTTTTATAAAGAGTCATTGGTAAATATGATGTGCATAGGTGTGTTGTGTTATGTTTAAGTTTGTGATATTAAAAAATAATGGTAAAAAATTAGAAGATTAAGTATTTTATATAATTGTTGTTATAAACATTGTGTAATTAATTAGTCTAGTCTATAGAATTGTAATAGTGAAATCAACAATATTCGTGTCAATTTAGTTTGGAAACTTCTTTTAATAAAATGATTTAATACAATTATAAATGGTGAAGTAACACACAAGTGTATTAGGTTTGACTTAAAACACGATACCTTACCCTATTTGCTTCATTAATTTCATCTATTTTCATCCTTAATTATGCATGATTAATATGCCTATTCTTAACATTGAGGTTTTCATTTTCTATGTGGACATAATTTATAAACAATCATCATGAAAAGATTGTGAGTATCTCACATAAAGTGCATTCATTTCAATAATATTAAAATTAATCTTAGTTTACACAAAAATCACATTAGCTATCTACAAATTAATGCATATTATCTTTTATCTTTTGCTTAAGTTGTAAGACTAGTTGTAAATGGTTTAATATTAACTCTAGTGATCTTACAACTTTCCCAACGACTTTTTAAAATACTAACATTGTTACAAACATTCATATACCATGGATCAAGTTGAAGTAGTTTTCAAGAGCATGCATTCAACTAGGAAAATCATATGAGTTGCAAACTATTGAACATTTAAGATTAGTTATTTGATACTTGGTTTCAATCCAAAGGGTTTGGATTTAATTCATTGATCATTTTCAGATCATTCAAAACCTAAGACATTGTACAAACTAGTAGAATTCATTTTCATTTCTTGATGGTTGGATTTTGTATAACATAATTAATATTTCTCCATACTTATCATAAAGCTAAGTATCTTATTCATTAAATGTATTTTTTAGAACACCACTTTTCAATTTAGTAACTTAAATACCTAAATAAATATTTATTAATTTATGTATATTGATTGCATTTATTTAATTAGCTTGATTTGTTTGAAGGGAATTTTGTTCCATCATATTTGGTGAACCTATATACTCTCACACCACCCTAAGGTATAGCCTAAAAAGAAATTTCGCAACAATAATAACAATTTCTATAAATAGAGAGAATTAAGGTGAATCATTCTCAATCAACATATTTCTAATATGTCATTTTTATAGACATAATTCATTTATTTAACCATAAAGATTAGGTTCACAAATATGATGTCAAATATGATGATATAGTTTTAAGGGATCACTGGATCTTAGTTGTTTTATGTTATTATGTTGTTACTTGGTTTGCTGGTATCCAATTGTTACTCAGACTCGGGTTGGCTTGACTGTGCCAACAGTTTTTACTATGAACTTAAGTAGTATGGTTAACTCTATAGACTCTGCTTTAGATTAGTTGTTTTTGTTCATAATAGTATGTTGGTTAATAGTTTGGGTAGAATTATAGTGGTTAAGCTACTTCTTGTTTTGTTTATGTTTTAGTGATGTTCTCTGTTGGTTTCTGCTGGTGATGTGCTAGTTACCAGCCTTTTGGTTGCAAGGGTCGACCCCCTTGTTTTTGGTCACTTTCAATTTCAAAAACAATTTCTATATATAGAGAGAATTAAGGTGAATCATTCTCAATCAACATATTTCTAATATATCATTTTTATAGACATAATTCATTTATTTAACCATAAAGATTAGGTTCACAAATGTGATGTCAAATATAGTAGTTGACATAAAGATTCATTATTTTAATACCATTATCTAAAAAGGCCAAACTTGATGATATACATGACAATTTGATTTGTCACATCTATAATAATATTATTTCTATTAAATTAAAGATTATGTATATTTTTATCATATATTTCCTAAATCAATGACATGATTCGTTATGCCATAAATAGTCAATCTAAATTTAAAAAAGCATTGAAATGATGTATAGCTAATTTTTTAAATGATCCAAGGCCACAAAATTTGAAGGCCAACTTTTAAATTTTTTTAAATAATTGAAGGCCTAAAAAGTCTAAGTCTATCAGACTCTTCTAAATAAACACATGACTATTTAATTATCAAATGGAATGATAGATTGATTTTTAAAATTGTACTCTTATTTATGTTATCCACCAAAAATAGCAATAATTATATGTATCCTACATTATATTTATAGTGAATAAAAAATAACAAGAATTTTATCTATCTAAATAAATATAAGTGTGTTTCTTAAAATTACTAACATTATATGTAAATCATCATTAATCAAAAATGAAAAAAAACATTAACTATATTAGAAAAATATAATGATAGATTGATACTTATAATTGTACCCTAAGTTATACTCAATTTATACCAAAATAGCAACAATCTTATCCAATTAATTAAGTTTGCTTCCCCCAAAGTGGTTATGTATATAATTCATTACTAATTAAAACTAGAAAAGAGGAGATGCTTAATAAAGTAAGAGGAAGTAAGGAGAAGACACAAGCAATTATTAATCAAAAGGGAGAGATTGGGAGTTGTTAACAAAGCTTGAAAAAAGCAAGGGGCACCCCAACAAATAGTCAACGATTGTTGTTCAGCTAAAATAAGCGTGTATATAATAAATTTATTAGCTTGCATGGTGATGGAACCAAAATCAATTAATAACAATTTCATTCCCTAGAGTTGGTGGACGTAGGTAGATGGTCACTTAATTTAATGCTACTATGACTTCCCCTCCGCATGTTATGTTACGTGATAGAGATTTGGGGTGCAAGCTGGAATACCTAGACAACGTGGTCTATAAACAATGAGGGAAGTTGGTGCTCCAATTGGACAAATTTCTTGACTCAATTAATGATATGGTGGAAGATGTGAAAGTGCTAAGGTTGGTTTTTGTGAAATGGAAAAGTCATTTATTATGGTTCAAATTATTATTAGAGTTATGTTTATCTTTGTGCTTGTTTGATTTTTAAATGATTTTGACTAAGTCTCTTTTTTTAATCTATGATTGTTAAGTGGAGGATGAATTAGGATTATGGTGTATCATTATTCAAATTGTCGTAATTTGTCATATAAAGATATTGATGTCAACATCTATGTATTGTAATTTGTGTTGATAAAGAAAAGAGTATGTTTAGGAGACAATTATATTTTATTTTATAGAAAGACTTGTTTTTTAGAAAACTTTAACGTAAATTAAGGAAGTGGAAAGTTGGTATTCATTTTGACAAATTTGTTGACTCTACTAACATGGTGGAGGAGGATGTGTAAGTACTTGATAAAGGTTTTCGTGAAAGAGAAAAGTTATTAATCAAGGTTCAATTTTTTGAAGTTACATTAGGGTCAAGTTTGATTTATGGATGATTTTGATTGGATCCTCTTGTTTGTGGTTGGTTAACTAGAGATGATTTCTAGTTTAGTCGTATGGTTACCCACATTGTTGTAATTTTTTATACAAAGGTAGATTTGTCAACATCTATGTTATCTAATTTGTTTCCATAAAAAGGATCCTTTTATAGAATATTTGTATAGTTGTGTCCATATAAAATAACCTTTTTAGAAAAATTTTACATTTTGTTTTCATAAAAGAATCCTTGTGTACAAAGTTTTTAATCTAAATACATAAAGTGGAAATTAAGTAGTAATTTTGGCTAAATATTCAACTTGCTCAAATGTGGGAGAAAGCTAAATCACATCTTAGTCATTTACTTTCAATAATAAAAGAATAATGAAAGCTTAGCTTCTCTAAATATAATATTTCTATTATATATCACATCTTATATAATAGGATCCCAAAGCATGTATCCTTTTAGACAATAAGTATAATTGATGAAGATACATTTCATATTCTTATTTTACAACTTTTTGACTTCTCCAAGCAGTATGTGCATTTAACTAAAAAGTCTTATATATCCAAATGAAGCCTTTTATTTGAATCATGCCATATTTTTGCTTTATCAATATAGTTAGCATAAGAGAATAATTTATCAAGTAAGTCATTTTGGGAAAATTTGTTAGCTCTAGTAAAAACATGGTGGCAAGGATGAGAAAATAATGAAGAAAGGTTGTTGTGAAAGGGAAAAGTTGTTCAATGAGATTCAAATTTTCAAACTTGGATTTGGACTTGGTTCATATTTTGGACAATTTTGATTGGTTTCCTTTGTGTTTGGTTTCTTAGTCAAAGTTGGCTTTTTGGTTAGATGCATGGTTACGTAAATTGTTAGGATTCTTTGTATAAAGATGTAAATGCCCTTTATATAAAGACAAATGCCAACATTCATTTTAGTAATCTAATTCAGTTTGGACAAAAATAATCTATTTTATCCATGTCCTTTGTGACTAATTTCTCCTCCTACAAGAGACATATAGTGGTGGCCAAAGAAAAATTAACCTTTAGAGAAAAAAAGAAAGTGTCAAGAAACTATCGTCTAAGTGTTCCAAGCCCTTAATTTTTTGAACTTCCTCCCAATTAGCATCACAAGAACCAGATACACCATCCACTATAGTCTACAATCTTTGTAGAACAGCAGGGGGTTTACTTAGCTTCAACATCCAAGTTGATAAGGTGTATTTTGGGTTCTTTAGAAATTTTAGAAATAGATGGGTTGTGTGGGTCCTTTTTATTTTTTTCAGCCTTAGCGTGAGAGCCAAACAATGGAGATAGATGGGGGGAACAAAGAAAAATTTTGGGTTTTTTAATGTCTTTCTTGCTACTAGCACCTAGGATGTTGACAATGTTCCTAGGGGGAGGGGATGGGGAAGATGAGTCCTCTTCCACAAAAATATCCCTTGAATGATATAAAGACAAATTAAAATTAAAAATTCTCAACACGAGCACTTGATGCAACATTGCATAACTTTTTCCCTATATTTTTACATTCTCTCACATCCTTAGCCATACATTCTAGAGTGTGAAGAAAATTAAAAAGAAGATAAATAAAATCATGATGGTGTAAGTGTTTCAAGAATGGGAAGTGATATTAATAATAAACTCTTAAGTTTCCTTTTCAAGAAAGATACATTATTATAATTGAGCACACCTAGTCCTAGAGTTCCACCATGTCCTCCCTCTTGAATCCATCATGAAGCTTAAGTGGCTCTTCACCCTTATGCAAGAAGTAGTTCAGACTAGCTTCATCATAGATGCAACTCTCTTTTTTTCCATTTTTGACTCTCAGTGGAGAGATAAGTTGCTCGTGCTACCACTTCCTCGTTAACTTCAAGTGTAATGCCTATTACAAATGCATGATTGGTTGGCACTTGGATATAATAGTTATGTGTTGTATTAATGATAGGTTTGTCATTGATGACAACATATATGTTTGTGAGTTCATGAAAGTTGGGGATTGTGTACTAATGAAGGGTGCTTGATGAAGGGTGCTCCTCTTAAAACCATAAACTCATAATAGAAACAAAGAAACAAAAACAAATGCAAGAACAAAATATGAAATTCTTATTTGCACCACAAATGCAAAATTATAGAATTCATAAGTACAAAATGCTAACCCAAATGGGCACCTTCATTACAATAATCTGCAAGACAAGCTGTGAACTATCACTCGAAGTTGTCCTAGACAATGTTTTGGCCGTTCTTAAAGAAGCAAGTTTATGCTGCTCGGGAAGGTTATAGACAAAAGAAACTTAATATCAAGGGTCGAAAAACCCTAACAATACATTAGAGTCGGCCAAATACATATTTGACAATTATTTTAGATATTTTGGGTAGCCCAACTTTAGAAGGCCATAACTCTCAAACCATTGCTCTGATTGACTATTATAACCACTTTTTGGAAACACCAGCTCGTGATCTACAAGCTCAAAATGACACCCTTCCATCGAGTTTTTGAACCTCATCCAGGCATTCTAAGGCCTCCAATGGTGAGCCTGAAGATTTTTCAACAAAATTTTCCATCAAAAATATGCAATAACTTCTCTGATACTTAATTTGGAGCAATGAGATTTTTATGGTAGGATTATAACTCTAAAATGAACCTTCCTGTAGAAAATGAGAACATTCCGAGCTCATATGAAAAACTTGCTAAAAATAGAAATTTCCCATAAATAGTAACCACCTTGTCTATGAGTCCTTATTTAAATAGAAAAGACTAAAAAGAAAATATTTTTGGGTGATGCAAGATTGCTCTTACACCTAGCATGCTCCTGCATCAGACACCTAGGGTAATTTGAGAAGTGACCCAGTCACATCTTAGGTGTTTAGAGGAAAACCAAGATGGTTAACCTCCTCCTTTTCTAGCCATGATGAATCCTCAGCTGGCCTCCCTTTACATTTGACTAGATATTCCTCATAAGTTCTATTCCTGGTACTTTTGCCAACACGACTGTCTAGCATCTCCTCAATCTCCTTGGTAGCTGAACTAGTTGTTGGAATACTCCACTGCACTTCTACAACTTCATCTTCATCACCACCTTCATAATACTCTGTCAAATCTAAAATATTAAATACTAGTGAAATATTCAATTTAGCAGGCAACTCCACTTCATACACATTTCCAAAATCATACCTTTTCACTATCTTGCATGATCCAAACTTCTTCATCTTTAGCTTATTATATGTTCCCACTGGAAAATGCTCCTTTCTCAAATGAACCGTGACTTCATCTCCAATATAAAATTCCTTATACATCCTTTTCACATATGCCTTATCCTTATACTATGTATTCATCTTTATGATGTGCTTCCTCACCTCCTCCTGGATGTTCTTCAAATGTTCAACAAAATCTTCTGCTTCAACACTACCTATCTCGCCTTTATCCAACTACTGTAATTCAAAAGCATTTTCGGGACTACTCCCATATACAATCTGGAATGGTGATTTACTAGTACTCCTATTGGGGCATATGCACCGAGTTGTGGTGCCAAAAAGGTGACAAGTAGTTTTTTTTTTCCTATTTTAAATAGCGCGTACTCGCTATAGTGCATATGCGCTATTTAAAAACATAAAAAGTATATATGATAGGCTGCAAACCCGCAACCCATCATTTTCATCAGTATTTTCTTCTACTCCTACAGTGAGCAGCGCGTACACGAGTTGAAGACTTAACATTTTCACCACCATTTGCCAAAATGCCTCCTCCTCGACGAAATCCAAGACCACAAGCGCACCCACAACAATGCCGTAAGTGATATAAACCTAACTTTGCATTGTTTGATATATTTTTCATATTGTTTTGTAAGTTTTTTATATTGTTTTGTAGGGTTTTTGCAAATTTCATTTAGATTTGCTTATTTATTTGGATTTCAATTGATTTTTTTATCAGGAAATATTCATAATCAACCAAAAAATCCACAAGAACATCAAAACCCTCAAGAACCTCAAAACCAAAACCCTCCTTAAGAAGAACAACAAATTCCACAACTCGAACCAATTGCAAGACCTCCACCAGGCACACAAGAAAATATAATAAATGAAATAGTGAGAGGCAAAATTGAATTAGAAAGACTCATTGCTCGGTTGAAAGAATTTGGACAAACCAATCCAATGAGGGCTCAATTGGCATCATCCCTCGAATCCATTAACACCGAGATAGCCTCAGTTAGTGGTCAGTTAGATATTTGGCGGGTTAAGAGGGATGAACAAAAAAGATTTTATGCAAATAAATTGTCATATGAAGATGTTAAAAAAAAAGAAATGCCAAAAGGTAGTATATGTGCATTATTTAGAAAACTCGGTGAGCAAAATATTGTTAGAGATGGTACTAAACGATTCCCCATCCATTGGTGCATACACTATGCTATTAGAAATAATTTTTGGGATAGATGGTGGATGGTTTTTGATGCCCCTCCTTACAACAATCATGAGGTCCCCATGTATTTTTTGAAGAAATTATATTGTGAGTTTTTCCTTGGGGAGATCCCCAATTATTTTGATATATTAGACTCCCAGGGTAGAGGTGGGGGGTCATCATTTGAGAGGTCGGGAGCACGTCATGACCCTAATGTAGTTAGGGCACCTATGGTCAAGCCACAACGCGAGCATGTGACTATTCCTTCAGTTGTGAAGGAAAATGTAGAGGCCAGCACTCTAGGGACCATTAATGCTTTGACGCAGACCCTCATCCATTCCACGAGCCCATTAGTTGAGGGGGAGCCTTCTGTGCGTCGTGGTCACATGTGCACTTCATGTGGATCCCTATGCACATTTGGCACTCATGCTGGAGATGGTGCAGATGATGGGCTTGTCACTGATCAGTTCCTGAATGACACATTTGGCATTGACACACAGGTAAATTACAATTATAATTTACTAATTTGATCACATTTCATATGTATAGTGAATGATTAATTAATTAGCATCTATTGACATTGTTCAAAATTCAGGGTCAAAGTGTTGTTGGGCCTAGCAGCAATCCTCCAGGCCCATTTTTTGTCCCTTCCACGAGTCCTGAGGTATGTATCGATTTAATCATTTTTATTAATACATATATTTATTACATAATCATATTAAGGATTGACAAAAAAAATTATGCATGTGCATCAGTTCTCCACAGGACCTTCAACCTTTACCACAGACTCAGAGCATAGACATCATACGAGCTTCACACAGGTATAGTTGTTTCATGTTAATTTAATTCATTTGATTATATTTATTTTATGTTTCATGCTAGATGTAACGTGTATTGTATGACATGCAGTTCATGATGTTGGACACTCCTCCTCATCTGCGACAGTCTGTTGATAGTGGAGTGGTCGCAGCTGTGGCTAGCTCACAGCCACTAACGAAGGTATGAAAGAATTTTCTTCATTTTAGTTGTTGTTTATAATAGTTAATCTCAAAATTTCTAATGTTAACCTTTGTTTATATATTACTATAGCTTTTATGGTTTTTACACAAGCAATATGTATGTTAGGCCTACTGATATTCTTTTAATTATGTATTGAAACCTTATTTTTGTTTTACTAAGTGGTAAGGGGTAGTTTTGTTTAATGGTTATCTACTAATAGTAGGTTATTTTTTTGTTAAAGGGTTAGCCCCCTAGTTTTGGCTACTTTTAATTCAAAAACTAGGAGTGAAGGTAGAAGTGGTAGTGGAAGAATTAGATAAAGAAGAACTAGGAGCACATATTGAAGTTAGAAGTAGAGAAGAAGTATGAAAATCAAATAAAGGTATGAGGAATAGGAGTAGGAGATAATGAAATTAAAAGTAAAGATAGGAATAGAAGATTAGTTGTATTCCAAGTTTGTTGCAACTAGGAGTAGGACCTACAAGATGGAAGTTATATGTTTTCTATAAATAATAGTCAAGTTTAAAGATATAATTGGTGATTAGATATACTCACCTTGGTCTAGTAGAGTCATAAGTGCAGGAGAATTTGTGTTTTAAATTAATATTATTCATAGGCCAAAGTCAAATGTTGAACTTGATAATAGAACTAGGCATATCCTTAGGATTCAAAGAAACTATAGTTTTTGGAATCAACACCATCAGCTCTCCTTCACTATTTCTTTGGGATGAATGGAACTAGCATAACAAAATTCTACATTCTTTCATTCTCATCGTCCTCCTCCTCTCATACAAAATAAACTTGGATAAGATAACTTACTAGACTTTTGGATTCATGGCCCTTCTCTCTTCTTTTCATACTCTTATAGCTATGCTAGTGGGATAAATCATTGAGTATTTTCTTATCTTTTATTTTTGCTCTTTCTTTTCTCAAGTGACCACTTGAGCTTTTGCTATAGCTTTTACAACACGATGCTTGAGATTGAGACATTTTCTTGAGTGAGGTCTCTTCAACTAGTTGACTTGGAATCTTAGTAAGCTTTAGGATTTTGTTGTTCTTTTATGTATCCTTGCAAATGAATGTAATAGTTAATATTCTTGGTTTGGGAGCTTTTGTCCTTCAACTTGGTGATATTTAATCTCCTTGTATTTTTTCCAAAATCTTTACCTCTTTGTCTTTTTTTCTTCTACTTTATTGTGTGCATGAGGTGGACACATGCTTCCAATAAAGTGGGGACTACATGTATCATTTGAAAAAGTAAGAACACTTATTTGGTATTATTTTTAGCCCCATTTTAATATACATTATGGGTTCCTACATTGATTTCACACTCTCCTTTACACACTCATTGGACCTTCAAATTATTATTTAAGTCCTATATTGATTCATTTTCTTTAAAAACTCAAGGTTACCCTTATCTATAAGTGTACTTCTCTATTTCAACTTCAATCAAATAATTCCTTTCATTTATTGGACCTTATCTTACCATTTATGACATGTATTTTCTCTCTAAACCCAAAAATAAGTTGTTAGATCAAATTTCACATGCTCTAAATATCTTGGACCCACAACCAAAACTTGGGTTGGAATTGGTGGATATAAGATGACTTTGGTTATATTTACTTGGGTACAATATTTTTTTTGGTGATATGTGTATTTATAAGTGATTATATTTATTGAATTGTTGTAGGGTCTCATCACGCCTGACCATCCATGAGCATTTGAGGTGAACTTACAGAGTGACTATTTGTTGGCGGTAAGAAAATAATTGATTTTGTGTGTACATATATTTGATTTCAACGTATAATAAATATTGATTCATATCTACTTTCTTTGTATCAATTGGAGTTGGCGAAGAGCCTCAACAAGAGGTCGAGTGAGCATGTCAGGAGGGCCTTGTCATCTCCACTATCTCCCTCCACATGACAACAAAGGACGTCGAGAGACTTATTTCCTTCCCCTCGTGGGAAGGAAAAGATGTAGTTGATCTAGACATGTATATATAGGCATCA
This sequence comes from Cupressus sempervirens, assembly GCA_028749045.1. Classification (NCBI taxonomy): domain Eukaryota; kingdom Viridiplantae; phylum Streptophyta; class Pinopsida; order Cupressales; family Cupressaceae; genus Cupressus; species Cupressus sempervirens. The sequence continues at coordinate 121,622,603 of CM053788.1, forward strand.
TTGGGCATATTTGATACACATTTGATGTATATGACATTCTATATTTGATGTATGACATTTATTTGATGTATGACATTATTCGACTTATGACATTATTGGCTAATATATGATATGTTTGTTCATATACGACATATGATATGATATGTTTGTTCATGTTTGTTCATGTATGACATTAAATTAGATATGTTCATGTATGACATTAAATTAGATATGTGCATGTATGAAATTAAATTCAATACCTAATCTATTCAAAAATTTGATAGAATATTGATTAACAATAAACTTTATCATTGTTTAAGCATAACTTAAGCATTTGCAGTATGTCATTGTCATATGATTTATGATCTTGTTCATGTTTAAAATTTTCCTTCTCTGTCATTTGTTTATCAAGTTTAATTCAATACCTAATTAGTTTGAATTTTTGATACAATATTTATTGGCAATAGACTTTATTAGGCAATATCTGTGGACCTCCTAGCAATTGGTCACCTAAATGAGAACCTTGAGATTTATTAGGAACTCCATTAAAGAAATTAGTAGTTTGAAATTACTCTATCCAACAAAATAGTGGTCTACAAATATTAGAGAGACAAACTTAATATTTACCAAGTGGCCATCCAATGCCAAGTGTTGTGGATGTATCTCCATTCAAAGTTCAATCACATGTTAAATAATAGAAATTTTAGGAGTAAGAATAAGTTATCTAAACTTAGTAACATTCTTTTGTATGAGTTCCAAGTAAGGTATCAAGAGTGCTCGAAATTCAAGACTTTGTCTTCTCATCTTGTCCATTTCTTTACTTAAATCAACTTGTATTAACTAAGGTACCTCAATTAACTTAAAAACACTATTCTTTAAATCCTCATCAATATTTTTCAACTTTATTTAAAATATATTGTGTCAAATGTAGTACATCACATAACTATTGGAGTAGGTGGATTATCTCCTTAAGAATATTTTCTAGCTCGGTTGTAATACCACCAAGTTCAAGTTGTTGAGCAGTAATGGACTCATTTAGTTTCTCCATAATCTTCTTCTCTATTCTTTTCTCTTCTAATTGTATCAAATTTTCATTAACGTCAACATCAGGTGCATTTACCTATTTTACAAGTAAACTTAATTGATCAATCATTGGAGGTTTGTCATTGGCTGGTGCATCTAGAAAAATTTGTAATAAGATGTCCTTCACATCGTATAATACTTGTTTGTACTTCACTTCCTATCTTTCTCTTTTGCATATTTCCCCTTCACAATTCTCCATAATTTATCATAGCATCAGAATCCAATTTTGTATGATCATAGATTGAAAGTATGATAGCTTCATCTAATATTACCTTATCTCTTCTACTCTTTTTCATCTTTTTCTTGTGTTGTAATGTGATTGATCTTGTACTTGGTGATATAATTGGTTGCACTAAAGCCATCTCCTCCTTAGATTTCTTATTTTTCTCATCAATTAAAGGTTTGTCTTACTTTACCCACTTTTTGTTGTGCAAATATCAGGCTATTTAGCTAGTGTCCCTATAACAACATTTGAAACAACAATTTTGTTTAGTTTTGGCTATGTGTATACAACAGTTTTCATTATTATTTAAGGGAATAGTGATAGTTACTAATCCATGTAACCCCAATAATGTTTCCTTTTATTCATTACAGTCCTATAATAGTTGATAATTTCTATAAGGATTTAACTAATTCTAACTTGGTTGTCCATAAGGTACCTATTAGTAAGTCACATTTTGTGAATAAGGACTCTAAGAAGAATTTTGATCCTTTGCAAAGCTATTCTCCACATCAAACTCCCATGCCTGATTCAATTCAAGTGTCTACTTGTAAGAGACAACAAAGCAAACCTAATGCTTAAAAGATTAAGGAGAAAATTGACCTTGGTATTCAAGCTACTCTGGAAAAAAATTTGATAGATAGCAAAAGGAAAAGGAGTGCAAAAGGCACTCCTTAGAAGAATGAGGGACCTTTCGTGAAGTGTCAGACAAAAGATGTGCTCTCTAATCTAACTTGATGCGGGTGGTGCTGATGTAATTTTGCTTCAAAAAACAAAATTATCTCAATAATCATATTCTTCTATAATTGCAAAGTTGACTAAGTGGAACTCATTTCATGTTCATGTTGCAGGTGCATTGGGTGGTTCATGTATTCTTTGGAACCATAAATCTTGCACTGCTATATATTCAGTCTTTTCCTAACTAGTGGCAAGTAGTTGTTACTAATTTTGGTATGTCATTCACAGTGCTCAATATATATGGCCCTACTTCTACATGTGATGATAAGACAAAACTTTTGGATTCCTATTCTTAGGCTATTTCCAACATTCAAGATGATAAATTTATTGTGCCTGGGGATTTCAATGGCATTCTATCTCAGGATGAGAAAATTGAAGGTATATTACCCCTCTTCATAAAATGATAATTTTTTTGATTTTGTGAATAATAACACCCTCATTGTAGGGCCCACTTGCCATTGCACCAAAAAGCCATGACTGTTAGTGAACATGGAACACCACATAATTAACCACCTGTGGGTAGGGGAGCACATCGCATCACCCAAAAATCTCCCCCTCGACGAGCATACCAGGTGCTTACACGGGTCGAGAAGGCACCGGGGAGATTTGAACCCATGACAGGCCAAAACCAGGCTCTGATACCAATTGTAGGGCCCACTTGCCGTTGCACCAAAAAGCCATGACTGTTAGTGAACATGGAACACCACATAATTAACCACCTGTGGGCAGGGGAGCGCGTCGCATCACCCAACACTCATTGATATCCCTCCTTCTAAAGGGGCATTTACATGGACCAATAAGGGACAAGAATTTCACCAAATTACGAGAGACTTGATCGGTTTCTTATTTCTCATGATTGATTCCTTTCAAATATTAATATTAATTCAGAAATCCTTACTTTGGTTGCTTCAGATCATTTTTCCATTTCTCTATGTATTGAATCTAAGGGGATTCCCAGTGGTAGTAAACCATTTTTTAAGTTTAAGCATATGTGGTTTAGGCACTTGGATTTCTTGTCACTACTCAACCAATGTTGTCTGCTCCTTTTGTCAAGGAATCTAGAATGTATCAGCTTCACATGAAGCTTAGATAGGGTTTACCCAACTACTTGGAGCTAATGAAGTAGACAGTTTGATCCCACAATGAAAGGTGAGAGAGATTTGGCAGTTGGTAACTTTGTACTAGCCAACACTACAAGTTTTAGCATCACCCAAGATGGCATTGTAAAATGAAAATGAGATGTGATCTCCAAAAAGAGAGAAAGGTTATTGTAGGTCTCTGCAACACGGTCCTGTAGGAACTAGAATCACATCCATACCTCACACGAGCTCCGAGATATGCCCCATCAAAAATTGCAGCCCTATGGGATTTAGTGACCCTTGGGGACATTTTGGTTTGGCGTGCCCGAGAATGTTCGAGCACTAAAGGGGAGAGGATGAGGTTGGAGATAGGGTTTACCCAACCACTTGGAGCTAATGAAGCAGACAGTTTGATCCCACGATGAAAGGTGAGAGAGATTTGGCAGTTGGCAACTTTGTACTAGCCAACACTGCAAGTTTTAGCATCACCCAAGATGACATTGTAAAATGAAAATAGAATGTGATCTCCAAAAAGTGAGAGAGGTTATTGTAGGTCTCTGCAAAAAGGTCCTATAAAAACTAGAATCACATCCATACCTTGCATGAGCTCCGAGATATGCCCTGTCAAAGATCACAGCCCTATGGGATTTAATGACCCTTGGGGACATTTTGGTTCGACGTGCCCGAGAATGTTCGAGCACTGAAGAGGATAGGAAAAGGTTGAGGATAGGGTTTACCTGGCCACCTGGAGCTAACAAAGAAGATAGTTCGATCCCATGACGAAAGGTGAGAGAGATTTGGTAGTTGGCAACTTTGTACTAGCTTACACTGCAAGTTTCAGCATCACCTGAGATGGTGTTGTAAAATGAAAACAAAATGTGATCTCCAAAAAGTGAGAGAGGTTATTGTAGGTCTCTACAACATGGCCCTGTAGGAACTAGAATCACATCCATACCTTGCACGAGCTTCGAGATATGCCCCGTCAAAGATTGTAGCCCTATGGGATTTAGTGACCCTTGGGGACAGTTTGGTTCGGCGTGCTCGAGAATGTTCGAGTGCTGAAGGGGGTAGGATGAGGTTGAGGATAGGGTTTACCCGGCCACCCAGAGCTAACGGAGTAGACAATTCGATCCCACGATGAAAGGTGAGAGAGATTTGGCAGTTGGCAACTTTGTACTAGCCAACATTGCAAGTTTTAGCATCACCCGAGATGGCATTGTAAAATGAAAATGGAATGTGATCTCAAAAAAGTGAGAGAGTTTATTGTAGGTCTCTGCAACATAGTCTTGTAGGAACTAGAATCACATCCATACCTCACATGAGCTCCGAGATATGCCCCGTTAAAGATTGCAGCCATATGGGATTTAGTGACCCTTGGGGACATTTTGGTTCGACGTGCCCGAGAATGTTCGAGCGATGAAGGGGATAGGATGAGGTTGAGGATAGGGTTTACCTAGCCACCTGGAGCTAATGAAGTAGACAATTCAATCCCACGACGAAAGGTGAGAGAGATTTGGCAGTTGGCAACTTTGTACTAGCCGACACTGTAAGTTTTAGCATCACCCGAGATGGCATTGTAAAATGAAAATAGAATGTGATCTCCAAAACAAAAAAGAGGCTATTGCAGGTCTTTGCAACATGGTCCTGTAGGAACTAGAATCGCATCCATACCTCGCATGAGCTCCGAGATATGCCCCATCAAAGATTGCAGCCCTATGGGATTTAGTGACCCTTGGGGACATTTTGGTTCGGTGCCCAAGAATGTTCAAGCACTGAAGGGGATAGGATGAGGTTGAGGATAGGGTTTACCTAGCCACTCGGAGCTAATGGAGCAGACAGTTTGATCCCACGACGAAAGGTGAGAGAGATTTGGCAGTTGGTAACTTTGTACTAGCCAACACTGCAAGTTTCAGCATCACCCGAGATGGTGTTGTAAAATGAAAATGAAATGTGATCTCCAAAAAGTGAGAGAGTTTATTGTAGGTCTCTGTAACACGGTCCTGTAGGAACTAGAATCACATCCATACCTTGCACGAGCTCCGAGATATGCCCTGTCAAAGATTGCAGCCCTATGGGATTTAGTGAACCTTGGGGACATTTTGGTTCGGCGTGCCCGAGAATGTTCGAGTGTTGAAGGGGGCAAGATGAGGTTGAGGATAGGGTTTACCGGCCACCTAGAGCTAATGGAGCAGATAGTTCGATCCCACGACGAAAGGTGAGAGAGATTTGGTAGTTGGCAACTTTGTACTAGCCAACACTGCAAGTTTTAGCATCACCCGAGATGGCATTGTAAAATGAAAATGGAATATGATCTCCAAAAAGAGAGAAAGGTTATTGTAGGTCTCTATAACATGGTCCTATAGGAACTAGAATCGCATCCATACCTCGCACGAGCTTCGAGATATGCCTTGTCAAAGGTCGCAACCCTATGGGATTTAGTGACCCTTGGGGACATTTTGGTTCGGCATGCCCGAGAATGTTCAAGTGTTGAAGGGGACACGATGAGGTTGAGGATAGGGTTTACCCAGCCACCCAGAGCTAATGGAGTAGACAATTCAATCACACAATGAAAGGTGAGAGAGATTTGGCAGTTGGCAACTTTGTACTAGCCAACACTGCAAGTTTTAGCATCACCTAAGATGGCGTTGTAAAATGAAAACAGAATGTGATCTCCAAAAAGTGAGAGAGGTTATTGTAGGTCTCTACAACACAGTCCTGTAGGAACTAGAATCACATCCATACCTTGCACGAGCTCTGAGATATACCCCGTCAAAGATTTCAGCCCTATGGGATTTAGTGACCCTTGGGGACATTTTGGTTCGGCGTGCTCGAGAATGTTCGAGCATTGAAGGGGATAGGACAAGGTTGAGGATAGGATTTACCTAGCCACCCAGAGCTAACAGAGCAGACAGTTCGATCCCATGACGAAAGGTGAGAGAGATTTGGCAGTTGGCAACTTTGTACTAGCCAACACTACAAGTTTCAGCATCACCTGAGATGGCATTGTAAAATGAAAACAGAATGTGATCTCAAAAAAGTGAGAGAGGTTATTGTAGGTCTCTACAACATAGTCTTGTAGGAACTAGAATCGCATCCATACCTTGCATGAGTTCTAAGATATGCCCTGTCAAAGATCACAACCCTATGGAATTTAGTGACCCTTGGGGACATTTTGGTTCGGTGTGCCCGAGAATGTTCGAGCGCTGAAGGGGGTAGGATGAGGTTGAGGATAAGGTTTACTCGGCCACCTAGAGCTAATGGAGTAGACAATTTGATCCCACGACGAAAGGTGATAGAGATTTGGTAGTTGGCAACTTTGTACTAGCCAACAGTGCAAGTTTCAGCATCACCCGAGATGGTGTTGTAAAATGAAAACAAAATGTGATCTCCAAAAAGTGAGAGAGGTTATTGTAGGTCTCTGCAACATAGTCCTGTAGGAACTAGAATCACATCCATACCTCGCATGAGCTCCAAGATATGCCCTGTCAAAGATCGCAGCCCTCTAGCATTTAGTGACCCTTGGGGACATTCCAGTTCGACATGCCTGAGAACATTCGAGCGCTGAAGCGGACAGGACGAGGTTGAGGATAGGGTTTACCTAGCCACTCAGAGCTAATAGAGTAGATAGTTCGATCCCATGACCTTTTTTCCAGTAAGTTGCAAATTTGAGCAACTTTTACAACTTTCAACAATGCAACTTTGCACAAAAAGTGCAATTTTTACATTTTTCACTTGATTCCAATTCTATGACTTAGAAAAGGTTTGGAAATAGTAAAACCTAAAAGGAATATAGTAATATATATGGTTTTATGGTTATTTCCTAAAAGTTGCTAATGCAACTTTACAATTTTTGCATTGACAACATTTGGGTGAATTATGCATTTTGGCTTGGAGGGTATGGAAACTGAAAGGTGTTAATGGGAACATGATATATAGGGTATAAAAAACCTATTAAAGCCTAAAAAAATCTTAGATTTGACTATTTGTAGGATTTTCCCATCAGGAACTAGAAGGGTCACTTGGCACATTGTCACAAACTTGCTCATTTTGGGTTGTTACTTGGGTCCATCACCCTATCCTCTACTTCAGGATTGATCCTAGGTTAGGGGTGGATAGAAAAGACCTATAAAGGTATTAAATAATGTAATAAGGCTATCGAAGCCTCTAAAAGATGTAAAAGGCACTAAAAGTGCAATATTTTGTAAAATTGCCAACATTGGCAATATAAGCCAAAATGGGCTTCATCAAGTCATGTAAAGGATCCAAAGGGAAGTTTCATTTGGTTTTGAGAGTCTAGATGAGTTTAAAACCTCATTCCCACATGTGGGAGACAAGTTTGGATAGTCAAAATTGATTGCTCCAAAGGTGGATTTAGTGTTTTCTCTAAACAAGAGTTTCATTTTACATTGGAAGTCATCTAATATAACCAAAGTGAAGGTGTTTGAACCATTTTGGGATTCTAGAGACGTTGCAAAGTAAGATTTCTAGAAAGCCATAGGGTAAAGGGGCTAGAAAGGAGGGTATGCAAACTTGCCTAGGGCTAGATTTCTATGCTCCTTTCAAACACTTATTTGCTATTTTCATTGCCTAGCCAGGTATGCAAACTCACCTAGGGCCTCTTGGGAAAAGAAAAAAAACCTCTGAAAAACAAGACAAAAATACATATTTACACTGTTTATACAGTCTATTACTTGATTCCAAAAGGCCATCATTTTTCCACCATTGGAATTCAAGTTATAGAGGTTTCTTTGTTGATTGCTTTGTATAGACTAGCGAACTGGCAACTTTAAAAAGATTTTTCAAACTAGTAAAGAAACTGATAAAAAAAACTCCTAATCTTTACCAAAGCATCTACATTCCATACACTATCAAACCACATGAAAAAAACAACCCTATCAATCCATTAAAGGTGTGGATGAAGGGTGAACTCATAAAATTGTCATCAAAATGCCTAGTTTGCTCTTCATTCCAATGCCAGAATTCGTACAAAAACATGTTCCAACCCTCAAACTGACTTGGATTGGTCTTAAATACCTCTTACCCACATGAATCAATAGATCTTATAGGTTTCCAACTAATTCTTGAAGCCCTTATAAAGTTTTAGCACTTTTTGTTAATGTTGTCAAGCAACTTTGCAAACTTGCAAAGTTGCCAAGTGCAACTTTTGCACTATTGTGCATTTAATGGCTCCATGACCTCAAACATGGTTAAATGAACCTATTTACATGTAATTAAAACTTTTAACATTTTTTTCCATCTTTCCCATCCTCCTAGGGTCTTGGTCAATGTTTGACCATTCTAGGCTCTAACAAGCAATTTAAGCAATTTTGCCAACATAGAAGCAACTTGGGAAATCAAACACAACAAAAACCTATTTACAAACACAACTCACACACTTGGGGCTTTATCACATAGCCCTTATTCATGTGGTCTGGCCAAGACCACTACAAGCCAAAAATGATTTAGGAAACTTGGCATATTTCCTAGGTGCTCCTGCACCAACAAAGCTCAAAGCCAATGGGTAGAAGTCAATAGTAGGAAGAAGAAGTTGTTGACTACTAGCCCCTTTTTTAACATGGTTACTAAGAGAAAGTATAAAACCAATGTGGAAGGTAAGAATTATTGTTTGGGTAGGAAGAATAATAAAGAAATAAGAGAATAGGCAAGTAAAGTTGATATAGTAAATGGGAGACAGTTCACCATCTAGGAGAGTTGTAACAAAAGTTATAAAGGAATATCATATCATAGAATATTAGAGGATTGAATGATCCTCATAAGAAGGATATTTTGCGGAATGTGGTTTGGTAACCCAATTTGAACATTTGGAGGGACCCTTGTGGAGAAGGGTAGGTATTTAGTTTAATGGTTTGAATCTATTCTTGAAACAATTCATTTGCTGAATGTTTATTACTTCTTGGGGATCTACTTTGACTCCTCAAATCATTGGCATCAAATCTAGTAGATCTATTGAGAGGTGCAAAATTAGTTACTTGTGTTGTAGATAGTTATATTGAGAAGATGCCTCCAAAAAATATATATAGAAGGAGATACAAGAGCTGATATAAGCTACTAAAATAATGGATAGAGAGTTGAGGAAAAAAAGAGACTAAGATGCAATAAGGTAAAGAGAAGTGAGACAAGTAAGCAAGTAAAATGCAACCATCTTGGAAATCTTGGAAGCTTTGGAAAGGATTCCTGCGAGGGATGTGCATGAAGAACAAGAAAGTGATGCTTAAGCACTTGAGAATCCTCATGGAGAGGATGGAGGGGACTTAGATCTTGAAGAAAGAAGGATGATAAGGTTGTTGAAGATATTTAAATGTGGTAGAAGAAAGACAATAACTAATTTCCATATCTATCATAGCAAGATAGATAGTGAAGAGGTTTTGCGGTTGATAGATTCCCAAGAGAACTATTATAATTATGGAGATATAAGTGAAGTAAAATAAGGTAAAGCTATACAAAACATAGCTAAGAGGGACAACATTGAAATGGTGGAGTAGTGTAATGGAAAAGAGGTTTTGTAAGGGTGGAAAAAACATGACCAAATGGTGAAGGATGTGCCTGTTCCATCAAATAATACAATCCAAAAATAGAGGATAAGGAATAACTTGAAAGAAAAGGAGATGTGTTTGATGACCTACATAGAGGAATTTCACAAGTTGAGCATAAGAGGTGGATTAGAGCATAAAGATGAAAATGTTGCAAGGTTTCTTAATGGGCTCATATAAAACTTGCAAAATGGGATTACCGTGATTTTTCCTAAGACGCTTAGAGATAGTTTCCAATTGGCTATAAGTGCATAAGATATGGTCAATAGGAAGAAAGAGAGACAAGAAGGTGGTAGAGGAAATGCAAATAGAGGAAGGGGAAGAAAAACCAATAATATGGGAAGAAATGATAGTTTAGTTTCATATGAAATGGTGAACAATTTATATTTGGAATGGTCACCACACAATAGGCCGTATAGAGCATCACATGTAAGTAGTGATGATTTTCTTAAAAGATAGATGACTATGAGCATCACATGTATAGAGAATCTCCATTAAAATATGTTTGCTGGTGTAAATCTGTGAGGAATAGTTGGTCCCAATTCAGTTGTGTGTCAATATTAGGAATATGACCAATTAATGCGACAACCTCATCATATGTCACTTGAACAAACTTGTACATCAACTTTATTAGCCCTCTTCTTTGGTGACCTACAAATGAAGAATTAGCACCATAAAAAATCTAAGATAAGATTTAAAAAATGTGTCCTATATCTAATATAAATTCAACTAATGTATCTAGATTCTAAAAAAATAAAAACTAAATCTCATCACTTACACATCATAACAATACGGTCCACCTTAGTCATGTGATAGTCTTGGGGAAGAGGTTGTAACATTGTATTTGGATCCAATTGATCACTTTTTATCTCTCTCCCTCTCTCCCTATTCAATCTAATGAGCCAACTGGATCTGCTTGACATTTTAATGTCTCAAGTATTGCCTCATGGTCTAACTCGCGATCTTTCCAAAGAATCTTATTATGTGGTTTTCCACCATATTTTATCAAGTGGACATTTGATGTGACAACAAGGTTTGAATAATGAAGAATCTTCCTCTCTATTTGCTAATCCTCAAATAACCACAAGTTAGGATTCTTCATAGGATATCATCTAAGCCATGTCCCTATTACAACCACTGCACCGACATGGTACTCTAAACCTTCACCATCTATAACCGAGTGATCCAATTTTTGTTTGGCTTCAACACAAAAACACAAATAATAATTTATCCCTTCTTCATTGTCTTCAGGTGCAATAACAACAAAAACATGCCCTGCAGTGACAAATGTACAAAATGCGGTCATTAATTTAGAAAATACTTAGGTAAAAGTTATAAAGTTACATATTGAAATTAAAAAGATATATATATATATATATATATATATATATATTACCAGGTTGCACTAGATCTGACAAGTGGTCAAAGTTAATAGATGAATCCATCTCTACCATTTCCAGTGCTTATGGGGGATGATAGGTGTCAATTGGGTCCAACACCCGTATATCCCATTTGTCCACCCATTCAGTTGACTCACAGTCATCCCAATTTTTCTCTGCACATGATGGACAATAGCATGCAATTTTTTGTGTGTGGATACTCCATGAACCTGCATCAAAGCTTCTAAAAGAGTGTAACTCACTAGATCCTGTTAGTGTGCAACAATCCTGATATAGTGCAATGTTAGTATTATCTATCAACCAAAAAAATCTACAAACTGTAGACTCACCTTCCTTACCTGGACCCATTGTAGCGTTACACCATTGGATGATGGATTTTGCATCTATCAATATTGCTCCATCTTTGTACTTTAGTTCTTCACAAGCCAAAGCTCTTTTAATGCATGCGCTTGCACCATCATGCTCTCCCTTACCATGACCAACCTCTGTGAAATTCCACATATATTGAATTCTACACAACCTGTGCATCCTGCTCAACCAATAGAACATTCGTGCATTCTTGAATTGAGATGCACAATTGTCTGACCAAATAATGTGCTGACAATATGATATGCCCCTGTTAGCCAAATCTTCATAAAATAGTTGAAAACAACCATGTACGAACTCCGTAGAATGTGATCGATCATCACTGATGTAAAAATGGTACTCCCTCAAAATCTTCCTATCATTCTCTGTACTTGTAGATGAATGCATGAATGTTATGTGAAAAAATATGGAAACTTGTTGAGATGTATAATACTTTGCTTGCACCTCATTTTGTGGTTGTAGTGTGTAGTTCTCTGCAAAATCTACAACCAAAACAATGGTATCCAATGGAAACATATCCTTGCACAACTTGAATTGCAAATTCAACCATCGAGCTCTACAGGTATGCCTTGCATACTCGTAAATAATCTTTTCACAAAAAATCTTCATGAACTCATACACTGGAATCTTTTCAATGACTAGATCACATCTTTTACCATGTTTTCCATCTTTTAGAGCATATGTCACTGTCTTGAATTTTTCGTAATCTACTATTTCATTTCCAATTGCATGTGTACTATCCATATGTTGACAAGTTGATAAAAGTTGCAAAGAACCACAAAATAAGCACATACCATCCAAGCATGATGTCTTGTAAAATTGTTGGCCGTCCCCTATTTCACATAAAATGTTGGATATGAATTCCCTTGAAGATATTGGTGGCTCTTTTATGTCACAATTCTGCAAAACAAACTGAGAATGCAAAACTATGCAAAAATGCCTAAAAACATTAAAATGGTTAGAAAATTCAATATGTATCCTACAACAACAAGTTGTGCATGTGTGATTTATCTTCACATAAAAAGGTTTACCCATCTCAAAAAATCTTTGACTTATTCGAATTTGAGGATACATACCAATAAATTTTGCAAAAAATTGTGTCTGAGTTGAGTCCAAAAAATGTTTCACATGTGGCTCGCGATTTCAGCTACCAATCCTCCTTCTTACAACATCTCTTTGATTAGGAGAAACACATGTATTATTTTGACAAAAATTTGCGACCAATGATTTCAAGGCTTCACTAATTTCTTATCCTTTTGCGGTAGTCTACCGCTAAATGTCCATAACTCATTTTTTGTTGGATCTTCTAATCTCTCACGCCTTAGCATGGCTCTCCTTAGGGTACCTCTACCAATTTTTAATGTTTTGCTTGTCTTTCTCATGAGTCGAGCTTTCTTCATTTGGCTACTTAATATTGTCAATGTGAGTACTCATCTTGTGATATTACTATCTTTGGTGCATAATTTAGAACCCACTTTGTCATAAGCACTCATTAGATTCTTTACAATATTTCTTTCATTTGAATCGTCCATCGTTTTTAGCCCAAGAATCTTCATGATAGGCCTAAATTTCAAATTTCTCATCATTTCAACAAATAATTGGCATTGACCTGTAATATTTAATTTTTCAAAAAATAATCTCCACATACTATTAACTTTTCTTTGATAAGTACGCTTGCTAATCTTGTCAGGCATTGATTTCAAAATGTTATTATCAATATCAATCAAATATTTTGGTCTTCTAAAACAAATTTTAGAGGGTGTTCTAATCTCTTCAATTCTCTCAACATTTTGGACATAAATATAAGGTTGAGTGTATTGCCTACCTTGAACCGAAGATGAAGTGCCTTGGGAATAAGATGTAAAAGATGGAGTATCACCTACTTGATGTGTTGATGTTGTGCTTTCAACATGACATGATGGAGTGTGTATATCGTTAGATCTACAAATTAGTCTCTTCTACATGAGAGGATGATATGCCTTCAACATTGGAAGATGGTACTCCAACATTGGAAGATGGTGTAGCAGATGATATGACTGCAACATTGGAGGATGGTGCAGCTTCACAATTCAATTGTCTTCTTGAGCATAACAATCTCATTTGTTCTCTTTGTCTTTCTAATTCTTCCTCTTTGTTTCTTTGTACTGGTGGTTCTTGATCCTCTTTGAAAGTCAATTCTTCATTATTGCTTTGTAATTTTCTTTGTTCATGTAGTAATTTCATTTTATCTCTTTTAATTGCCAAATCTCTCTCCCTCTCTTCATTTGTTTGAATCTTTGGTTTCTTCCTTGGCATGATGATGATTTCTACATGTCAAATTATTCAAACATTTGAATTACTTAAAATGTGTAAATTACAAATTATTCAATTACATATAAAAATTATAATTATTTGAATGATTACACAATATATATCAAATGACTTGTCAAATTTCTAACCATTCCGAAATAACATTTCATTCAAACATACAATTTTCAATGAATTCACTATATATTAAATAACATGTCAAATTATAATCAAATTTGTATCTATATATTGACAAACAATATTTAAAATGGATTGCACTAACCTTTTCTATACAAGAAATATTCAAAAAGTCTTCAAATCACGTATCCAATGATTGAATTTGGTGTTTGCTAACTTCCAAAAGTGTTGAAATAGTGTTTGCTATGTTGAAACTTGTGATTTCTATCAGAATAACAAAGTGCATAACAAACCAAAAGCAAGAAATGGATGAAATGGGCCCCAAGGTTGGTTTTTTACCATTTTTAGGTATTTGAGATAGTGCGTACGCACTATAAAGTGCTTACACACTATAGTGTGTACGCACTATGTGAATCACATCACTCCCCATCCTCCCTACTCTCTCTCCCATCCCCTCCCTCTCTCTCTTCCTACTCTCTCTCCCCTCTCCCATCCTTTACTCTCTCTCACTCTCCCTCTCCCACCACCTACTCTCTCTACCTCTCTCACCCTCTCTCCTCTCCCATCCCCGACTCTTTAGATCTCTCACACACTCTCTTATCCCCCCTATCTCTCTCCCTTTGCCTCTCTTACCACCTACTTTCTCTCCTCCATCTCCTACTCTCTCTCCTCTCCCATCCCCTACTTTGTCTCTCTTACACACATTCCCATTCCCCTATCTCTCTCCCTCTCCTACTGCCTACTATCTCTCTCTCTCCCATCTTGTACGAGCTCTCTCTACCACCACCTACTCACTCTCACACTCTCTCTCATTCCCTACTTTGTCTCTCTTACACACACGATCCCATTCCCCCTCTCTCTCTCCCTCTCCCACTGCCTACTTTCTCTCCCTCATCCCTTGCTCTCTCTCTCCTCTCCCATCCCCTACTCTCTCACACTCACACTCTCTTCCATCCCCTACTTTGTCTCTCTCTCATACACACTCCCATCCCCCTCCTCTCCCATCCCCTACTCTCTCGCACTCACACTCTCTTCCATCCCCTACTTTGTCTCTCTCATACACACACTCCCATCCCCCCTCTCTCTCTCCCTCTCCCACCGCCTAATTTCTCTCCCCCATCCCCTACTCTCTCTCTCCTCTCCCATCCCCTACTCTCTCACACTCACACTCTCTCCCATCCCCTACTCTATCTCTCTCTCTCACACACACACTCCCATCCCCCCTCTCTCTTTCCCTCTCCCACTACCTACTTTCTCTCCCCCATCGTCGTACTCTCTCTGCCACCCCCTACTCTCACACTCTCACACTCTCTCCCATCCCCTACTCTCTCTCTCTCTCTCTCTCTCTCTTTCATAGATACACACACTCTTATCCCCCCACTCTCTCCCTCTCCCTCTCCCACTCCCTCTCCTACTGCCTACTCTCTCTCTCTCTCTCTCTCAAGTTCTCTTTCTTCCTCTCTACTTTCTCTCTCTCCCATCCCTTACTCTCACTCTCTCTCCCATCCCCTACTATGTCTCTCTTACAAACACACACTCCCATCCCCCCTCTCTCTTTCCCTCTCCCACCCCTTACTTTCTCTCCCCCATTGTCGTACTCTCTCTCTGCCACCCCCTACTCTCACACTCTCACACTCTCTCCCATCCCCTACTCTCTCTCTTTCATAGATACACACACTCTTATCCCCCCACTCTCTCCCTCTCCCTCTCCCACTCCCTCTCCTACTGCCTACTATCTCTCTCTCTCTCAAGTTCTCTTTCTTCCTCTCCACTCTCTCTCTCTCTCCCATCCCTTACTCTCACTCTCTCTCCAATCCCCTAATAGGTCTCTCTTACACACACACTCCCATCCCCCCTCTCTCTTTCCCTCCCCCACCACTTACTTTCTCTGCCCCATTGCTATACTCTCTCTCTTTGTCACCCCCTACTCTCACACTCTCACACTCTCTCCCATCCCCTACTCTCTCTTTCACAGATACATGCACTCTTATCCTCCCACTCTTCTTCTCTCCCATCCCCTACTCTCTACATCTGTCACACACACTCCCATTCCCCCTCTCTCCCTCTCCCTCTCCCTCTCCCACTGCCTACTTTCTCTCCCCCATCCCCTACTCTCTCTCTGCTCTCCCATCCTCTAATCTCTCACACTCTCTCCCATCCCCTACTCTGTCTCTCTTACACACACACACACACACACTCCCATCCCCCCTCTCTCTTTCCCTCTCCCACAACCTACTTTCTCTCCTCCATCATCGTACTCTCTCTCTGCCACCCCCTACTTTCACACTCTCACACTCTCTCCCATCCCCTACTCTCTCTCTTTCAGAGATACATGCACTCTTATCCCCCCACTCTTCTTCTCTCCCATCCCCTACTCTCTACATTTGTCACACACACTCCCATCCCCCCTATCTCTCTCCCTCTCCCTCTCCCACTCCCTCTCTTACCGCCTACTATCTCTCTCTCTCTCTCTCTCAAGTTCTCTTTCTTCCTCTCTACTCTCTCTCTCTCTCTCCCATCCCTTACTATCACTCTCTCTCTCCCATCCCCTACTCTCTCTCATGCTCTCCCATCCCGTAATCTCTCTCTCTCTCTCCCATCCTGTATGAGCTCTCTTTGCCACCACCTAAGTTCTCTCTCACACTCTCACACTCTCTCCCATCCCCTACTCTATCTCTCTTACACGCACACTCCCATCCTCCCTCTCTCTCTCCTCTCCCATTCCCTACTCTCTAGATTTGTCACACACTCCCATCCCCCCTCTCTCTCCCTCTCCCACTCCCTCTTACACCACCTACTATCTCTCTCTCTCAAGTACTCTCTCCCCCTCTCTACTTTCTCTCTCCCATCCCCTACTCTCACTCTCTCTCTTCCATCCCATACTCTCTCTCACACTCTCTCCCATACCCTACTCTCTCTCTCTCACCCCCATCCCATACGAGCTCTCTCTGCCACCTCCTACTTTCTCTCAAACGCTCTCCCATCTCTTACTCTATCTCTCTTATAAATAAATACACATTCCCATTCCCCCCCTCTCTCTCTCTCACATTCCCTGTCCCACTACCTACTCTATCTCTCTTACATGCTTCCATTCCACCTCTCTCTCCTTCCCACTCCCTCTCCCACTGCCTACTATCTCTCTCTCTCTCTCACTCTCTCCCTCTCTCTCCCATCCCTCTACCATTGCCTACTCTCTCTATCTCTCTCTCCCTTCTCTCATTCTCTACTCTCTCTCTCTTTCACACACACACACACACACCCATCCCCCCTCTCTCCTCTTCCATCCCCTACTTTTTCTCTCACTCGCTCTCCCTCTCCCATTGCCTACTCTCTCTCTCTCTCTCTCTCTCTCTCTCTCTCTCTCTCTCTCTCTCTCTCTCTCTCTCTCTTTCTCTCATACGCACATTTCTATCCTCCCTTTCTCTCCCTCTCCCACTCCCTCTCCCACTCCCTCTCCCATTGCCTACTCTCTCTTCCATCCCCTACTCTCTCTCGAGCTACTTTTTCTTCCCCCTCTCCCATTCCACACTCTCTCTCTTTCACAGACATGCACTCCCATCCTCCTCTCTCTCACTCTTTTTCTCCCACTCTATCTCCCATCACCTACTCTCTCTCTCTCCCTCATCCACTACTCTTAATCTCTCTCTCACACTTCCTCTCTCTCCCATCCCCTACTTTCAATCTCTTTCCCCTATCCCACACTCTCTCTTTTCCACCCCCACTCTCTCTCACACTTCTCCTCTCTCACATCTTGTACTCTCTTTGCCACCCCTACTCTCTCTCCCATACTATACTCTCTTTACCACCCCTACTCTCTCTCCCATCCTATACTCTCTTTTCCACCCCTACTCTTTCTCACTTTCTCTCTCTCCTCTCCCATCCCTAATCTCTCTCTCTCTCTCTCTCACACACACACACACACACACACACACACACACACACATGGCCATTCCCTTATCCCCCCCAACCTAGTTCTCTTATGCAATTTAGGTCTTAATAGGGCGTGCACACTATAGCGCGCATGTGCTACTAAGAAATCATTTTTTAGATAGCGCATGTGCGCTATAGGGTGCATGCGCTATTGAAAGCTTATTTAAACCCGAGCCTAAGGCTTGGTTTTGTCTTGAAAATCCAACCCAAAGGTTTGGAGTTTATGAACAGGTCTGAGACGTGTTTTCCAGCAAACATACCAAAAATGATTATTTTTTCTTGTGTGCTCCCCTTCAAGATTCCTCATGCTTGGGTATCGATAAGATTAGGTTACATAGCATTATAGGTCTTTGTGTTAGCTATCTAACCATATAATTTATTTTTAATTTGAACTATTTCAAACCTTTTAATCTATAATTTCTTTTGAATATATGTTCATTTAAAAAAAAAAAACCACCATGTACTAATTGGGCTATAGATTTTAGCTCGTTCATCAAATTTTGCAACAACTTAGTTTTTTAGAAACTAGACTCCATTCTACACACTTTGAAAAAAAAAGTTTTGATTTTAGATTAGTTTTCAATTATTTCTAGGGGGAGCACACAGATCTTTCACGTTTTTGGGATGTGTCTAGTTAAACAAATTATTAAAAAAAAATACACATTATAAAATTATCCAAAAAATTTGGGATAAACTACATAGTGTTAAGTAACTTTTGACTAGAGTGATTAAAGAATTTCAAAAAAAAAGTTAAAATTTTAGTGGGGCCACACTTTGTACTATGTTATGTTTTTTTGGAATAAACAGTACCAATTTTTGTGGCCCCCTTTTTTGAGGACCTAAAACTAAACCATTTTGAAAAAAAATTAGTAGTTTATAAACTAGATTCAAAGGACTACGACTTTTTTTTTTTTCATATCTTAAAATTCTTGTTGAAGTTCAAAATTTGTAGATTTCAGGAAAAAGGTGTCCACTTATACCCCCCTTTTGGCACCACAACTTTGTGCACTTACCCATTGACAAAATTATTATATGAAAATTATTCTTGTGGTAAAATCATATCCCATCCTTTTGGTTTATCTCTAACCAAGCATCTTAGCAAGTTTCCCAGACTGTGATTCACAACTTCTATTTGTCCATCAGTCTATGGATGATGTTATGAATTGAACTTCAAATTTGTCTTCAACTTCTTCCACAATGTGCACCATAAATACCCAACAAATTTGGTATCTCGATCTGAAACTATACTCTTTGACAAACCATGTAGTCTCACTACTTCTCTGAAAAACAACTGTGTCACATGAACAACATCACCAGTCTTCTTGCAAGGAATAAAATGTGCCATCTTTGAAAACCTATCAACCACCATAAAAATAGAATCATGTCCTCATTGCATCCTCGATAATCCAAGAACAAAATCCATATTGACATCTTCCCACTGCTTCTCTAGTACATGTAATGGCTGATACAACCCTATATTCTTCTTCACTCCTTTTTCCATCTGACATACTCTACAACTTTCTACAAAATTCTTCACATCTTGCTACAACTATGGCCAGTAATAATTCTTAGCAGCTAAAGCAATGGTCTTATCTCTGCCAAAATGTCCAACCAATCCTCCACTATTCTTTTCCTTGATGAGATTCTCTCTCATTGAACTTCTAGGAATGCACAAATAGCTTCCTTTGAACAACATACTATCTTGGATCATAAAATCCAACCACTTTGTCCTATTGAATGTAATAGGTTCCATACAAGCCTTCCACACTTCACCAAACTCAAGATCATCTGGATACAAAGTACCAAGTTCCTTGAACCCAACCACCTCTATCTACATTTTTATCAGCAAAATTTATCTTCTATGAAGAGCATCTGCAACTTTGTTAGACTTCCCATTCTTGTGTTTCAAAAAAAATGTATAACTTTGCAAAAACTCAACCCACTTCAAATGCTTTTGGTTCATTTTTCCTTAACTATTCAAATATTGCAAAGCTTGATGATTAGTATACAAAAAAAACTCCTTAGGAAGAAGATAGTGTCTCCACTTCTTCAATGCTTGAATTATAGCATAAAATTCTTGATCATAAACATAATATTTTCTTTTGGCATCATTCAATTTCTCACTAAAGTAAGCAACATGTCTACCTTCTTGGCTCATAACACCTCCTATTGCAATACCACTAGCATCACAGTCTATTTGAAACACCTTGTTAAAATTGGGAAGTGCTAAAATAGGCTGCTCAATAACTTTCTATTTCAATAGATTAAAGTTCTTATCTACCCCTATAGTCCACTTAAATTCTTTCC
This sequence comes from Cupressus sempervirens, assembly GCA_028749045.1. Classification (NCBI taxonomy): domain Eukaryota; kingdom Viridiplantae; phylum Streptophyta; class Pinopsida; order Cupressales; family Cupressaceae; genus Cupressus; species Cupressus sempervirens. The sequence goes on from CM053788.1 coordinate 121,642,680, forward strand.
TACCCCCTCTCATTATTTCAATCAGGGGTTCACAAATATTGCTAAAACCTCTTATGAACTTTTTGTAAAAACTAGCCAGTCCATGAAAAGATCTTACCTCTATTGCACTTCTTGGAGTAGGCCATTCAAGGATAGCCTTCACTTTCTCTAGGTCCATTTTTAGACCTTTTTCTGAGACTACAAATCCTAGGTCAGCAACTTTTCTTCCCTCAACTTCTCAAACACCTTGCAAATATGGATCAAATGCTCCTCTAATGTCTTACTAAAGATCAAAATATCATCTAGGTAAACAATGAAAAACTTACCCAGAAACTCCTTAAGTACCTAATTCATGAGCCACATGAAAGTGCTAGGTGCATTCGTTAGCCCAAAAGGCATGACTAACCACTCGTACAATCCTTTTGTCTTGAAAGCAGTCTTCCACTCATCACCTTCTCTGATGCAAATCTAATGGTGATCACTTTTTAGATCTATCTTTGTGAAATACTCAGCTCCACTCAAACAATCCATAATATCATCCATCCTGAGAAATAGAAATTTGTACTTGATTGTGATCTTGTTGATAGCATGAGAATCTGCACACATCCTCCATTCTCCATTCTTCTTTGGTGCTAATATTTCTAGTACAACACATAGACACAAACTCTCTCGAATCAACCCCTTCTGCAATAACTCATGAACTTGTTTGTTCAACTCTTCACTTTCTGTTGGTGTCATTCTGTATGCTGCCTTGTTTGGAAAACTGGCTCCTAGAACCAAATCCATCTAGTGACTGATCTTCCTCATTGGGGGCAATTCATTAGGTACATTATCTAATACAATATCAAAAAATTCTTCCAACATATCTGCAACTTTTGTAGACGCCTCCTCTACTTCTTCTTTACTATCTTTAGAAATTATAGCAAAATGCATATGCTCATGCTTCATACCTTTGGGAAACTCTTTTCAATCAACAAAACATATTTTGGTTGCACTAAATACCTTTTCTTCTTTCTCCTTCAATGACTTCAACTTATGTTTCACTCCAGCCTTGGTCAGAGTGTAGGTATTTGCTCGCCCATTATGTACAACATGCCTATCAAAATGGCACAACCTACCCAACAACATATGAAATATGTCCATAGGTATGATATCACAAAGTACCTCATCTTGATAGCTTCCAATCTTGAACTTCACAGAGCACTACTCATTGACCATGACCTTGTGGTCATCTTGCACCCAATCAATACAGTATGGACACAAGTGTTTCTGCCTCTTTAGCTTCAACTTGGTGACCATCATTTTTGACACCAAATTTTCAGTACTTCCATCATCAATGATCACATCACAACACTTATCTTCACATCTACACCTTGTGCAAAACAAACTCCTTCTTTGATCAGGTTCATTTTCATCACTCAACAGGACTCTTCTATTAACTAGGACTTATCCTCTTTCAACATCTTTAGAATGTGATGATCCAACATCTTCATCAACATGTGTAGCTCTGGCCTGGCCTTCTATTCTTTGATCTATCTTTCCTTGGTACTAGGTACATTCAAATGCTCTATGCCCTTCTTCTCCACAATGAAAACATTTCCCACAAAAGCCTCCGCTTCTAGATCCTTGTCCTTTGCCTCTTTCTCTCTGATCTCTATTGTTTTGATCATGGAAAAGAATGGAATTGTTTCCACTCTAGTTTTGACTGCTACTTCTAACCTCATCCTTGTTTTTTTGATCATCATTATGGCCTCCATAAGATCATGCACCAGATCTTCAGCCATGACCTCTTCCACTATTCTTGTTGTCAAACTTCTTTCTTAGTTTCTCCTCAACTTTTAGGGAAAATAGGTATGCCTTCTCAATACTGTTCATCCAAACTAGACTCATCTTGTCCTAAATGCTCGACCTTAAGCCATTAAGATAGCAAGTGACTTTCTCCTTATCAACTTTTGCATGGCCAGTTCTAATGAGAACTTGGTAGAACTCCTCGGTATACTCTTGAATAGATTTTCCTACTTGCTTCAACCCTTGCATTTTCTTCAACAGATCAAGCTCATAATCCATAGGAATGAATTTTCACTTCAATTTAGCTACCATCCATTCCCATCTGGTGATTTTATCCTTTCCCTTCCTATTTTTCTCAAACTAAACCTCTTGCCACTAGATCTTTGCATGTCCCATCAATTTTGCCTTTGCAAACTTGACCCTATCTAGATCCTTAATATCTTCATACTCAAAGTAATCCTCTAGTTCATTGATCCAATCGATCACCTCCTCTGGGTTAAGATTTTTGAAAAATGTGGGAACCTAAAACTTAGGTCTTTTTCCAATCTTGGAGATGGCCCTAAAAAGCCTCTCTTCCTCTGGGTTTAAAACTGCCTCTACTTTGGAATTTTCTTCTACTTTGTCCTCATCCTCGCTTTCATCTCTTATAGGAAGATTTATTCCTTTGTGCATTTGTTCTTCCAATGCTTGCATTTGTCTTTGGAGGGTTCAAAAACCCTCAGGTGTAACACCTATAGCTCTTCTACCACGCTCTCTTCGTGGAGGCATTTTTCATTCTTTCGTTGAACCCTAATGCAAACTGCCTCATAATTAGTGATATGTCTACGCACTTAGCCCAAACCATGGTCTTGGTGTGAACTATCTCATAATCGACGATCTATCCACACACTCAAGAGCTCTAGCTCTAATACCACTTGATGAAGGGTGCTCCCCTTAAAACCATAAACTCATAATAGAGACAAAGAAACAACAACAAATGCAAGAATAAAATATGGACTTTTTATTTGCGCCACAAATGCAGAATTACAAAAATTCACAAGTACAAAATGCTAACCCACATGGGCACCTTCATTACAATAATCTGCAAGACAAGCTGTGAACTATCACCTAGAGTTGTCCTAGACAATGTTTGGGCCTTTCTTAAATAGGTAATTTTATGCTGCTCAGGAAGGTTCTAGACGATGAAACTTAATACCTAGGGCCGACAAACCCTAACAATACATATAGAGTCAGCTAAATACATCTTTGAAAATTATTTTTGATATCTCGAGTAGCCCAACTTTGTAAGGCCATAACTCTCAAACCGTTGCTCCAATTGGCTATTATAACCACTTTTAAAAAATGCTAGCTCCTAATATACAATCTTAGAATGGTGCCCTTTTTTCAAGTTTTTTGACCTCATTCAGGCACTCTAAGGCCTCCAACAGTGAGCCTAAAGATATTTCTACAATTTTTTCCACCGAAAATACACAATAAATTCTTTGCTACTTAAGCTGGAGTAATGATATTTTTATGGTAGGCTTATAACTCTAAAATGATCCTTCCTATAGAAAATGAGAACATTCATATGACAAACGTACTAAAAATAGCAAGTTCTCATAAATAGTAACCACCCTGTCTACTAGTCCTTATTAAAATAGAAAAGATTGAAAATAAAATATTTTTGGGTGATGCAAGATTGCTCTTACACCTAGGATGCTCCTACATCATGTATATTTCAAAGGATTATGAAGTCAACAAATTTGGCACAAAATAACTTAAGCTATGTGATCATAGGATTGTGTTCACAAATGAGTGTAGATTCTACATCTATGTTTACTTACATTTCTAATGAGTATTTAATGTAATTGTGTGGATGTGGTTAGAGCATGAAAATTTGATCAGAGAACAGTAGAAATAGAGTTGGTTGATGGTATTTAATTTCACACAAAGTGTATTGGCATTTGAGTTGCATTATTGATCAATTCAGCCTATTGGGTTTGTTATCTTGAAGATCCACTCTTCATTGTTGAATGAAGTAATCTAGAGAGTGAGTTTAGTTTTCTTATTACTAGCCTTTAATAGGTTTTGACCCTTCTAACAAGGGTTCAAGGTCTACTAAAGGGATATGTCCTTTAATAGGGACTATTGTATTGATTATATTATATTTGGCTTATGATAGAGTCACATCCTTTTGCAAGAAACATTTATATTAGTACACAATCTTGTGGGTACCATCCCCACTAAGGTTTCTCTCTAATCAAGGGTTTCTCTAGTCAATAAATCATTGTCACTTTGTATGGTTTATCTCTTGTCAAATGCTTCTTATTTTGGTTATTGAATTTGGATTTAATAAGTTGGATATAACTTTAATTTTCTCACAAATGATCCACCCCTCCACCCCCACAGTTGTGTAGGTGGACTTCACTTTCTAACAATTGGAATCACAGCATCATGACTCTTTGATATTGGAGCTTAGAAACTTGAGGAGATACATGGAATTCATGCAGAGAAGTTTAAAATTTGATGGAGACAACATGATAGTTGGAAGGATAAGATGATAACTCATTTAATTTGCACGAGGATTAGGAACTAGTTGATTACAGAGACTAAAACTACAATGAAGGAAGAAGAAAATCTACCCTCATATAATGATGAAGAAATGAAGCTCTTGATGTGAAAAATGTATTCAAGAGAAGCACTAATCTCTGCACTTCCAGAAACAAAATTTTTTGGGGTAAAGAGTCTTCAACTTTCTTTTGAAATTTTGGATTAATTAGAAAGACTTCGTAAAGGAGATACATACACAAAGAGGGCTAGGTTACATAATTGGAAATCTAAGCTTGAAATGTTAGAACGGAAGAAGATGAATATGTTAGGTCATATGTTTAGAGAATTATGAAGATTATAAAAAGCTATGGAGGAACAATATCAAAAGATGAGGTATGCTACAAAGTTTTGAGTTCTCTAACTCTCGCTTGTGATACTAAGGTTATTGCAATAGAAGAAGTTATTTGACCTATATCTAACTTTGATAGAGAGATTTTGATTGGAAAATTCTAAGAATTTGAATCTAGTACACTAAAATAAAAATTTCTTAGAGTTGAATCTTCTTTCAAAGCTAGTGTACATAATGATAAAAGAGTAGTAACTAAGAGTGCAAGACTTAGTAGTAATTATGCTATAATTTGGGTAGAAATACAAGAAGAAGAAAGGAAGATTGATGAGCTTATTTCACTAATTTCAAAGAGAGAACCTAAGTTAAGAAAAAAAAAAATCTTGGTGGAACCCCAAAGAATTTGGTCATTTTTGTTACAAGTGACCAAAGAGAGAATCAAAGGTTAAGCCTAGGAATCCTTACAAATCAAAATATCTAAAAGGTTGTTTATATGCAAGTGATGATGAAACTAAATTTAAGGAGAAATGTTCCTTAGATAGTGATGATGAAGATGAGAAAGGTTTTGATACTATTAAGGAAGAAAGTCATGTTAGAGAAGAAAAAATACTTGTATTATAGATTGAGAAAAATAAATCTAATTGGATAATAGATAGTGGATGCTCACATCACATGATAGGTGAAAATAAATAATATTTTTTTAGTTTAACAGTTGTGATGGTGGTGTATTCAAAGTTGGAAATAATGGTCTGTGTTCGATTGAGAGAAAATGATTTATTATACTTGATGGTAAAACTAACACTAAGGATGTATATTTTGTTGATGGATTAAAACATAACTTGTTGAGCATTGAAAAACTTTTTGATAAGGGATATTATCTATAATTCATTGAGAAAACATATACAATCAAGAGAAAGTATGAAAAACTTATTGGTATAGGTACAAGAACCAAAGGTAATAATTTCTAGTTGAATCCTACGGAGATAATCTAATTGGTTGCTAAAGTTGATGACATTTGGTTATGGCATAGAAGATTTTGTCATATAAACTTTGATAATATTGTAAGAGATATACCAAAGATTTTGAAACCTTTAACATGATGTGCAAGGAATGCGTGATGGCTAAATAGAAGAACAATTCATTTCCTAGGAAGACATCCTCTATTTTAGATAAATTGGAGATTGTTCATACAAACTTGTGTGGACCTAAAAATAATGGAACATTTTATGGTGAAAGATATTCCATTCTTTTCATAATCAATTTTACATGAATTATGTGGGATGAATTTTTAAGAGAGAAATCATAAGCTTTTGAAAAGTTTAATATATTCAATGATAAAGTCAAAATAAATCTAGTATGAGAATCAAATGTCTAAGATTTGATAGAGAATGAGAGTTTACATTCAATCAATTTAATATGTTTTGTGAAGACAATAGAATTAGAAGATAGGTTTTAGCTCCTAAAACTCCACAAAATATTGGTATAGTAGAAAGAAGGAATAGAAAAATGAGTGAAACAACTAGAGAAATGATGATAGAAGTTGAGATAGATTATGCTTATTAGAGAGAATAAATTACCATAGAAAGAAAAAATAAGAACAAAGTTAAAACTAGACAAGGAACATGTAAGAATCGTTGTGAGATATGGTTTGGTCACACACCCATTGTAAAATATTGCAATTTTTTTGAGTAAATGTTACATCAAGAGAGAAGATAATATATGGAAATTTGATCCTAGAAGTGATAAACGTATCTTTCTTGGTTATTCTACCAGGAGAAAAGCATATAAACATTATAACAATAGTTTAAAGTGCACATGTAAGAGTTGATGAAATATTTTAGGTACAAGAAAGAATACTTGATTATGAATCAAATGATAATCATGATAGTACAATTCAAAGACCTATGATTAATTAGAATTTAAAACATGAACAATTATTTGAATTGGAAAATAAGCTACAAGCACCAATTGATGATGACCCTATAGAAGAACAAAGAATACCAAAATATGTTGCAAGGAATCATCATGAAGAATAGATCATTTGCAGTGAAAATAGAGGATTAATGACAAGAAACAATGTAAGAGAAGTCTTTTTTAAAAATTTCACAAGTTGAGCCTAAGAATACCGATGAGGCATGTAAAGATTATTTTGCGATAAATGCAATAAAATAGAACAAGATCAAATAGAAAAGAATAAGACATGGGAATTGTCACTAGACCTAAAGACAAGAACGTTATTAGCACAAAATGGGTATTCAGGAACAAAATGAATGAACAAGCTTAAGTTGTAAGAAATAAATCAAGGCTAGAATGAAAAGGATATTCACAACAAGAAGGTTCATCATCAAGGTATATCAAATGGATTTTGGGTTAGCTTTCTTGAATGGAGAACTTTAAGAAGAGCTATATAATGAATAGTCTCGATGATTTTCCAATTACTAGAGATAAAGACATTGTATGAAAATGGAAGAAAGCATTGCATGGGTGAAAGAAATCACCTAGATCACATAGTTAGATCCTGATAGCAATATCACAATTTGACTTGCTATGGAAATTATCTCCTACTTATCAATTGATGAGCTTAAGGGGATTTCTAATGAATGGTTCATAAGGCACAACACTTGTTGAAGGTTTTTCAAATGGGTTTGCAAGCTTTGGGTTTAACCATGGAGGAAACTCTGTAGTTAAGCACGCTTAGGTTGGATTAGTATTGGGATGGGTGACCTCCCAGGTAGTCCCGATGCTTCACCCCTATGAACATCACCTAGATCCAATGAGTGTTAAGTGTTCCATTTATTCTCATGAGAGATGGATTTATGTTGAGTCACTACTCATGAAACATGGGTCAATGAGTTTGACTCAAAATCACACAGTTAAATTCTAATAACAATATCACAATTTGACTTGTTGTGGAAATTATTTCCTACTTATCAATTGATGAGCTAAAGGGGCTTTCTAATGAATGGTTCATAAGGCATAAAACTTGATGAAGGTTTTGCAAATGGGGTTGCAAGCTTTGGGTTTAACCATGGAGGAAACTTCGTAGTTAAGCGTGCTTAGGCTAGAGTAGTACTGGGATGGGTGACCTCCTAGGAAGTCTTGGTGCTTCACCCCTATGAGCATCACCTAGATCCAATGAGTGTTAAATGTTCCATTTATTCTCATGAGAGATGGATTTATGTTGAATCACTACTCATGAAACATGGGTCAATGAGTTTGACTCAAAATCACATAGTTAAATCCTGATAGCAATATCACAATTTGACTTGTTGTGGAAATTATCTCCTACTTATCAATTGATGAGTTTAAGTGTCTTTCTAATGAATGGTTCATAAGGTACAACACTTGGTGAAGGTTTTGCAAATGGGGTTGCAAGTTTTGGGTTTACTGATGGTGGGAACTTCATAGTTAAGCACACTCAGGTTGGAGTAGTACTGGGATGGGTGACCTCCCAGGAAGTCTTGGTGCTTCACCCCTATGAGCATCACCTAGATCCAATGAGTGTTAAATGTTCCATTTATTCTCATGAGAGATGGATTTATTTTGAATCACTACTCATGAAACATGGTTTAATGAGTTTGACTCAAAATCACACAGTTAAATCCTAATAGCAATATCACAAGTAATTTATTGTTATCTTCATCTTTCCTATGTCTTGTCAACTAGACCAATCACTGACAAACCTTGTAGACCATGTCATGAACCTTAGATCTAAATATTAAAACTTAGAGCACTCAACAAAACCTTGGCAATGAAGTTTCCTTCACTTCCATATTGCTCTTCTCAACTTTGCATTCCACACTCTTTGTTGCTTATCATCAATCATAAAACCATATCATTCCATACCATGATAAAGGAAATTTTTTGTCCTTTATACCAGGTCCTCAAAATAATTCCTTGAGTCAGTTGTTAGACCTTCTCAATTAATTATTATAGGATCACATTAAGAAAACATTACACTTAGCGATAACATAAATCTTCTGCCTTGCAACTTGAATAACTTTTTGTACCTACAATATTGTGATGAGTGAGCTTAGCCACATCATCATCACCATGTATTCTTCATGTCCTCAACCTCGATCCTCAAAATATCAACTCTACTAAGAGATATGACAAGTTTACTAGAACATGCCTCTGTAAACTCTATCTCATAATAGACATCACCAAAATTCACATAACTTCTTCTAGACTTGACCTTTCATCTTCTGATGTTAATTTCATATGCCAGATACTCAGAGGTATCTCCCATAATCTTGAGTAGTGTAGACACTCAACTAGCCATTCATACCAACTCAATCTTTCTGTTGTTCTTTTGTCAGATACCTTAGAAAACTATTATGTTGACATCAATGATAAACTTATTCATGAATGTAACATATTATCATAGTAACATATCTACAATACTCCCCCATAGGAATATCAGTAGCATTCATGCTTCCAATGAATCTTCTAAGAATGCTTTCTATTGCTCCTATGGGGAGGTGGTCACATTGAGAAGAACTAATGAAGAGTTCTTATGCAATGTTTTTGGCATAATAGTGTCTATTAGCACTTGGCACACATTATTTTTGTAGATTGGCTGATCCAATGTAGGAGCTTTTATGATGATGTTTAGATTGACATTTTTCATATTGACACCTTTTCCATTTATATCAAAGGGGGAAGGGAAAAATGAAAAAAACTTATCCAAAGGGGCAAAGAACAAACCTAAAGGAGGAAAGAAAAATTGATATTAGAGCATGCAAAGACTTGCACAAAGGATATATATGTTGAGGATACTCAAAAATTTGTATTCAAAAAATTAATTAATGCTGAGATTTTTAGGCAAGCTGTATATGTTGAAGATATTCAAAAAATTATTTGGATTGATATTTTTTATCATATGTTGACATCAATGTAAAATGGAGATATTGTTAGGAATACAGGTATGGTTGACACTTAGATATGTTATTTATGTGTTGTATTGATGTGATGTAGGAGCATCTTGGGTCTTTGAGAAATTTTGAACCAACCAAAAACATTTCTTGTTTTATATACCTATTTGTTGTTTGCAAAGTAGTCATTGGTGCTTTTGGTTTTAGGATATGTGCAGTTAATATAATGTCGAGGACTTATTTTAGATAATTTTCCTAAGTGTGCAATTGTTAATTTTTCATTTTCTTCAAGTCTTATGACATTCTTCACAATCTATATTTCCTGTAGTTTTCATCTAGTGAGACATGTTGTTTGTGTTGGTGTAGTTTACTATGCTTGTGTGGCATCTTGTACAATTGGGAGTCAACCCCAAACTCCCATGTGTACCCATCCATAAATATGTGTGATCTTTTTTTGTCCTTTTATTGGGTTTTGGTTTACTCTTCCAAGACTAGACCTATAATGTAATTAATTGTCTAACTAACTGACTTGTGGCTTAGCTGGCTATAAAAGAAGCTTGGTTAGATGTAGAAAAATGATACCAAGTAGGAAGTAGTATTCTAAGAAAGAAGAGGATGGAGATGTGAGCTTGGACTCTGATTCTATAATTCTTTTTATAAAGCCCACAAAACTAGGAATTTTGTGGCTTCTTTATATGTGAACTAAAATAATTACATTGATGAATTTGTTAGATCTGGCATCATGTTCTATGTTGTTAATTTGATTTTTGTACAAAACTTCTTGGTGTAACTCTAAGAAGGGTAATGCTAGAAGATTTGAGTTTATTTTATTACACCTTATGCCTCTTGTTCATCTTATTGAGTTGTTTTGCACAATGTTTAATGACACAGAACCTTTTGAATCCCTCTCTTGAAAATCTAATTGAAGATCAACTCCAAGGTTTTAGGTTGTCTTAAAAGCTACTAGGTTCACCCAATTGAAGATAAATGTGTATGCTCATGAGGAGGCATTTTCTAGTTTGAACCAATTTTGGATAATCTATTTGATTTTTTGTTGTTTGAAAAAATAACAACAAAATAAATTTATTTGTTGTATTTTTTGTTTTATGGTGAATGCAATTTATCGATGCAACTATATGAGTTCTTATTTTAACTAGGTGTTAGAAAAGAAAAGAAAAAACATAAAGTAATAAGATATTAAAGAAAATAAATTGAAAGGGAAATTCCTAACAGACATACACCAAGGTAACAACATGTCTGTGAATTGAGTCATCAGAAGGATCGGGTAGGAAACCAATGAAATCAAGAGTAGTGCTTTTTTAACTCCACTGATGTAATTGTTGATGGGAACTCAATATAAACCAAAATATGTTTCATATTTGATGAAACTGCAAGGCTATGAAAAGTGTGCTCATGTGAGACAAGAAAATATGCAAGAATAGTAGATGATCCTTTCTCCAATTTGTCACAACAAAAGAATTTGTTAATAGAAGGAAAACACCAAAACTAAATGATTGTACAATCATAACAACACAATAAATCCATTAGCTCCATTATTATTCATGAACATGCATTCACAAAAATAAAACACTCCAGCAAGAATAACTACACTAAGAATGAGAGCATCAATAACATATATTATTGTACCAAAATAATAGCTTGGAGTACATATTACACCCATGTATTTATAAGAAATCATCTCCTCCTTTTGTGTTGGGAGTGAGAGCTCTTAAAATGAAAACACATGCTAAAACTAATAAAACAAATCTAATTATATACAAAATGAATCTCTAAATGATGTTAAGTAGGTCTCCACCCTTTTTTATATCTATTAATGGGTGCATGAGCCTTTACATGGCACATAAGAATAAAAGAATGAGAAATTAAGAAGAAGGAAGCAGTAAGATGATTTGGGAGTCTCTAGAAGCTCTAAAAATGGAAGCTTGATCTTCTCTAGGCATTTATGGGAGTTGAGCTATCATCAAAATGCATTTTTGGTGCATGGAATGTTCTAAATTATGAATTGGCAATTGACTGTTAGCACACTACTTCTACAAAAACTCTCGATGCACCTCTATGAAAAGGGCACCTATGCACCTTTGTGACAGGTTCCAAAAATTCAAAATTCTTCTAAGTGTTAAAAATTGATTTCCAGCATCTAGGTTTTTTCCCTCTTTACACCAAAACAATGTATGGATGTTTACTTTTAGACTTCTCAATCATCTCTACTACTAGGATAGATTCTAATAAATCCAAAGCTCCATAATTATCCTCTACTAGCTACCAGTAATTACTGATTTCTATTTGAGTCATCACAAAATCTTCAAGCTTGGTGTCTAGCTCCAACAATACCTCTTTGATCTTGAATGCTTGTCTTATGTCATCATCTGATGAAGCATCTTCAATTTTTCCTCAAAATTGTTGGTCCACTGATCTTGCCACAAAAAGCTTGGTCTTAGACTCATGGTTTTATAGTACATTTTCACTTCCAAAAATTTATCTTGAGTGTTGTCCTTAATTTGCTAGATCTCTTTGTACAATCCCTCCATTACTTTATTACTTGCCGATATTTTCTCTAGCCAATTGTTGATCTTATCCAACTACTCTATAGTATACATATCCATTAGCATTTGATACCTTTGACCTTTTATTGAATTTAATTCCTATAAGTCCTTGGCCTATGTATGTACCTCATCCATTAGCCCAAAATCTTGGTTCACTATAGAAACCAACTTGTCAACACTTGATTGGATGTGGTGCAACAGGTTCAAATTACCTAGTATTATTTGCACTCCTTTCTCCTCAAAACTATCACGTCGTTGCTGACATACCTCAAAAATGGATCTAACTATGTTGTTGCTCCTTTTCTTCCTAATGCCACTCCAAGAATGACCTTTATATTCTCTAGGTTGATAGGGCCCACTACTTCACTCAAGTAGCTTCTTAGTAGAAAATTCTGCTTTTGCAACATTTTTATCTCTTATGCATCCTCATTGATGTGTTGGAACACCTCTTTCATGTCTGTGGTTATCATCACTTTAGTCATGTCTACTATGAGCCTTCCCAACATGACATCCTAGATTTGGTAATCTTACAGAGTTAGTTCTTCAATGTAGGCATGAGGACGAGGAATGGTAATATATGCAAGTAGGCCCTAATCTTGGTTTTTCATTATGAAGGCCAATGTTCTTACATCACCTTAAGGTGGCTCACACTTCTTCACTACTTTAATTAGTTCTTTCATTCCTTCATCTTCTATCAGGTCCAGCTACTTTTCTGACAAAACATAACCTACCTCTTTAGCCATGCTGGTGTAGTGCCCATAGATGACATGCACTTGGATCAAGAGGTTGGTTCTATAGAAGGATCCTTTTCATTATCACTCCTCTATGGAGCCTTCTTATGTCAAGGAATATTTTTAGTAGGAGTCTCTATACTCTATTGGATTAAGGATCTAGCCTTAGTATCTTGAGAAGCTTATTGAGTTTCTTCAAGTATTTTTACCTCCTTAGATACTTCATCAAAATGAGGCTATTAGAACTCCCCTTCCTCAGTTTGTTGTTCCTCTATCTCTATTTGAGTGACCAGAGGAAGTGGTGTTATCGATCATTTGTCCAGAATGACTAAATCTTGTGATGGTGGTGGTGGAATGCCCAAAGGTCCTTGAGGTAGAGGAGGAAATTGATTCCAATCCTCTCCTAAGGGATCACTAGTAGGAGTGTCTCTTGTACTCTCACCTACCATCTTAGTACCCATTGGCATAAGTCAAATTTTGAGACGTTGAAGACATCAATTTCTTCACCCTCCATCTTTGCTATCCATTGATATTGTTCATCTTCTAAATTCAACACTTGGATAAGATCTCTTGGAGAAGATGGAGGTGTTACTATGGAGCTTCTTCTCCCCTCTTCCTCTATGGCTTTAGTTGAGTGGGTCCTTTGGCTTAAGGTGAAAAATTCTATTATTTCACCTTCTTCTTCATCCTTAGCTTTTAGGATGGTCTCAAGAACTTGTGGGGCCAAAGTATTTTTCTTCTTTAGTCTCCTCCTCCATTTATCTAGCATAGTTTTTTCAATTATTTTTCTCTTTGGAGCTAGGGGGGAGACTTCTTCCTCTAATGTTGTCACTAGTGGAACCCTTTGTTCCTCTACTTGTTCCTCCTCTAACTATTTTGATTGTTCCTTCATTGGAGGTTCTTGTGCTAGCTCTGCTTGAGGCTCAACTTGTGTTTTTTTAGGATGTACCTATTGTAGAGGTCCTTGAGCCTAAGTTGCATCTTTCTTTTCCCTAGGAGGTACCCTCTTCCTCTTCTTTCCCTAATTAGATTCAAAGTACTCAACCTCCCACTCATGGTGGTGTATCATTTCTGGCCTTACTAGGGATTGAGCAGGGTAGGTTGGTATGGTGACCATTGTACGTTTTCCTTTGATAGGTCTAGATGTGGCTTGTAGGGATATGGCCTAAGGAACTAGATCCATCCAAAGTGGCTTTTGGATCCATTCCCTTGTCAATTCGACCACATGTCGGGCCTAACGATCTATGTAATCATTCTTATCTCTCCCTATCTCAACATTCTTGATAGGTCTGTCATAGATTTTATCTCTATTACATAATGGATCCATGGCTTCTTTGGAATATTTATCTATAGTCTTTAGAGAAATCTTGATTTTAACCACATTTTATGCTAAGTATAGACTTAGCCTACAATAATCCCTTACATGAATATCAAAGTCATCTATTGCATTCATCCAATAATCTTCTTAGACATAAACATGTACAAACTATTTCCTTGCCACATGCTAAACCATCCCAATGTTATTAATGAGTGGGCAAGGGAAGTTGTATTCTTCTAAGGGATATTAATCCTAATCAGCGTCGAAGGTGGCAATGTCCTACTTTCACTTCACCTTGAAGGCACTAATTTTAATGGTCTAGACCCATGTCTTCTTATGTTATTTTCTCACTCTATCATATGTAGAAGTGAGTTGTCAAGAAATTTTTCGGAGTATGAGCCTATTTGATGGGTATCTTGGGAGCTTCTTTAGATACAACAAAGTACCAACTACTCGAATATATGAGAAGGTCTTGAATTGAATGTAGTAGGTGCTAATATCTATGATTCTAGCTATTGCTTCTACTGACATTCCCTTTTCATAATTGCCTTCAATAAACTTGATTATTGCAAAGATAAACCCATCATTCACCACTATGTATTCCACACTTTGTAGTGGGAGATTCTTCTTTACCAATTATGGGTATACCACATAGGGCCAAGTATTTATATCCTACATACTTCCCTTTCGGTAGAGGCCTAGATAATCCATGGTTCTAGTCATCAATAAGTACACTATGTATGATTTCATATAAAAGTGAGGGTCAACTTTGATAGTATCTAGTTTCTCATACCAGTTGTCACTTAGGATGGTGGCCCAATCAATGGGCATCTTTTCTATTGTGATGTTTTCAATGAAATGAACCATCCAAATCTGAAGGTAACCTATTGTGAGAATACCCATGACTCTTCTTAGGAGGACAATCACATATCTAATGTTGTCTTTCATGTAACCCCTACTCATATCCACCTTGCCTACTCTACGATCCACATGTGTCCTGTCGACTAGGAAAGAGGACTGGACTATTTCCTTTGCCTCTTTCTCATTATTCCAATGCCATATTTTTTACCTATCATATGAAATCTATAAGTATTGATCTGCCCTTGGAAGTTGAAACACTTTCTCAATATTTCGGGGTTAGAGGTCCAAGAAAATTTCACTAGTTATGCTCTTTATGACATCTTCTTTAGTCACATAGTTCTCTGCTAGTGTTATTATCAGTTCTAAAGATTGAACTAATGTTGATTAAGATGCTACGTTCACAAGCCTTGACCTGATCAATACAAATACCATTGTCGACCTTTCTTTGGGTTTATTGTAGATTGTAAGGAACACATTCTAGTCTATGTGTCTCTGATCTCCACATGCCCATCTTGGAACCTTGACTTCTTTGGTTCTCCTTGATACTTCAACATGAAAGGTTTGTTGCAAGCATGAATGCTAATGATAATCCTATGGGGGAGTATTGTACATATGTTATTATGATGATATGCTACATTCATGATTGAGTTTGTCATTGATGTCAACATAGTAGTTTTCTATGGTATCTGACAGAAGAATAATGGAAAGATCAAGTTATTATGAATGACCAGTTGAGCATTATAAATATTTGAGGTTATGGGAGATACTTCTGTGTATATGGTGTGTGTAGTTAATGTTAGAAGAATAAATGATAAGTCTAGAAGAAGTTATGTAAGTTTTGGTGATGTTTTCTCTGAGATAGAGTTTATAGAGGCATGTTCTAGTAAAATTGTTGTATCTCTTAGTAGAGTTGATATTCTGAGAATTGAGGTTGAGGACATGAAGAATACATGTTGATGATGATGTGGCTAATTTTTCTCGTCATAATATTACGTGTATAGAAGATATTCAAGTTGGAAGGTGGAAGATTAATGTTATCACTAAGTGTAACGTGTTCTTAATGTGGTCCTATAATAATTAATTAAGAAGGTCTAACAAACGATTCAAGGATTTTTTTGAGGACTTGGTATAAAGGAAGGACATTTTCCTTGATGAAAAAAGACTATAAGCACATAGAGAGAGAGAGAGAGAGAGAGAGAGAGAGAGAGAGAGAGAGAGAGAGAGAGAGAGAGAGAGAGAGAGAGAGAGAGCATAATGCAAAGTGGTGCAGAGCAATGCATAAGTGAAGGAAACTTCGTTATCAAGATTTTGCTGAGTGATCCAAGGTTTGATATTTGGATCCAAGGTTCATGACCTAGTCTACAAGGTTTGATAGTGATTGGTTTGGTTGACAAGACAAAGGAAACAACATAACATTAAACTATATTTTTGAGTAGTGAGCTCTTCTTGTAGTTGAAATTGCATGTTTGGGCAGTGGGCTCTTCTTGCATACATTGTACCACAACTCCTAATAGGGTTGGCACAACTTCTAATAGGGTTGGAGTCTCCTAATAGGGACTCTATGTACTAAATGTTGTTTTAGACTCCTAATAGGGTCCATCCTCTAATAAGGAATATTTATATTAGTACATCATCGTGTGGGCATAATTCCCATTAGGGTTTTCCCTTTGATCAAGGTTTTCCCTAGTTAACATATTTGGTGTAACTGTCTATGTGTATCTTATTATGGTTGATGAATGGTTAAGTTTGTTTAAAGAAAGTGAATTTTTTAATTCTTAGATAACTGATTCACCCTCCCCTCCTTAGTTATCTTAGTCGACTATTTTTTCTAGCAATTGGTATCAAAGCATTAGGTCTTTGAAGATAAAGCTTAACAAATTTGGGAGATCATGGCAAGATAAGATAGTCCCAAGTTAGATAGTGGAATTTTTACAAAAAAGATAGAAAATCTTGGTGATTTATCTGAAGAAGACATTGATCTGGTTATGAGAAGAGAAAAAAAGGGTATGGGATTTTTTCTTGCTGGATATGTAATGAGTTTGGTCATTATGTGTCTACATGCCCCAAGAGAATAAGAAAAGCTAGAAAGAGTTTTCTTTATGATGAAGATGAAGAATTTAAAGTAAGTATGGAAATATTCTTGAAATATTGTGATAATGAGCTTGAATTGATTATGGGAAAGGAAGTAGTTGAAGAGACAACTTTGACAACTATTATGGAAAGTGCAAATGTGAGAATTGATGAGAAATTTAGGATACAATAGAGAATAGTTGATTACAATTTAGATGTTGATGTCATTACTAAGCCAAGGAATGATGAGGTATTTCTTGAGACTAATAATGATTTGCAAAATGAAGGTGAGAAAAGGCAAGAACAAAGCTCAAAACCTTTAGTAGAACCAAGAGTTGAGATAACAACTCCTATTTTAGGAAAGAATATGATAAAGAATCACCCATCTAAGTAGATCATTGGAAGAAAGGACAAAGGTGTGATGATGAGAAGCAGATTAAATGAAGAACTATGCTTGATATCTAAAGTTGAACCTAAGAATGCAGATGAAGCATGTAAAAATGATTATTGGAAACAAGCCATGAATGAGGAATTGGATCAGATAGTAAAGAATGAGACATGGGAATTGGACCCGAGACTAGCAGATAAGAATGTGATAGGAACTAAATGGGTATTCAAAAACAAAATGAATGAACAAGGAAAAGTTGTAAGGAACAAAGCAAGATTGGTATGTAAAGGTTACTCACAGAAATAAGGGATAGATTATGAGGAGACTTATGCTCCAGTGGCTAGAATAGAAGCAATAAGATATTCTTAGCCTATGTAGCATAGAAGAAATTCAAAGTGTATTAGATGGATGCCAAATAAACATTTCTGAATGGAGAACTTGAAGAAGAATTGTACATTGAGCAACCTGAAGGATGACCTTTGACAGATTATAAGGACATAGTATGCAGATTGAGGAAAGCATCATATGGTTTGAAGCAAGCACCCAAAACCTAGTATGCAAGGTTGGACAAGAATTTGACAAAGCTTGGATATAACAAAGGTATGGCAAACAATAATCTATATTGGAAAAAAACTGATGATGATTTGATGATTTTGGTAATATTTGTTGATGATACCATATTTGGAGGAGATGATGAAGAAAGTGAGAAGTTTGATGAGGAGATGAAGAAAGAATCTGAAATGAGTATGATAGGAGAAATAAAATATTTTTTAGGATTGCAGATTATACAGAATAAAGAAGGAACCTTTATTTCTTAGACTAAGTACTTGGAAGATTTACTAAAAAAAGTTTGGTTTGGAAACATGCAAACCCATTGGAACACCTATAGTAATTGGACACAAGTTATCTACAAAGGATGAGAAACCTACTGTTGAGAAGAAAAAGTATAGATCTATGATCAAAGGATTGCAATATCTGACTCACACAAGGTCCAATATGGTAAATGCAATTGGAATTGTTGCAAGATTCCATGCTGATCCCAGAGAAGCACATTATGTAGTAGTCAAAAAGATATTTAGATAT
Organism: Cupressus sempervirens; assembly: GCA_028749045.1. NCBI lineage: Eukaryota > Viridiplantae > Streptophyta > Pinopsida > Cupressales > Cupressaceae > Cupressus > Cupressus sempervirens. The sequence goes on from CM053788.1 coordinate 121,661,211, forward strand.
GTAAAAGGAACATCTAAGTTCAGATTGTGGTATGATAGATCTAATGATTTCACTCTAAGTGATTATACTAATGTTGATCGGGCAGGAAGTATGGATGATAGAAAGAACACGAGTGGTGGAGCCTTCTCTCTTGGAGGAAGATTTGTTTCTTGGTTAAGCAAGAAGTAGGATTGTACATCACAAAGTACAATAGAAGCAGAGTATGTTGCAGCACCAAATAATTGCAATCAAGTCATTTGGATGAAGCAAATGCTAAAGGATATAAGGATAGAAATCAATGAGCCTATTGTTATAAATTGTGACAACACAAGGACGGTAAATATGTCTAAGAATCTAATGTTGCATTCTAAGACTAAGCATATTTCTATTAAGTATCATATGTTGAGAGAGAAAGTTACAAAAAATGAAATTAGATTGGAGTATGTAAGCACTAAAGAGAAGATTGTAGATATATTCACTAAGCCTCTTCCCAAAGAGACTTTTGAGTATTTGTGAGGTATGCTTGGGGTTATTCCCCTTCCTACATCAGAATAGAAGATGCAAGAGTGCATCAGTCCAGTATAACAGAGCACCATTATTGTTTGGACTGAATGTTAATGCTTCCTATATGGGGGAGTATGTGTGATGGATAGAGTCATCTAGGACTCTTGTTGAATGTTGTTTTGAATAGTGTTTTTTGACACTCAAGCTAAGTAAGAATTAGTTATTGCAGAGTTTGATGCAAAAAAGTTGGTTGCTGAAACCTTTGACATTGATGTTAATGGGGGAGAAGTTTGGCATGAAAAATAACATGGAAAAATAGTATGCATAACAATTAAGATGTTCAACATGAGTACAATATATTTAGTATAAGTACAATATGGAATTATATTTTGACATAAAGCACATTGAGGTAAATCAATCAGGGAAAATGATTGATGAATAGGATTTGAAAAGTAAGATGATCAGTCTTCTGTTGGTATTCTTGGAACTAGATGTTTTTCATCTATGTTGCCATCAATGCCAAAAGGGGATGTTTGTTGGAAGCATGAATGCTGATGATATTCCTATGGGGAGTATTGTAGATATGTTACTATGATGATATGCTACATTCATGACTAAGTTTGTCATTGATGTCAATATAGCAATTTTCTATGGTATCTGATAGAAGAACAACAAAAAGATCAAGTTAGTATGGATGGCTAGTTGAGCATTATAACTATCTGAGGTTATGGGAGATACTTTTGTGTAACTAGTGTATGCGGTTAACATTAGAAGAAAAAATGATAAGTCTAAAATAAGTTATGTAAGTTTTGGTGATGTCTATTCTAAGATAGAGTTTACATAGGCATGTTTTGGTAAACTTGTTATATCTCTTAGTAGAGTTGATATTCTAAGAATCAAGGTTTAGGACATTAAGAAGACACATCGATGATGACATGGCTAAGTTAAATCATCATAATATTGTGTGTATAGAGAGATATTCAAGTTGCAAGGTGGGTGATTAATGTTATCGCTAAGTGTAACGTGTTCTTAATGTGGTCCTATAATAATTAATTGAGAAGGTCTAATAGCTGACTCAAGGAATTGTTTTGAGGAATTAGTACAAAGGAAGGATATTTTCCTTTATCAAGTATGACATGAATTTTATTGATGTGAAGAGATTGTAAGTAGAGAGAGAGCAAAATGCGAAGTTGAGCAGAGTAGTGCATAAGTGAAGGAAACTTCATTGCTGAGGTTTTGTTGAGTGACTTGAGGTTTGATATTTCAATCTAAGGTTTGTGAATTGGTCTACAAGGTTTGATAGTGATTAGTTAAGTTGATAAAACAAAGGAAAGAAGAACATAACAGTAAATTGCATGTTTGAGCACTGAGCTCTTGTTGTAGTTGAAATTTCATGTTTGGGCAGTGGGCTCTTCTTGCATACATTGTAGCACAACTCCTAACAGGGTTGGCATAACTCCTAATAGGGTTGAAACAAATCCTAGTAGGGTTGGAATCCCCTAACAAGGATTCAAAGTCTCCTAACAAGGATTCTATGTACTAAATGCTGTAATAGACTCTTAACAGGGTCCATCCTCTAACAAGGAATATTTATATTAGTACATCATCTTATGGACATCATTCCCACCAGGGTTTTCCCTTTGATCAAGGATTTCCCTAGTTAACATATCTAGTGTAATTGTTTATGTGCATCTTATTATGGTTGTTGTTTACTTTGGTTGAATGATTAAGTTTGTTTAAAGAAGATGAATGTTTTAATTGTTAGATAACTGATTCATGCCCCTTGCCTCTTAGTTATCTTGATGGACTATTATTTCTAACAAGGTTTTGGGGCCATTTTTTATTCCATGGAAGAGGAAGAGGATGCCATGTGATCTACATGAAAGAGGAACACATTAGTCTAAAGGCAACAATAAGAATCTACAAGACTTAGATTATCATCAAATAAAGTAAAAACCAGTCAAAATAGGTCAAAATGTAGATCTCCCCCCAAGATAGCCCATTCTACACTTTAGCACATGCTACGTACCCTTACAAGTGCACAAGTGTTTTATTATAGCCCTTAATTAGCTTTTTTTTGAAATTATGCACCTGCGCACCTAGGCAAGGTGCACACATGCACATTTTTCTTAGTGCAAATGGGGGGTGGGGGGAATCCTTGCCTAATTTATTCTTTTTTCTCTTAAGTAGGGGGTTGTGCACATGCACACCTCCTAGGAGTTTTAGACTTTTTTAAATTTTTTTTTTTTTTTTTCTTAACATTTTATGTTATTTTAGTTTTTTTCTCTTAAATGTGCAAAGGTGCACATTTGTTTACCTTCATAGAAGTGAGGTTCAAATTGTAGTTATATTTTTTGTGGAGGGGATGGAACAAAGTAGGTGGAGCTGCGCGAGGAGGCAAGGTGTAGAGAAATGTGAGAGAAAAAAGACCAGGTGAAGAAAGGAGGGGGTTTGGGGCATTATATGTTCCCTACGATATGCCTAGTGTGCACCCCCACAGGTGTGCACCCTCTGAAAGGGTGCACATGCGCATGTGTGCATTCCTAGAGTGGGGGTTCAATGCGCATGTGCACACTTAGTGCACATGTGCAAGTGTTTATGTGCACACTTGAAGCACATTAGAGTATAAAAATCACTTTCCTTAGTTTTTGAATATTTGGATCTCCCCAATTAGAGATTGGGGTTTGATCCAAAGCCATGGGAGGGTCCAAAATGACCAAGGCTATATTCTAGGAGCTAGGTAGGGGGGAAAAAACTTGGGGTCCCCATTTTCTATGTGACAATGGGGTGTGCATTGTGGAACCACAACAAATAGCCCCAAGAAAAAGGAAGAAATCAAAAAGGTATTTCTTCATCAACAAGCAATCTTCTAACATGTGTCAAGCAACAACTAAATTTCAAATACTCCAAGCAGCTTCAAAGTTCCTTAGGAGTCAAAACTTTAGATTCTCAAATCTTCAAGCTCAATGTGTGCTTGGTGTATCAATTTCCTTTGACATCTCGAGGTTTAGTTTATTATGAGAATCTAGAAACTTAGAGAAAAATCTTTATCTCGACTAGTCCATTCACTAAGAATCCTCGTAAAACCTTTTCATTGATCATTTTCTAACTAGATGAGAGAATCCATTTTGAGGATTCTTGTTGAGTTATCAATTCTTTCATTTTGAGTCTTTGATAATCTCTTTTGATTTGCTTCACAAAGCTCATGTGTTTCCACTTGATTCTCCTTAAGAATTTTGTATAGAAGAGGATAGCCATTTGGAGTGCATATCCCTTTATCTGATTAATTTATAGAATTTTCTGGGATCTGTTAACCAAAAATGTCTTCCTGCCAAAAATGAATTTAAATTCAAAATCCCCACCCAATGGTCACTTCCACATTTGAATATTGAATGCCAATGAAAATATGAAATAACCGAACAAAAACCTTATTGTATTTCCATATGAATCTAAGTTTATTTTTGTGGGGATAAAAATTTTCCTACCATCAAATCTTCCTAGATCTATGTTTTTCATTTTGTCATCTTATGAAGTTACAAGGGTTTTATGGAAGGAGACAAAGCAACATTGTCATAAAGCAACATTCTCATTGGTTAGGTTCTAACACAAATTAGTGCATTTTTTGAGACCGTCAGATGTATTATAATCATGTGGTTGTCATTTTGTCACCAATGGAAGTTGCACAAAGGATACTTTTAGTGACATAGCAATGTTTTGACATGTGTCTAGGTTAGTGAAGAAGTCACACGATCTTATGATATAGACTATGTTGTAAGATCGTAGGAAGGAAGGATTAAGCCATCAATATTATGATATCTAGCTATCGTAACATTGTAAAGGAAAATTGATTGATCTACAACCCTATGCCTTGGTGTTGTCATGAGATTGTCCAATTGAGGAATCACAAGACAAGGTAGATGTCTGATGTTTTGAAGTATGGTGTGTCAAAGGATCGTAAGGAAGATAAAAGGAGGGCCTAATTTTAAGATGAGTTAACAACCATAAGATTGCAAAGGTTATAAAGGGTTCCTTCAACCATGATATGTACTAGCAATCGTAAGATCATAGGGGTCAGCTTTTGGGCTAAAATGATAAAAGGGTTTTTGACCTTGTTTGACAATCGTAGGATCATAGGACTTTAAGTTGACCATAAGGATATTTTCACTTGTCCAGGTTGGAAAATGAAGGGGTCTTCAAATAATAAAATCACATGAAGGATATAAGAGAAATGTTGAATGGTTGACCCATGTCCTATCTGACTTGGTGTGTTGATATAGAAAATAATAGTGGTGTAATAGAAAATTTGACCTGGTCAATTGATTATTGATTGTTTCAATTGCCCCCTACACCTATCAAATGAAAAAGTAGCACTCACTTATTGGTCAATTTTCTATCTACACAGTTGTGCATTAATGGTTGCCATTTTTGTCTTCTTAGGGTTTTTCTTTTGGAAAAATATTGGATTTTCTTGCATCTAGGTTTGTTCCAAGATTAGATTTTCTCAATCTTTATGATTATTCTTTGTAATCTTAATGGTGGTAGTTGTGCTTTTCTTCCCAATAGAAGTCTCTTAGTTATGCTTCAACTATAAAAGAAAATTTTGTACCCTTTCAAAGGGTTGATCTTTCTCTAATTCTCTAGTATTGCTTTCCATCCATACGACTATAATTTCTTGTGCCTCTGAGCCATTCTAATGCTCTATTGTATCTCTTCTAGACATTAACACACCATGCAAGACTTCTTTTCCTCTACTTAATGTTCTTGCCTATATTCTACAATTTGCATGATTGTATCTACTTTTGGCATTTGAATGATATTGAGTGAACTTTCTTCCTATAGAATTATTTCGTTGTCTAATCTACATGCATTTGTTAGAATAAGCAAGGTCTGAATCTATATTCTTTTCGGTTGAAATTGGTTAAATATGCATTTATGGGTAGAGATAAGATCAAACACTCTATTTTGGTGCATCACCTCCTTAGAATAGATTAGGTAGTTTTCTTCTATGCATTGTTTCTCCCTTTTCCTCTCTAAGAGTACTTAGGTGCATCCTGATAGTAAAGGAATCCAACCTTCTTCGAAGATTCAACCTTGTAGTTCAAGTCCTATAGCTTGGAGGTTGTTTCCATGTTTCACAAGGTTGTCCTTAGGTAAAAAATTTGGACAAGGATGCAAAATTTTGTAACAACAATTTTTGGCATTGCCCTATGGGACAAATATTTAGAATATGTCAAAGCCTACTAGTGTCAAAAGAGAAGAACTTCAAGATGATGTTGAGAAGATAGTGTGCTCTTAGTATTATAGGCCTTTTAAGAGGCTCATTTCCATAAAGCACTTGGTGATTCTACACCCTTTATATCTAGTTTCAAACCATAGTTGCTGTGATTCATGCCCAAAGCTAAAACAAGGGCATCTTCTAAAGGTAAATTTTAGTACCAAGAGCTTTCATTTTCAAATCCTAGAAGAAGAAAAACTAGACTATCTTTATCACCAGTTAAGAATATAGGGTGAAACACATACTCCTACAAGATCTATTTTCACTCCTCCTATTGTGAGATCTCAACCTAGAATACCCTCTACTTATATCAATAGATCAATTTCTCTTATGGCTAGAGCTCATGCTTTTGCCACCTTTAATGGTGGAAGTCCTCCTTTTTTAGCCCAAAGACATGACATACCAGTAGCTTCACTTAAAAGTATACCTGAATTCATTGGTGAAACTTCCATCTCTCCCTTAGAACACATCTAGGAGGTTGCAAATGTGCATAATATCTATGGTATTACAAAAGATGATGTGGCCATTAGACTGCTAGCTTCATCTTTAAAAGGGAAATCCCTACAATGGTATAGGGGTCTATCACATGGTTCTAGAATGGATTGGGATGGGTTAGGAGCAGGATTATGTAAACATTTTGAGGACAAAATTGACTATTTGTCACTTTTAGAACAACTAACTACTATAAAAAGAGCTCCCCATGAATGTATGACTAATTTCAACTATAGACTTCAAAAGACATGGGACAAAATACCTACTTCAGTGAAGCCTACCCCAAGTAATGCCTTCTTAAATTACCTTAGAGCTTTTAACAATGATATTTCCACTATAATCCAAACCATGGGAGGAGGTACCTTACTTGATGCTTATGAAATAGAAATAATTATAGAAAACATATAGATACAAGGAGGAAAGTTATCTCCAAGACCTCCATACCTTTCTTCCTTGATATCCCAAATCACCAACCAATAATGACCCCTATTCCCACAACTTCCACATCACAACCCCTTTCTCTAGCTCCTCGAGCTTTCATATCTTGAAATGAAATGGATGAAATCAAGGAGATGATGTAGTCTATGATATTGAACATAGATAAAAGATTTTAAGGTCAAGAGAAGAAGTTGGAAGATAGCTTCTCTATGATGCAAAAAGTGAGCAACAAAGTGGTGACTTTGGAGAGATAAAAAGCTCAGGGTAATAAGGCCCCTCAACTACAACATCAAACTCCAAATAATGGTAGGACTCCAAATAAAAGTCATGGGAATACTTCTTTTGATTAGAGTAGGTAGAACAATCATGCCTCTACTCCAAGTGCAAATTAGAATAGAACCATTGTCCCTCAAAACAATATGGCTCAAGATGAAGATTTTTGCCCCCCTACAATTACTCCTATGCCTATTGTATGTGTGAAAAGGATAAATCTTATTTAGTTCTAAGCACTCAAGACCTTGTAGAAGGATAGTCACATAATGAGAAACAACCCAAAGATGTGTCACATATGCAAAGATAGGGTGATTTATCCTTCATGAATCATTAGGTGGAGGAGCACTATAATGTAAACTAGGACTCCATTGCTGACAATACTAGGAGAAAAAGAAGAGCTATTGAAGATGCTACCCCTCCTCCTCCTCCTAATCAAGCTTCAACATCAAATGCAATAACTCATATACAAGAAACAAATGATCAATCCAATTCTTCTCAACAATAAAGATAGAATAATAGTAGAGGGGATGTGAATGGCCCCAAAGATATTCCATCTCGACCTCCTACACATGCAACTTCCAAGGCTTCTACTAGAGCACCTAATGCCTCATTTAGTGTGTTAGAGAAAATGAAGAAGACAAATGTGAATATTTCCATGTGGGATGTTGTTGCTACTATACCTATGTAGAAGAGGCCGCTGCAACAAGAATTAGAGAGCATTGAACCAAAGGATCAACCACCTAGCATGGAGAATGCCACAAGTCTTGTACAACCATCAATAGAAGGAGAAATGAGTAAAAAGGTTATACCTCCTCCATTTTATGTTTCTCTAATTATAGGGGATAAACTAGTCCACAATTGCATGATTGATTTAGGGGCTGGTAGTTCAGTAATGTCTAAGCATGTTGCTAATGCTTCAAAAATGAAATATGAGCTCATTGTTAGGGATATATTACAGTTGGATGGTAGTACTGTCACTATTGTAGGGATCCTTAGGAATGTTGAAATGGCCCTACATGCATGTCTTGGTTGTACTATGACTCGAGTTATATTAGTTGTCGAGGTCAAGCCACACTTTTCCATTTGTCTTTCAAGAGACTTCATTGCCCAAATAGTTGGTTACATATCATCTGATTGGTCATATATGTTTTTTAGAACAAGATATGGGACCAAGGTTTCAACTAGAACCTCTAGCCCTCCATCATATTGAGATCTACATTTCTAATCTTATCAATATGAACTACACCATTTTAGAGATATATGAGAATGACATAGCAAATGAGCCTACCACTTCTCTAGTAGAGATACCTGATTTCCTCTTAAATGAATGGGTTAATGCATATAAGTTTGATCCTATATTAGAAACCCTTGAGACAGGACTTGGTACATATTGTATATTAGAAAAGGATTCTCTTGTCCCTAACCTTATGAAGACCAAAGAAGATATGAGTGGGACATGGAGTATGTACTTTGATGGATCAAGAACTAAGAATGGATTAGGGAATGGTGTAATGTTTATTTCTCTTGCATTAGTAAGGTATTGCTTCTCCTTTAGGCTCCAATTCAGTTGTACCAATAATGTGGCTAAGTATGAATCCTTTATTCAAGGTCTTCTACTTTCTCAAAAAAGGGGAATTAAAGCATTAAGTGTATATGGAGATAGTGAGTTGATGGTTAATCAAGTAAGGAATTAGAATGTTACTAAGAATAGTTTTCTTAAGTATTATAAACATAGAGTATGGGATTTTCTTGAAATTTTCAATTCATTTAATATTCAAAGCATCCCTAGAATAGAGAATAGACATGTTGATAGACTTGCAATAGTGGGTGTGTCTCATGATGTGCCCAAGAGCCTTGAGGCTAAAAGGAAGAAATAGATTAAAGTGGTAGTTAGGCCTGCTATTCCTAATAATAATATTAATTGGTAGGTTTTTGAATCTGATGCACAAATTGTAAGTTTCTTGTAGAATGAAGCAGAGTTCTCAAAGAGAAATCAATCAAGGTTGCATGGCCAGTATGGGGATTAGATCATCAATCTTAGTTCCAATAAGTTTCCTAAGTATCTCATTACCTTAGTGTTAGCCTTAGTTTTGAGTTGCCATATTTTAATTTTCTTTTCGGTTCCTTTTAAAGTCCAAAATCTTATGTTAAGAAAGTTCCCCTTGGTTTCTTGTTCTCAAGAGTCATCATGCCTTGCACATGTAAGCCGATCTTTGGACGTCTTTCACAATTGTTACTCTTGAACCTCTTTGAACCTCTTTTAACCTCAATTCAAAGTAATTCAAAGTAGTTCAACCAAAGCATTTTTTGTTTTTTGTTTTGGTGCTAATATTTTTCTGTAGGTGGAACCCACTAAGTGTATTCGACACTTACTTGAACCATTTTGAACCTCTTTGAACCCTAGTTCAAAGTAGTTCAAAGTATTTATATCACTAAAGATTGTGTACACAAATGATAATGATTCCCAAGGTCAGTGGTTCTTGAGAAATTAAATGAAGTGTCAGAGTAATGCTGAAGGAGTCTTGTCCAATTTATGATGGTTTGAGATGAAGGATGAGTTGTTGTCATCATTAAGGAAATAAAATCTTTCATTTGGAGGTTGGATTTGGATGTCAGAAATTTATAATTATTGCAAGGACATTCACAAAGGGTGATTGTTTAACGAAGGTGTCTTGTCATTATTCCAAGTGTGTAAATCAAGTCACAACAAAATCACCATGAATATCTCAATATGAGGCAGTACTTTCACTTGTGTTTTCCCTTACTCTTTTAAAAACATAAGTTTTCCATTTTATTGTTTTATCATGAGCAAAGGCAAATCAAAAGTGGAGTAATAGTAAGCAAGGAGAAGAGGTTTGGTTTTTTTTAGAAAATCATAGGTGAGATTACAAGAAATTCCTCATCCTTTATTCTGTGTGTTGCTTTGAAGAACAAGAGCGGTGTTGGTTTTTCTTTCTGTTGTTTAGAATTAGGTCTGTCCTGCATTTCTTTGGGAATATTTCTAGTCTTGAGTGTAATAGACCTATCATTTATGACACTAATTTAGAAGGAGTAAAGGTAGAGAATCTACAAGGAAATTTTCTTGAGAAAGCTGATAAATTTAATGGTTGTTTAGAGATTCTAATGTGTGGTCTAATTGAAGCTACTACTTTTCCTCTCACTCTTTTGAGTCCTGAACTGCTTCAGTCATGCATCGATCATTATGATGTGAGAACCAAGAGTATTTTGAGAAAGGATGGGGAACCAGTATTGTCCATCTCTAGGGAGACTATCTTGTCAATCTTGCATCTTCTTGAGTGTACATTTGCAGCTTTTAGCTCTACCCAATCTCTAATTGAATACCAAGAGAAACCAGCCAAGTACCATGACATCTTAGCTAGGAAATGGATAGAGACTAATTATAGAGGTTTCTCAAGGCTGCCCAAAATAATTACTATGGACCACATGAAACCCCATGTTTATGATCTCATGATTTTTTTACACCGAGTTAAAGGGTCTACAAATGTTTTCCTCTTTGAAGACTGGATGTATCACTACATAGAAATAATATTAAAAGGAGAAAATTTTTTAGATTGGGCAAAATTGATAGCTAGTTCATTGAGGAATTTTATCAAACATTCTAAGGTTTCAAAAGAAGATTTCCATTTGTCTTCTACCTAACCTATTACATTGTGTGTGTCAGCAATATTACTTCCCTTCCCCATGAATGCTAGAATGAAGAGGTCACTATTTATCAATATTGTCCCTTGCTCCAAAAGGACAAAGTGTAGGAAGAATTTAGGAAAATACATGATGTTATGATAGAAAGTGTGCTTTTGAACCTTAGAAAAGCACCCTTGCAAAGGATTTCTCTAGAGGCCCAAAGGTTGATTCAAATGTACAGAAGCTATTTTATTCAATTTCCTAAGTTTACATACCTACGAATAGGGGGATTTGAAGAAGATTTAGTAAACCTACCTCAGTATGCTTTAGATTGTTTTATTATGATGCAACACAAGGCAAGAGAATCCCCAAACGAGATTTCCTAGCCCCTAGCTATACAACCACATAGCAGAAGCACAACACCAAGAAACAATAATGCAAGATTTGATACCAAATTGCAATTCTTGATTCATAGATGTATAACTAATTACATGCAATATGCCTGGCTATAAGGCCTTTTGGGTTAGGGACAAATACAAACAACAATTACAAAATATAATTAGTTCTACAAGATCCAACAATATCCAATTTAAAACCAATCTTAGCTAGTCTAGATACACAACTAGATAAGAACACCAAGAAGGATCCACACTTGTATCCATAGGTCTACCAAGAGATCCTCTAGTTCCTAAGTCGTAGCTCTAGCTCTTCAAATTCACATCTATCCTTCATTTCATCCCAACTCCATAATGACTAAAAGAATCCACAAGACCCCTAATTATACCAATATAAGCCACAAGTCAGCATAGAACACAAATTAAATACAAATACATAAATTAAATGGCACAAGTAAGCTTGCAACAACAATTAAATGTTCAAAAATTGATATCTAAGTAAAATCGTGATATCTAAGTAAAATCATGATATCTCCTAGCTTCGATTGAATTAGAACTTGTGCTTCAAATAATAGGTAGAAATCTTGGTCCTCTATGGTCTATTAAATGTGCAAATTCTAATTCACCAAGGAAAAGTGTGCATCCATCCTGAAAGTCATACACAACAAACTGTTGTGTGAAACTGCCAGAAATTGATACACTGGGAGAATTTCTAAATCTCCCAACCTATAATGAATTAGTACCTACAGTCTTGTTAAAAGGAATTACTCTATGCCCTCTTCAATATTTGAAGTGCATAGGCTATCATTCACTAAGGATAATTAGTTACATGCCTCGCAATAGGCATTCAGAAACCAAAAAAATGCAATTCCAGTAGTAGTGTAAAAATAGTTCAAACTTCAACTCAATCCATCCAATCTCTATGAAATCATGAGGAAAGCTTCCCCAATGTGTCTCCAACACATCCTAACCATGAAAAAATAGCTCCACCAAAATCCAATCTTGATGCTCCTCAAAACTTGACCAAAATCCCTCTAAATATATAGGATTAAGGAAAGCCTAGGATGCTCTTGCATTAGATGCCCCAAGTTCGAAAAGATGTTCTAGTACCTAGAAGAATATCTTCTAGGATTTAGCACATAAATCCCAAATTAGTTCTTCACATACACATCCTCTAGGTCTTCAACTTGCACACTCTTTCCCTTGTTTTTCTTCTTCTTCTTCACATCCACCATAGGTGTTCGATAAGTATACTTTCCATGCTAATCTCCAACCTTCTCAGAATCTGCCAACTCAACTTGGCTACCAATACTCAGGTTCCTCCTAATGAGCTCTTCATTGTACAAAGGAATCAGTGAAAACTTCCTACCACCTTTCTCAATAGTAAACACATTCCTAACACAATCATGCATAGACCTACAATCATACTGCCAAGGTCTATCAAGTAACACATGACAATTGTTCATATCCACAATATCACACAACACTTGATCCTTATATTGCCCAATCTAGAAATCAATAAGGCACTACACCCTCACTTCCAAAGCATAACCTATATTATAAGGATAAGGATATCTCATTCTCTTCAAACCAAGTTTCTGAACCATCTCTTCAACAATAAGGTTATCAATACTACCACCATCTACAATCACCTTGTAGAATTCACTACCAGACTTACAACAAACCCTGAACAAACTAGTCCTCTAACAAGAATATGATGTCCTCTCACTCACTAGTACTCATCAAGCCAAAAAACTCTCTCCTTGCTCAGGTTGACTATTCTAGACTTCAACCTCATTCACAATAGTATTTGTCCTCCCAATTGGACATTCAAAAGATCTATGCCCTTCTTGACCACACTTGAAACAATTACCTCTAAACACACCTCCACCTATCCTCTTTTTTTGATCAGCAGGTTTTGGTTCACCTTCTTCTTTTAGTTTAACTTGTGCTAAACTATCTTGCTTCTCCTTCCCTTGGAAACTACCTTGATTCTTCCTCTTTACCTTCTCCTCTATTCTCAAAGCATACTAACAAGAATCCTCAACTAAAGAAATATTCAACATAACAACCTCATCCTAAATATTGAATCTCAAACCATTAATATATCGAGCTACCTTCTCTTTTGATAATTCTCTATGCCTCGACCAAATAGTCAACTTGTAGAACTCCTTTCTATAATCTTTCATAGTCATATCCTTCTGTTTTAGATTTTTCAACCTCTTAAACAACTCAAGCTTATAATTAGCAAGAATGAACTTAGCTTTCAGCTTAGTTACCAACAATTTCCATCTAGTGATCTCTATTTCACCTTCCTCTTCTCTATCTCTTTGTAGTTCTTTCCACCAAAGAGCAGAATGTCCCTTCAACTTAGTTTGTGCCAAGCTCACTTTGAGTGGATCCTCAATGTCCTAAAGCTCAAGGTAGTCTTCAAATTCACCAATCCAATCAATTAGGTCTTTAGGATTCAATGTACCTAAAAAATTAGAAACCTCCATCTTATGCTTCAGCTTCAACTAAGATCCAAGCCTAGCAAACTGACTAGCCCTAGTTCCAATAGTCTCTCCACACTATCAGTTCTATCTTCACCACTAGATCTAGTAGTTTAAAAGTCTTCAACAACTTCCTCATAACTTCTTTCAGTACCCACATGCCTAGGTACACCACCTAAAGCACTTGCAATTCTAGTAATCATGTCACTCTTCATCAATGCAATCTCAAATCTAAATTCTACACTCATCTTCTTTGAGATCCGTTCTTCTACAAATCCACTAAGATCATCAATTGCCCTAGGGTCCAATATTCTTGGAGGAATCTTCCAAAATTTTAGCAAACACTAACAAAAAATACAACAATCAAGAAGATCAATCAACCACAAGATTAACCTTCTTCAACCTAAGTCCTGGTGCAAAATGCCTCAGCTTCAGTAATCTATCTACACACTCAGGAACAACCTTCACTCTAATACCTCCTGATGTAGTGCAAGGTAGGAGAATCCACCAAGGAGATGTCCTAGCCCCCATCTATACAACCACACAATGGAAACACAACACCAAGAAACAGCAATGCAAGATCTGGTACCAAATTACAATTCTTAATTCATAGATGTATAATTGATTACATGCAATATGCCCTACTATAAGGCCTTCTGGGTTAGGGCCAAATACAAACAGTTACAAAATGCAATCAGTTCTGCAAGATCCAAAAAGATCCAACTTACAACCAATCTCAACTAGTCCAAATACACAACTAGATAAGAACACCAAGAAGAATCCACACTTGTACCTGTAGGTCCACCAAGAGATCCTCTAGTTCCTAAGCTGCAACTCTAGCTCTTCAAATTTGCATCTATCCTTCATTTCATCCCAACTCTATAATGACTAAAAAACTCCACAAGACTCCTAATTATACCTATCTAAGCCAAAATTCAACCTAAAACACAAATTAAATACAAATACATAAATTAAATGCCACAAGTAAGCCTGCAACAACAATTAAATGTCCAAAAATTGATATCCAAGTAAAATCATAATATCTCCTAGCTCAGATTGAATTAGAACTTGTGCTTTGAACCATATGGATAAATCTAGTTCTTCTACAAAACCTTAAATTTGAAAAGGTTTATTCACCAAGGAAAAGTGTGAATCCATCCTGAAAGTCATACACAATAGACTATTGCACGAAATTACCAGAAATTGATACATCAGGAGAATTGCCATATCTCCAAACCTATAATGAATTAGGACTTATACTCTTGATAAAAGGAATTAATCTAGGCCCTTTTCAATCACTAAAGTGCATAGGGTCTCATTAATTAAGGATAATTAGTTACATGCCTCACAATAGGCATCTAGAAACCAAAAAAATGTAGTTCCAGTAGCAGTGTAAAAATAGTTCAAACTTCAACTCAATCCATCCAATCTCTATGAAATCATGAGGAAAGGTTCCCCAATGTGTCTCCAACACATCCCTAACCATGAAAACATAGCTCCATGAAAATATCATCTTGATGCTCCTCGACACTTGACCAAAATCCCTCCAAACATGCAAGATTTTAGGAAAGCCTAGGATGCTCCTGCATCATATTATAGCTGAGATATGTAGGCAATTGTTCTTCGTGATTAAGTATAATCTACCCCAAGAAGAATGGGAGTATATATTTCCTATCAAACTCAGTCATTTATCTTTTAGTAATATGATCAATACCTATGTGGTTGGAAGTAACTTGCTCAGTTTCAATTTTGGGTCTTATCAAGGAAGGAGAAATTTTGATAACAAAGGTTTCATGGTAAAGGTACTTGATCTGAAAAGTCAATCACCAATAGTTCCTCACTTAGAAGACCTATGGGAAGATTGTAATTATGAGAAAGATGTGGTAAAAAGGAACCACTCAAGTTTGACACTCCCTTAGATTAATTCCTTGAAATTGAAGTTTAAATTGGAGGGGATAATCGAAGATGGTTCAGATATTGTTGAAGCAAGATGGAAAGAGGCCAGTGAAAAAAATCAATTAGAGGTGGACTAGAGCCAGGTTGAAGAAGATGATATAAATATGAGGACCAAATATATTCTAACCCATATAGATAATTGGTTAAAGAGAAGAAACATGAAGGCAATCAATCAAAAATAAGTTATGAAATCCCCAAAGATGATTTCTTTCTCTGAAAAATTAACTTCTAACATCTAAGAAGTAGAAAGGAGTAACATCTCCTAAGAAAACCATGACTCATAGAACTAGGTGTAAGACCAAATCTAAGGCACTCATACAATAGAAGGTTTAGAAGGAGAAAATGATGACTGAAGGACAAAATCAAGGAGAAGAAATCACCTATTCAAAGAATCGGGATGGTGATGTCGAGTTAATAGAGGCTTCAAGGTCAGATTAGCTAGGTTTCATGACTCCTCCCAAAGAAAATAAATGGATGACAATGACTTCCACCATTCCACCATGGTTATCAAATTCAGTTAGCAAGAAATGCAACCTTCAACTAGTGTCTATACCATTCAAGGATATTGCCACCAAATATGTACCCCACGGTTCTAAGAGCAAGAAAATGAAAAGTGACATGTGGTTAATCAAAGACCCAATGATCAAAATTTGATGATGGAGCTGGATACCTATAAATAGAAGGTTTTAAAGTTACTATTATACAATTGGGGGCCATAACTAGAGATAGCAATAACCACTTCTTAAAATTTTTTTTGATCATATGCCAATCCAGTTTGAAAAGGATCGTATAGAAAATAATGAACTAAAAAGAGTGATAATCAATATGGCTAAGTATATAGATTCTTTGATTAATTTGGGCACCCTTCCATTAATTTAGACTCCACAATATTTTGACCCCAATTCATTGGATACCCAACAATTGGTTAAACAAATACAAAAGGGAAAATTACTCTCAAACACAATGCAAGATTGGTGGAATCCATAATAAAAGAGGGTAGTAAATTCATTGTAGATTTCAATACCATGTACATTGAAGGGGAGATGTTTTTGGGTGAAGTCCAAACCCTTTTTCGAGTGTGGGAGGCTGATTAGAGCTGATGCTAAGCCATTGTATTTCAGGTTCACAAAGTTGAAAAATATGGTGTGTTGAAGCATCTAAATGAGAATCCCATGAAAAATATTGATTCATACATATGATTCATCCTCAAAAATAATATGGGTTGGAAGGATTCAATTTACAAAGGAGCCATTGATGAGATGTGATCAGTAGAACTCAATGTCGCTAGAATGCATAAAGAGCTCTTGAAGGATATGCAGATTGTCAACCCTACAACTATCTTATAGTTTGAAGATGGCAATATGGGTTTTGAGATTTTAACCAAAAACTTCAACGACGCCATGTCTGGAATAAAGGAGAGTGACACCTCCACTTCTAAAAATTTCACCACCTTGGCCAACATTCAATTAATGTTATATCTGAACTAGAATCTTATGCTAAGTCAAAGCCATAAGATTAAGGAGCTCAAATGGTAGAAACATGCATGTAGGGAAAAACTACTCAGCTTGAAAAATCCTCACTCTCATGCCATGTAGGAATTTGTGAGCACCTTCACAAGCTAGAAGCTAGTCAAGTAGACCATGGTAGATGGAGAAAAGGATGATAAGGATGTTTAGTTGCAAATGGTTATTTCTTGACGTTTGAATTTTCAAGTTATTTTAAAAACTAATTCATTTTCTCATAAGCATTTCCAACTGAAAGTTCGGGCTTTAATGAAGGCCTTTTTGAGTTTTTAATAGACTATAAATGCTAGAGCATTTGCCTAGAATAGGGTTAGATTTTAGTAGCTTAAAAGACTTGGTTAAAGTTAGTATTGTTTAAGTTGGTAGTGTGTAATTAGTAATAGATAGAAAGAAATATATACAAAGGTCCTCTCTTAATGACTTTGTGCTTGGGAAATCTTATATATATATATATATATATATATATATATATATATATATCATATTTTCTATGCTTCAAAACTTAGTGTTTTAGTAGAATCAGTAATGGTTACTTTGTGAACCATGATGGTTGATATTGTGTAACATCTACTGCTATTTTCTCTTGCTGTTTGTATTTATTTCTCATTTCCTAAAGTTGGTTCATGTTGATATAGACATTAAGCCTATTAGTTAAATCTTGATTACTTATGGAAAGACTATGAGCTTTTCATTCTTTGACTTCCTACTTTTTTTGTAAATCATTACCTCGGTATCCATGAATACATGAGTGTCCCTTAATCACTTTTTGGTAAAAGTGTGTAGTTAGTTCTTGTAAATCTTTAAAATTTATTGATAAATAATTTGTAAAGGGAGCTGTACCTTTAAAAATTTAGAGGGAAATGATCCACAAAATGTTTACCCAACTATTATGAACTTTGTTAAATTTTCTAGCCTTGGGCATAGATTGAATTATTAATTTTGTAGGAAAAGACAATTTGTTCACTAACACTTAGAAAGTGTCTTCAATACTAATGACCAAGCAAGGGATAGAGGCATTAACCTAGCCACTGACAAAGATGATCGTATATCAATCATGGTTGTTGATGGAAAGTCCTTAAATATGAGAAAGGTATGCTCTAAAATCGAGCAAGAGAATTTCATCCATCTATGTCAAGAATTTAATGATGTATTTGCTTGGACATATGATAATTTAAAGGGTTTTGACCCTAGTTTGTTTTAGTATACCATAGATTTAATTGATAATGTAAAACTTGTAAGGTAGAAAAAGAGGCTACTGAATCCTAAGATTGAGCCATTAAGGAGAAGAGAGCTATCCAAGCTGATTGAGGCTAATATAATTTTCCCTATCAAGCACTCATCATGGGTAGCGAACCTTGTCCCTATTAGGAAGAAGAATGGAGAAATCAGATTATGTGTAGACTTAAGGGACCTTAACCAAGCCTCTCTTAAAGACCATCATTATATACCTTCCATAAAAAAAATATTGTCTAAGGTTAGTGCTTCGGAGAGATTCTCTTTCTTGGACAGATTCTCAGTTATAACCAAGTGCTAGTCAAAGAGGTTGATAGATATAAGACTACATTCACAATGAAGTGGGGCACCTATACTTATAGTAAAATTCCTTTTGGACTAACAAATGTAGGTGAAACATTTCAAAAGGTGATGGAGATGGCCTTCAAAAACATGATTGAAAGGTTTGTGTTGGTCTACCTTGATGATATCACAATGTATTCAAAGAATGTAGCATATCATTTACGCCATCTCAGGCAAGTATTCATAAGATGTAGAGAATATGGAGTGTCATTAAACCAAAGCATTTCTTTGCTACTAATAAAGGGAAATTGTTAGGACACATTGTATCTAAGGATGGTTTAACCATTGATCCAAAAAGAACAAAGGCAATACTTGCTCTCTCCCTTCCTAGCCACAAGAACAGGCTGCAAAGTTTTCTTCGTAGGATAAATTTTGTGAAGAGGTTTATCTCTAATTTAGCTACCATGGTAAAACCTCTTATAGCTATGCTTAAGAAGAATATGGTCTTTTCATGGACCAAGGAAGGGAAGGTAATTTTTGAAGAGATCAAAGTAGCCATAGCCTCAGTCCCTACTCTCATCAATCTAAATTTTGAGAAGAATTTCATTCTTTATACCTTAGGTGGTGAGTCAAGCATTTTTGTTGTCTTGAATCAAACAAATGATAAGAATGAAGAACAACCTATTTCCTTCTTTAGTGAAGGACTTAAGGAATATGAAGACATGTACAATTATGTAGAAAGACAAGCCCTTGTAGTCATAAGAGCTTTGAAGAAATTCAGACACCTTTTATCTCATAAAAAGATCC
Source organism: Cupressus sempervirens (assembly GCA_028749045.1). Lineage (NCBI taxonomy): Eukaryota > Viridiplantae > Streptophyta > Pinopsida > Cupressales > Cupressaceae > Cupressus > Cupressus sempervirens. The sequence continues at coordinate 121,680,502 of CM053788.1, forward strand.
ATTTGTTTGTACCCCATGATAGTGTGAAGGAATTTCTTTTGAGAAAAGATATTAGTGAGAAGAGAGGATGGAATATGATGTGGACATTCAAATTACCAAGTTGGTAAGGGGAAAAGGATTGTGTTAATAGATGATCTCATCTTAGGAATCAAATGGGGAAGTTGCTATGGTGTTGACATAATAGATAGAAGTAAGAAATGATAATCCAAGGAGTTTGATAGATAACATGAAGGCCTTCTTAGTTGAAAATGGATATCCTCAAGGGTTGGATAAGGCTAAAATGAGATAGTTCAAGATGTAGTCAATCCCTAATGTGATAGTTGATGGTACCCTATTTAGTAGAGACTTCAATGAAGCTTTGTTAAGATGTACTGATGCAAATCAAGTTGATAAAGTGATCAAGGAGCTTCATGATGGTCCTGATGGTGGTCACTTTTTGGCAAGGATAACTGTAATGAAGATCATGAGGGCCGGTTACTACTGGTCATCCCTATTCCATGGTTGTCATAGACATGTAAGAAAGTGTGAAATGTCCCTTTACTGATTTTGTATGATATTTCAAGCCTCAAATCAGATATTTAAAATCAAGCAACCAATATTTCAAAGATCCACCAATTTCTTAATAAACCCCAAATCGAGTATGCTAGAAATAGTGCCAAAAGCTTCACAGCTTCACCTATTATTAATAAATCTGAAAGTGGAAATTTTTACAGAAATTTGAGCAGAATAACAGCCTATAAAATGATATTTCTAGATCTATATAACATGCACACAATAGCTCCCAAACAGAGGACAAAAACAATGCTCATCGGGCTCCTAAAAATAGCACAAAATAGCCTAGAATCACCACAAAAACTTAATAATCTATTATAGAAGTATAATCATATCCAAATAAATATATTAAAATATATTTTAACACTTTAAAGTCTGATATACAGCAGCAACCCAAACTGATATGAAATACTCAACCAGAAACACCAAACTCTTACAAAAAACACACCCGAAAACTCACAAATTTGCACTGTTCAGCACAAAGGCAAACTCTGCATGAGCATGCACATGGAATGGATTCAAACCCCCATCCTTAGCCTTCTTGAAAACTTACAAACTCCCATTCTTGGGTCTCCTTCTCCACAGGTTTGACAGCCTCTGAAGAATAACAAAGAAATGAGCAAAAATCAAGTTCTGGAATGAGCCCAAAATGCCTCCAAACCCCTTAAAAGAGGGCATAACCCTAACTCACGCCCAAGAGGGGTTAATAAAATATAATTTAATAATAATTTTTATTTATTGGTCCATTGGTTTCCAAAGATTAGCCCCTTTTTCCGAAACTTCACCTTTTTGGAGCCTGCCTACCTTAGCAAAGTTTATTATTTTTAATTATTTGAAAAGGGGACATGACAAGTCCTCCCATCCCAAATATTGCTTGTCCTCAAGCAATGAAGGTTGGAATTCTCAAGAATATGTGCTCCTTCCCAAGTTGCATCCTCTAGTGGTAATCCTTTCATTTTGACCAAATGCTCTATGACGCTCCTGTTTCTCAATCTTTTCTCTCTTGTATCCAAAATCTTGGTGGCAAAGGAATCTTTAGCATACTCCAAAATTATGGAGACTTTCCAATCAGCAGAGATAGATGTTAAGGAACACAAAGTGGGCTTTCTTGAGAGAGCATCAGCAACCACATTATTCTTTCCTTTCATGTATTCAATATCAAAATCATAAGCTTACAATTTGCTTACCCATTTTTGTTGACGATCATTCAAATCCCTTTGGTTCAAGAAGAACCTGAGGCTATTATGGTCTGTCTTTACAATGAATCTCCCATATACCAAATATTGTCTAAACTTATGAAGTGCATGCATGATTGCCAACATTTCCTTATCATAGATGGAGTAACCTTTCTCTGATTGATTTAATTTTCTACTCTCAAATGCTATTGGATGTCCCCTTTGAGTTAGGACAGCCCCTATACCTTCTCTAGAAGCATCACATTCAACAACAAAAGGTAAAGAGAAATCTAGAATTGCAAGCATAGGGCATGAACTCATTACCTTCTTAAGCTTATCAAATGTTTTTTGTGCCTCTTCTATCCAAACAAAAGCTCCTTTCTTTGTCAAATCAGTCAAGGGGGCAGCAAGTTGAGAAAATCCCTTGGCAAATCTCCTATAGTAGCTACACAACCCAAAGAAATCTCTCAATTATGTAAGATTAGTGGGTGGAGGCCAATCCAAAATTGCCTGGACTTTCTGTTGATCAACCTGTACTCCTTTAGAGCTTATAATATATCCCAAATATAGGATCTCTGTCAAACCAAACTCACATTTAGATAGCTTAGCATAGAAGGATTGCTGCTCCAAGATTCTCAAAATAGTATCTATGTGCTTTAGATGCTCTTCCCATGTTTTACTGTAAATCAAGATATCATCAAAAAATACCAAAATTTTTTTTTGAAGATGCTTGCTAAATATCTTATTCATACAAGATTGTAATTTTGTAGGTGCATTAGTGAGGCCAAATGGCATAACAAGAAATTCAAAGTGCCCATAGTGACATCTGAAAGCAGTCTTTTCCACATCTTCACTCCTCATTCGGATTTGATGGTTCCCTAATCTTAAGTCAATTTTTGACAAGTGTGGTATGGGATACCTATGTGTGGTATGGGATACCTATTTTTTATGATCTTCCTTTTTAGAGCCCTATAGTCTATACATATTCTCTTTGTACCATCCTTTTTCTTGAGAAGTACCACAGATGATGCAAATGGACTAGAGCTAGGCCTTATGAATCCCATGTCCAGGAGTTCTTTAATAGTTTTTTAATTTCTTCCTTATAACCTCTTGGATGATGGTATGGGGTTGTTATAATTGGTTTGGCACCCTGTTCTAACTCTATAACATGCTCAAAACCTCTATCTGGTGGTAATCCTGGAGGCAAGTCATTGAAAACTATACTATGCTTATCAAGAATAATTTGAATTTCAAAATGGAAATTACCTTGATTATTTGGAGAGCTTGTTGGATGGATTATGACTCCTACTGCCCATGCTACTTGTCCTCTTTGAAAAGTCCTCTCTATCCTCTTTGCAGAGACTGCCTTAGGTGCTCCATTCGATAAGCCTCTCAATATGACTTCTTTCCCATTGGAATGAAATTTAAACTCCATAGTTTGATGGTTCATGTAATAGCCTCCAATAGAGTGCAACCATTGAACACCCAATACAAGATTTGTCTCCCCAATACCAACCACATAGAAGTTATCACATAACTCATAATCTCCTAAGGTCATCTTGAGTTGTTTCACCACCCATGTGCAAGGCATAGTGAATCCATCAGCTACAATAACATTGAATCTCTCAAAATCTTTTTCTTTAAGCCCTCTTTTCATGACAAATCCCTCATCAATAAAATTGTGAGTTGCCCCACTATCAAGAAGAACTGTCAACCTTTGCCTTGCTAGTACCCCTCAAATTTGAAAGGGATGGTATCTTGGGACTCCTGATAATGCTGCTAAAGTGCCATCCTTGCTGATTTCTTTTTCTTTCTCTTCTTCTACCTCCTCAGTTTCATGAAATTCCTCATGCTCATCCGAATCAGATTCTGAAGCAACTTCAATATAGTGCACTTGACCTTTCCCCAAAAATCTGTGTCCTGGAACCCATGGTTCTCTACAAGTAAAACAAAGCTTTTTCCTTCGTAATTCACTCCTAGTCTCTTCATCTACCTTCTTTTTTGCCACATTTATCACATCTTTTGGTGGTAGTGTTGGGAAAGTCTTTTTCTAAAAATTCCCCTTATGTTGCCAAAGATTTGGGGGTTTTTGATTAGTGACTGATTTCATAGGCATGCAAGTTTCAAGTTGCAAGCTTCTTTTGATAGCTTCCTATAAGGTTGAGGGTGAGAAAGCCTTAACCAAACCCTTAACAAAATCTTCTAAACCATCAAGAAAAAGATAAACAATCCTCTTTTCATTCATATCAGGTACCATAATAGCCACTTTTTGAAACTCTTCTATATACTCATTAACTAATTTGGTTTGCTTCAACTTTGACAATTATTTAAAGTACTCTTCATCATCCTTGATGTCAAATCTATCTATTACTCTTTGACTGAAATCATCAAATGTAGTTACCTGATCATGACCTTGAGTAGTCATTCCATGATACCACTAATCATAGGCTGCATCTTCCAAGTGTAGACTTGCAAATTGAATAGCATCACTCTCCTTCATGGGGTTAAGTGTGAAGAAAGTTTGTAATTTTTGTAGCCATGCTCTAGCTGAAATTTTATTTGTTCCATCAAAAGTAGGTGCTGTAAACTTGCTTATTTTATTTTTGAGCTCTCTTCCATTTATGTCATGCTCCCTCCTATTCTTTTTCTTGGGCATCAAAGTGTTCATTAGATCCACATATTCTCTAAAAGGAACCGAACTACGAAAGTCATCATCTAAACCATTGTAAGTAGCTCTTAATGCAATCAAGTTACCTGTAACCTTCCATGAGATTAATGGCTAGATTTGGTACTGGTGGCTCATCTGTAGGCAAGAAAATAGTTTTGGTTGATTTAGATGGTGTGGATTTCAAATTTCTTGGCTCCTCTGAAGTGCTCCCTTTCTCATTAATAGATGCAACTCCTTGTAGTTTTTCTGTCAATATTCACAAAGCCTCTCTAGTTTCTGCCAAACTATCCACTATTTTCTTCTGAGTATTTTGGATGTCTTGGAAGAATTTTTTTGCCATCTCATCTGGATCAGCCATACTTTTCCCTTCCTTGGATTTTGTACTTTTACTTTCAACTGGAGGTTTGAACAAAATTTCTTTATTCTTTTCTCGCTGCAAATATCTTTTTTCTCTTTCACTTAGTTGCATGCGATCATAAATTTTGACATGCAACTGATTGGAAGCAAAATGCAACCACCAAATTCACCAAGAACTAACATGCAAATGATTAGAAGTAGCATGCAACCATAAATTATGACATGCAAGATCTGGGTAGTTGTCAAAACTGACATGCAAACTTCTACAAACCCTCAGGCTGGCAAGATCATTGCTCTGATACCACTGAAATGTCCCTTTACTAATTTTGTATGATATTTCAAGCCTCAAATCAGATCTTTAAAATCAAGCAACCAATATTTCAAAGATCCACCAATTTCTCAATAAATCCCAAATCGGGTATGCCAGAAATAGTGCCAAAAGCTTCACAGCTTCACCTATTATTAATAAATCTGAAATTGGAAATTTTTACAAAAATTTGAACAGCATAACAGCCTATAAAATGATATTTCCAGATCTGTATAATATGCACACAATAGCTCCCAAACGGAGGACAAAAACAATGCTCATCGAGCTCTCGAAAATAGCACAAAATAGCCCAGAATCACCACAAAAACTTAATAATCTATCAAAAAATTATAATCATATAAAAATACATATATTAAACTCTATTTTAACACTTTAAAGTCTGATATACAGCAGCAACCCAAACTGATATGAAATACTCAACCAGAAACACCAAACTTTTACAAAAAACACACTCGAAAACCCACAAATCTGCACTATTCAGCACAAAGGCAAACTCTGCATGAGCATGCACATGGAATGGCTTCAAACTCCCATCCTTAGCCTTCTTGGAAACCTACAAACTCCTATTTTTGGGTCTCCTTCTCCACAGGTTTGGTAGCCTCTGAAGAATAACAAAGTAATGAGCAAAAATCAAGTTCTGGAATGAGCCCAAAATGCCTCCAAACCCCTTAAAAGAGGGCATAACCCTAACTAAAGTTCAAGAGGGGTTAATAAAATATAATTTAATAATAATTTTTATTTATTAGTCCATTTTTTTCCAAATATTAGCCCCTTTTGCTGAAACTTCACCTTTTTGGAGCCTGCTTGCCTTAGCAAAGTTTATTATTTTTAATTATTTGAAAAGGGGACATGAAAAAGTGTGAAAAATGTGCTTTCTTTTCTAGTAGGAAAAGAATTTCAACTCTTCGTCTTCATCCCATTCAAGTGGATTTATCTTTTGCTCAATGCGGATTAGATTTCATAGGCCCTATCAATTCACCTTCTAGCTCTAGTCACAAAATGGATTCTAACTAATATAAATTACTTTACCAGATGATCAGAAGTGATTGCATTGAAGGATGCAACAAAATATTTATTTGTTGAATTCCTTAATGGAATTATAACTAGGTTTGGTGCCCCTTTGACCATTATTTTAGATAATACAAAATCTTTTGTAGGAGCTCAAATTTGTGCATGGGTGATTGATCATAATATCAACTTGAGCACATCCTCAAAATATTATCCTCAGGGAAATGGATTGATTGAGTCATCTAAAAAGAACCTAATCAAGATTATGAAAATGACTATAGATGATAACTAGAGGTGTTGGTATCGAAAGTTGAAAACAACACTGTGTGCTAACAAAATAACACCTAGGAGAGCCATAGGAAATTCTCCTTTCATGTTCGTATATGGTAGAGAAGCTAGTATTCCTATTTCATTGAAGTTTCCTACTATTGAGCCAGGTCATAAGTTGGAGCTAATTGAAAATGATGCTATGTCTATAAGAATGGTATAATTGATAGAGCTTGAAGAGAAAAGAAGTCAGGCCATATAGACCCTAGAAGCACATCAACAATAAGTAAAGAAGTCCTTTGATAGGAAGGCTAAGGTTAGAATCTTTAGAGAAGGTGATCTTGTATTAAAATGGGATGTAGACAGGGAAAAACTAGGGAGGCACTCAAAATTTGATACATTATAAAGTGGTCCCTATGTGGTTATCAGTTGCAAGCAGGCCAATTCTTTCTAGTTAAGCAGGCCTGATGGTGAAATTTTGCCTATTCTAGTTAATGTAGTATACCTCAAACCTTGTTTCTGAAAAAAAATGATGTTTCTGTTACATAGTTAGAGTAGTTTTCTTCCCATTTGTTCCTATTTTCCAAGAAGCATCGAGCACATGTTTTGTTGAAAAGGCAATTTTCCTGAATTTTGAGATTACAGAGGGTCACAATTTTCAGTATTATAGTTTTTGGTAGGGCATATTTTCATATTTTTTGACTCTATAGCCCAATGGATGCTTTAGGTCATTGGTCGTATGCATAGCAGGTTTGAATCCCCTCCGAGTCACTAGAATTGTTAACCAAAAATGCCTTCCCACCAAAGAATTGAATTTAAATGCAAAAGCCCCACCCAATGGTCACTTCCACATTTGAATATTAAATGCCAATGGAAATAAAAAATAACTAAACAAAAACCTAATTGTATTTCCATATGAACCTAAGTTTATTTTTGCAAGGCTGCAACTTCCCATACCATCAGATCTTCCTAGATCTATAGCTGTCACTTGTCACCTTATGAAGTTGCAAGAATTTTATGGAAGGCAACAAAGCAACATTGTGACATGTGGACCTTGTGCCATTATTCCCTTGGTGGACCACAAAAGTAAAGACTTTTCAAACTAGGTGGATTAGTGTCAAATAATTGGCAAAAAGCAACATTCTCATTGGTTAGGCTCTCACATGAATTAGTGCATTTTTTGGGACCGTTAGATGGATTATAATCATGTGGTTGTCATTTTTTCACCAATGGAAGTTGCACAAAGGATACCCATAGTGAGATAGCAAGGTTTCAACATGTGTCCAAGTCAATGAAGGAGTCAAACGATCTTACAATATAGACTATGTCGTAAGATTGTAGGAAGGAAGGATTAAGCTACTGATATTACAATATCCAACTATCATAACATTGTAAACGAAAATTTATTGATCTATGACCCTATGCCATGGTGTTGTTGTGAGATCATCCATTTAGGGAATTGCAAGGCAAGGTTGATGCCCAATGTTACAAAGTATGGTGTGTCAAAGGATTGTAAGGAAGGTAAAAGGAAGACCCGATGTTAAGATGATTTGAAAATCATAAGATCATAGAGGTTATAAAGGGTTCCTTCAACCATAAGATGTACTAACAATTGTAAGATCACAGGGGTCAACTTCCAGGATAAAGATGATACAAGGGTTTTTGACCTTGTTTTCCGATCATAGGATCATAGACTTTAAGTTAAGCATAAGGATATTTTCACTTGTCTAGGCTAGAAAATGAAGGGTTCTTTAACCAATAAAATCACATGAAGGGTGCATGAGGAAGGTTGAATGGTTGACCCATGTTCTATCTAATTTGGTGTGCTAATATAGAAAAATAAGAATAGTGTAATGGAAAATTTGACCTAGTTGATCAATTACATCGTTTCAACTACCCCTTGGGCCTATCAAATGCAAAAGTAGCACTCACTTATTGCTCAGTTATCTATCTACCTAGTCATGCATTAATGGCCATCATTTCTATCTTCTTAGGATTGTTTTTTTGGAAAAATATTAGATTTTCTTGCATTTGGGTTTGTTCCAAGATCAAATTTTCTTGATCTTTATGATTATTCTCTATAATCTTTATGGTGGTAGTTGTGCTTTACTTCCCAATAGAAGTTTCTCAATTATGGTTCAACTATAAAAGAAAATTTTGTACCCTTTCAAAGGGTTGATCTTTATCTGATTCTCTACTATTGTTTTTCATGTGTACTACTATAATTTCTTGTACCTCTGTGCCATTGTAATGCTCTGTTATATTTCTTTCAGCTATTAACACATTGTGCAAGACTTCTTTGCATCTAGTTAATGTTCTTGCATATATTTTGCAATTTTCATGATTTTATCTACTTTTGGCCTTTGAATGATATTGAGTGAAGTTTCTTTCTATAACATTCTTTTGTTGTCTCATCTACATGCATTTATCAGAATAAGCAAGGTTTGAATCTATATTCTTTGATGTTACAACTGGTTAACTACACAATTATGGGCATAGATAAGATCAAAGACTCTATTTTGGTGCATCACCTCCTTAGATTATGTAGTTTTCTTCTATGCATTCTTTCTCCCTTTTCCTCTCCAAGAGTAGTTATGTGCATCCTGATAGTAAAGGAAGCTGGCCTTCCCTAGAGACTCAACCTCATAGTTCAAGTCCCACATCTTGGAAGTTGTTTCCATGTTTCACAAGGTTGTCCTTAGGTAAAAAATTTGGACAAGGGTACAAACTTTTGTGACAATAGGATCTTTATATTTAATACATCTTGTGATTCAAATTTCCTTTCTTCTTTATCCTAACCTCACTTAGATTGTGTGGCCAAGGCATTGGTTTTATTTTCCAGTTCTATTCTTTAGTTTGACAACTATCACATTCCTCTTTTAATAAAATTTTGGAAAATTCTCATGCCAAACAATGATCTTATCAGTTCTTTGAAGAGGCCCTTTTTCTGAATTAGAAAGTTTTTGGATTATCCGTTGCTACTATAAACCTAGATTCAAAAAATCGCTGCAATTCTGATTTTAAGACTACAAGTCCTTTACAATTGCAAACAACACCTATTTTTAGCTAGTACAAGAAACACAATCATTTGAATTCTTTAATAAAGAAATACCTTTTCCCTAAAGTTGAAACTGAAAGGAATGATCTATTGAATGCATCGAGAAAGAGTCTTGATTATACCTAACCTTGGATTGACAAGAAAAGATAGACACAACTTTTAAAGAAAACACACTTGCGTAAAGTAAACACACATGTAGAAAGTAATTTTTTTTCACTTTTAGGCCTTGAAATAATGTTTCAAAAAGTATCCATTGAAAGGAAATGGGACCAATTCTCCTTATATAGAACTTAGCTTAAAATTATTTTCTCCCAAAATTTTTGCAATCTGATAAGGGCCAATCTACAAGTGTTGAAACTTAGTGTGGTTGCTTGGATTTTCTTTTTCCTTATACCATAGAAGACCAAGGCTAGATATTCTAAAATAATTGACTATGGCTTGCTTATTGATCCATCATTTTATGATAGCCTAATGTGACATGTGCTCTAGAGCTCTTGTCCTTTTCTCATCCAATTCCAAGAGATTCATCAATCTAATCTGAACCCTATCAACATCTTCACCATATCCTCTTATGAATTTCAACATTAAAATATTTAGATTGAGTGGGAATACTGGTCCCTATTCATAGACAAGTAGATATGGGGATGTTACCAAAGTGTTTTTGATCCTAACTTTTTCTATCAATAATGCATGTTTTAGTTGATTGTGCCAATCCTTTGGGTTCTCTTTGAGCAAGTATTTTATCACTGTAATCAAGTTCTTATTGGTGGACTTAACCACACCGTTCACTTGGGGATAGTAATCAGATGAAAACTTGATTATAACTTGATTGTCTAATGCCCACTAAGTAAGGAAGATTAACACAAAAGATGACCCATTATCACATACAAGGAGTAATGGCATCCCAAACCTAGTAACAATACACTCTTCCAAGTAATCAATGACCACTTTTGTTGTGCAATTCGTGGAAGTCTCAAATTTTTTCCAACATGTGAAAGAGTCTATAGCTATAAGGATGAACATATGTTCTATTGATGATGGTAGGTTTATTGGCCCAATAAAGTCTAGCCCCCACTTAGAAAAAGGGCATACCTCAAATATCAATTGTAGTGGCATAACTGGATGTCTTACTCTATTGGCATTTGTCTAACAAATGTGGCATGAGTGTACATGTTTGAATGGATGTTTGAAGATTCTAGGCCAAAAGTAATGAAATCTTAAAATCATATAGGTCATAGCCTCTTTTGATCCATGTCCCATACCATACTTATCATGATATTGTCCCAACACCTCTTTTTCTTCTTTACATCCCAAACACGTCAAATAAATTTCCTTATAGTTTATCTTATAAAGTTTCCTATCCTGAAGCATATAGGATTCACATTTCATCTTGAGTCCTCTACATTGCAAACTATTCATCTAGTTAGGGTATTGATTCTACAAAATATAGTAGACAATATCTTGATACCAAACATCTATTATTATTCCTTGATCAATGTCCACTTGAGACACTATGATCTTTAGTCATTGCCAATGTTGAATTCATCATCAAACTTGATCTCATTGTCATTATCGATCTCATTGTCAGCTATCATCTTAATCAACCCTTGTCCTCTCACAAGCTTCATTGGTTGAATCTCCAAATCGAACTCTTGTAATATAGCCATCCATTTTCCTCATCTTTTGCCTAATTCATTTTGCATTAGTAATGATTAGACTATTGGTCCCAACACCATAACATATACTTTACTCCTAAGTAAGTAATGATGAAACTTCTTGACTTCCTTTATCAGGGTGAAAGATTGTTTGTCAAGATTGGAGTAGTTGAATTCAACATTTTTTAGCAGACAACTCATGAATACAATGGGTCTCTCATCTTCTTTTTCTTTCTTTTGTGTAAGAATCCCAACACATGAGTGTTCTAAATAAAAATAGTATATTTTGAATGGAAAATCATAATCTAGACCTACAAGTACTGGAGCCATAGAGATAGATACTTTGATGTCCTCAAAATATTTCTTAATTTTAGGAACCCAATCAATTCTCATTCTCTTTTACAAAAATTCATTGAGGGGTTGTACTATCTCAAAAAACTCACTAATAAACTTATGTACAAAGTTAATCTTTCCAAAGAAAGATTTAAGTTCTTTATGACTATGAGGAGGTGATAACTTCATAATCTCTTGTATCCTCTTAGGATAAATGGATATCCCAACTTCAAAGATAAATTAACCCAAAATTTTTCCTTTAGTGACCCTAAATGAACACTTCTTAGGATTAAGTGATATGCCATATCTCTGGCATTGGTTGAAAACTTGTCTCAAATCAGCAATATGAGTACTCTAATCTTTTGAAAAGATAGTTAGGTCAACCATATAGATAACTATACATTTATTTATCAGCCCCTTGAATTTTTTGTCCATCCCTCTTTGGAATGTGGTTCATGTGTTGATTAATCCAAAGGGCATTCTTCTATATGAAAAGGTTCACCGTTTTGTTGTAAAAGTAGTCTTTAATCCATCTTCCTCATCTACAGTCACCTCGTTGTATCCTAAATATCCATCTAGAAAAGACATAATTATGGGTCCATTCACAATTTTTAATACTTCATCAACTGAGGGAAAAGGGTAGTTATCTTTTTGGGATGCTTGATTTAGGTTGCAAAAATCTATGCAAAGGCAAATTTATCTAGTCTTTTTCTTTACTAGATCCAAGTTAACAACCCATGTAGAATGTTAGATTAGAAATAGTTTTAGCATCAAGCAACTTCTGGACCTCTTTCATTATTAATTGTTCAATAATGGGATTCACTGGTCTCTATCTTTGAAAAAAATATTTGGCATTTGATTTCAATAGAATGTCATGAGTGATGATTTTAGGATCATATGTCTTGAGTTCTTGATAACTCCATGCCATGACATCTTTGTATTCTGTAAGCAAGTGAAGCATACTTTCCCTTTCTTAAGGATTACATGCCTTTCCAATTCTCACAATCTTAGGATCTTCTTTCATGCCTAGGTTGTATGAATACATTCTTTGATTGCTTTCTCTTAAATAGTTCTTTTACTATGTGTTGATTTTGTTGATCTCATATTTATTTTGACAAGTGAGTGTCTATATACTTAAGTCATTTACTTAGTTCATGCTAAAAAAGTATCATACGTCGAGCACAACATGTATAAGTTAGAGCATGCTGAATCAACAGTGAGTGTCAAGTCACTCATGTGCCAAGTCACTCAAGTACCAAGCATACAGTATATGTTGAGTGATTTAGGAGCCAAGAAAATAGTGCATGTTGAGTCATTAGCATGTGCCAAGCATTAGGGACTTTAGATGCTGAGTAACACAATTTTTTCATAGTTGTTTGTATTGGCATAAGCTACTATGTAAACCATTTTTGAGTCAACTTACAGATTGAATTACGATATTTTGGTGATAAGGATGAATCTTAAATTGGAATCCCTATGCATTACATGCACCAAATTAGGTAAAAGGAAGGTTTAAGTTGCAATATGGATGAATCACAACCGTTGATTTATACCTAACCCTAAGTCACCTAGGTCTTATTAAGGAAGACAAGTCCTAAACTTTCTAAGATTATGAAAAGATAATGAATGAATGATCAAGGAGAGTTTTGCATGTGCAAACTAGGACATTCATGGTGACCAAGGTATTATGATCTAAATTGCATTGCAAAATTAGATAAAGGATAATAGAGGAAGGAAATAGTTAACAATAGAGAGACATCTAATCAAGAAGGATCAAGTACATAGAAAAATAGAGGTGATCTGCCATCAAGGATAAGATTGCTAATTGAAGGATCAATGCTAAGACATTCTAATAGGTGAATCAGTTAAATCTCTTAACAGAGTAGTCCTAACATGCTATATTTAAATCCTCTAACAAGATGCTTACTTAATTGTGAGTTGAAGTCCTTTAACAAGGCACACTTTTAAGAGGGTTTTGAAATCCTTTAACATGTAAGACCTAACAATTTTTGTAAGCCTTTAACAGGGCAGACCTTTCACAAGGTAGATCATGGTTCATGATTAAAAATTATAACCTTCATTGGATACACTTTATTATTGTAGTAGTGAAGATTTATCGGTGTCATCCTGACCCTAGTTTTACCTTCTCATTGGAGAGTTTTTGGGTAATCATATCTTTTGTCATATGTGTGAATGCTTACTTGTTTACATGCTTTAGATGTACATTATTTACATGGTATTTCAATTTAATTATTGAATATGTGAGATGAATGTGTGGAAAATATTTTATGGGTTGATGTTTGAAGCACTGATTCACCTTCAAATGTCAACCCATAAAATATTTTCCACACATTCATCTCACATATTCAATAATTAAATTGAAATACCATGTAAAGAATGCATACCTAAAGCATGTAAACAAGTAAGAATTCACACATATGACACAAGATATGATTACCCATAAGTTTACCTTTCCTATTGTAATTCCTACAATTATTATTAGAGCATTATTTATCTAAAAGAGAAGCTTTTCATCTTTGAGGAAAGATCTTAGAAATAGAAGTCTACAAGTTGGGAAAGATCATTGACAATCAAGGAATTAAAATACAACTCATTCTACATTAGTTGAATGAAGCAAGAGATGATATAAAGAAATCACTCAAGAGAAGGAAGGAAATCACCATTGAGGAGAATGATGCACAATATAGAGAGATGGACACTACTAAGCTATTTGAAAATGGAGACTCCAATAAATTTGATGAAACAATTGCAGATCTAATGGAAAAGAATAGAACCCAAGCTGAAGAAATCATAAATCTCAAGATAGAACAGGAAACACAAGCCATATTACTATGTGAGGTGACCAAATAGAAAAAGAAAGTAGTGGAAGAAAAGGCCATGATCAAAGATGACAAATGAGTTTTGACCAAAAAATTAGAAGAGAGATTATCAGAGATAACTAGGATTACTAACATGTACTTAGAAACTTTGGGTCAACTAATGAATGTGAACCATGAACTGAATGCCAAGGACATTGAGATAACAAAAATAAAGTTGTAGACTAAACAATTGAGCAATGACCTAAAAATGGAAAAGGAGTTTGCTAAAATTTTCAATAAACCTAGTGAAGTCATCATGTACTTTGAACAATTGATGAGATCCCCTAGATCTAATAATGATACATCTGGACTGGGATACACAAGTACTAAAGAAGGAGAATCATCCAAAAGTGATAAAGAAAGGAGTAACAAAGGTAAGAATTCAAAACCTACTTGTCATAATTGTGGTAAGAAAGGACATATTGCCAACATGTGCAAGAGCAAGACTATAAATCAGAATGATAAGGAGAAGAGCATGGGTCACTACCATAAGTGCAAAAAACAAGGTCATTAGGCACATGAATATAGAACCATGACCATGCACATTCAAAGGTTTGATGGATATTGTTACAACTATCAAAAGTATGGGCATAGAGCTTTTGAGTGTAGATCCAACCCAATATGGCCTTTAAATAAGCAAAAAAAGGTAAAGAACAATGAAAGCTTTTATAATTGGGACTATAATACAAGGTATAGTTGTCACTACTATCAAGAGTATGGATATTTTCCTAAGAACTATATTGGAACACACTTCAAGAGTGACTGCAAAAGGTGGTTGAGTCAAACCACATGTTTTAGCTATTTGAAGACTGGTCACATCAACCAATATTGTCCAACAAGGTCAAAGGCACAAAGTTGTGAATTCAACAAAGGAAAAGGCAAGGAAGATATTGAAAATTTCAAAAATGAAATGAACAAGACATGGAACAAAAAGGAGGATTGCAACACATCAAGTGGAGAAGAGATCACTTTATCCAATGGGTCATGTGATCATACCTCATCAAACTGAGCAATCAAGAGGTATGTGGGACTAATATTTAAAATTTATACCATACATCAGTTCCAAAGGATTTATTTCTAAAAAGATTACATAAGCATGAATAAAGATGCAAGGTTTTATTAGAAATCAAGGAAAAATCTTTAAGTTTTGTCAATCTTTCATGTTACTATCGAGCATGAAAATTTTCCTATGGTTGTCGAGTGAAATTCTAGTGGATGCCAAGCTAATAGATTGGCTAGTTGATGCTAAGCTCATAATGGTTGCCTAACAAATGGAAAGACAAGTGGATGTCGAGTGAGCCATAAATTAGTTGATGTTGAGCTTATAGCTATGTAAGCAATTAGCATTAATTCCAACATTCTAAAGGGGCATTTGATTAATTTCTACTCATTTAACATCATTCAAATTAGAGAGAGAGCAAGAAGAGCTAAAGGCGATCTGGGAATTTCATCTAAAGAATTTGTAGGAGATTTGAGTAGTTGTTTGACATCATTTCATTAGGATTTACAAGGTATTCATCATGTGCTAAGCTATGTTATTTCAAATTTTTTAAACCCTATATTTATATAATATATTTATATAATGGCATCTAGTTCTTCAAAAAGAAAAGGTGTAGAGTGAAAAGAGGTTTTAAATGTTCAGTTGGTTAGCAATGAGATAAAATAACCTATTTTCAAAGCCATTCTAGACATAGCATATAAATAAGATCCCTCTAGTGTGTTATCTATGATAGTACCGCAAGTTTTAATGATTCAAGATGACATATAGTACTATAATTGTAAGATTGGTAGTATTGGTGACATGGAAATCAAAGAAGCATATGGAAAACTATGTGAAAATGGTGTGCTGAGGGAAGAATTCAAGATTGTAGAAAAGAAAGGGTTAACTTGTGCCCTAGATTTCCCTAATATTTTTAAAACTAAGTGGATCAAGATTTATTTGTGTAGAATTCATGATAGCTCAATGTGGTTAGATAATGGACCAATCAAAATCACAAAGAGGATAATTCATAGGGTAATAGGGTATCCAACCCTAGATCAGCCAAAGACTATGAGAAGTTAGTCTAAAGAAGTTATTGAAAAGAACATAGGAGCTATGTGGAATAAGAGAGGAATGGCCATAGACACAATCACAAATCCTCTAGTAGCTTTTATAGTAAGGGTAATTGCACATAAGTTTTATCAATCAAGTAGATTGAACAATGCAACCTGCATTGTAGTGGATATGGGCTACATGATTGTAAAGAAGGATCATACATATGATCTTACTGAGCTACAACTACAACAATTAATTGAAAACATAGGAGCAATAAGGTAAACAAAGAGTTCTCAGTGTAAATTTTGATCTATTTTGGTATGTATCTTCTTTTATATACAAAACACATTTCCTACATTTGGTACTATTGCATGGAAGACAAATAGGTCTATTGTAGCTCAAATAGGTGAGTTCATTGATTAGTTAGGTGAAAATTTTGAGTTAGTAATGACTAGTTATTTTGAGGATTTCAAACAATCCATGAAGAAGAGATTAAGGATTTTAGTGTCATTAGTGGAAAAACATTATGATGATGTTTGTTTCCTAGTCGATGCTGATCACCCATTTGTTTAGGCATAAATTCTTAGAGTGAGATGGCTAAGGTGATTAGGTTATGAGATTAATGTTATTGAGGCCTCTACAACAATCACAACATTACTTGTAGAAGAAGTGGACAAAATTGCTAAAGATTTTGGTAACTATAAGTTGGCCAAATCAAAGATTACTATGGATTTGAAGATTGCCTCTATCATCAGAAAGAAGGATAAACTAGTAAAGAAACTAAAAGAAAAAATTGGTGAAGGTGTTGAGGAGGAAGAAGAAGAGGAAGAGGATGAAGTGGAAGAAGACATTCAGATTCAAGCACCACTTGCATTGACACAAGGACAAGGTGAGGATCAACAAGAGGAAGAAATAGAGATTGCAGAAGGTGTTGAGGAAGAAGAAGTCAAGGAAACACCTATTGATCTTAGATTGGTTTTGAAAACTAAGTGTCTACAAACTTATGTCATTTACTTAGTTCATGTTGAACAACTAGTACATGTCTAGCACAATGTGTATATAATAGAGCATGCCGAGTCCAAAGTGAGTGTTGAGCCACTCATGTGCTGAGTCACTCAAGTGCCAAGTAGACAATGTATTCCAAGTGATTCAAGATTCAACTAAGAAGTGAATGCTGAATGGTACAAATGTCAAGTCATAGTATAGAAGACAATATATGCTGAGCATCGAAGATCTTAGATGCTGAGTGAAACAATTTTGTAATATTTGTTTGTAATGGCACAAACAACCATGCAAACCATTTTTGAGCCAACTTAAAGATTGAATTATGATATTTTGGAGGTAAGGACAAATATTAAGGTAGATTTCCAATACATTATATGCAACCGATTAGGTTAAGGGAAGGTTTAAGAGGAAAAATGGATGAATCACAACTATTGATTCATACCTAACCCTAAGTCACCTAAGTCTTCTTAAGGAGTAAAAACCCTAAAATATCAAGAATGTGAAGAAGGTGTTTGAAGGAGTTAAGAGAGAAGTTTTCATACCCAAATAGAGCATTCATGGTGGTTGAGGAGTTATGATATGAGATTGCATTGCAAAATAGTTAAAGGAGAAAAGAGGAAGAAAAGAGCATACAACAAAGAGACATCTGATCAAGAAGGATCGAGAATAAATTAATTTAGAGGTGATTTGTTATCAAGAAATCAAGTGCTAACTGTTGGATTAATGCTAAGTCATTCTAGTAGGTGAATCAGTTAAATCTCTTAACAAAGTAGTCCTAATAGGCTATATTGAAATCCTCTAACAAGGTGCTTACTTAATTGTGAGTTAAAGTCCTTTAGCAAGGCACACTTCTAATAGGGTGTTGAAATCCTCTAACAGAGTAAGACTTGACAATATTTGTAAGCCTTTAATAGGGTGGCCTTTCATTGGGTAGATCATGTCTCATGATCAAACACTGTAACCTTTATTGGATATACTTTATTAGTGCAGTAGTGAAGATTTGTAGGTGTCATCCCCATCCCAATTTTACCTTCTCATTGGAGGGTTTACGGGTAATCATATTTGGTGTCATATGTGTATGAATGCTTATATGTTTACATGATTTAGATGTACATTCTTTACATGTTATTTTGGTTTACTTATTGAATGCATGAGATGGATGTGTGGTGAAAGTTTTATTGGTCAAAGTTCAAACTACTAATTTGTCCCCCCCCCCCCCCGCCCCCCAAAAGTTTACCTTTCCTATAGTAAATCCAACAATTGGTATTAGAGCCTTGTTCTTTGAAAGATAAGCTTTGTAGCTTTGAGGAAATATCTTGAAATGGAAGTCTTCAAGTTGGGAAAGATCATTGAGAATCAAGGAATTGAAATACAACTCATTCTACATCAATAAAATGAAGCAAGAGAAGAACTAAAGAAATATTTGAAGAGAAGAAAGGAAATTTCTATTGTGGAGAATGGCACACAATATAGAGATATAGATACTACTAAGCTATTTTCTGATGGATACTCCAATGAATTTGATGCAGTAGTTGCAGATCTAATGAAAAAGAGTAGAGCCCAAGCTGAGGAAATCAAAAATCTCAAGTTAGAGCAAGAATCAAAAGCCATACTACTATGTGAAATAACTAAATAGAAGAAGAAAGCTATGGAAGATAAAGCCATGATTGGAGAAGACAAAATAATTATGAACAATAGACTAAAAAATAAATCATCAAAGTTGACCAAAATTTCCAACATGCAATTGGATAATTTGAGTCAAATGAAGAATGCTAATTATGAGCTAAATGTCAAGGACATTGAGATAATGACATTGAAGTTGCAAAATGAGCAATTGAAAAGTGACCTAAAAAAGGAAAAGGAATTTGCTAAAATTTTCAATAAACCAAATGAAGCCATCAAATACTTTGAGCAATTATTGAGATCCCCTAGATCCAATAATGATACATCTAGATTGGGATACACAAGTACTAAAGAAGGAGAGTCATCCAAAAGTGCTGAAGAAAGGAGAAAAAAGGTAATAATTCCAAACCTACTTGTCATATTTGTGGTAAGAAAGGACATATTGCTAATGTGTGTAGGAGAAAAACTACAAATCAAAATGTTAAGCATAAGAACATGGTTCACTATCATAAGTGCAACAAACAAGGTCATCAAGCACATGTATGTAGAACCAAGACCATGCATACAAAAAGATTTGAGGGATATTGTTATAGCTATCAGAAGTATGGACATAGAGATTTTGAGTGTAGATCCAAACCCATGTGGTCATCAAACAGGAAAACAAAGGTAAGGAACAATGACAACTCTTATAACTAGGATTATAATACAAGATATAGTTGTCATTATTGTCAAGAATATGGACATGTTCCTAAGAATTGTATTAGGAAACACTTCAGAGGTGACTACAAAAGGTGGTTGAGTTAAACCACGTGTTTTAGTTTTTTGAAGATTGGTTACAATAGCAAGTATTGCCCAACAAGGTCAATGGCACCAAGTTGTGAGTTTGATAAAGGCAAAGGTAAGGCAAATGTTGAAAATATCAAAAATGAAATGAACAAGACATGGAAGCAAAAGGATGATTGCAATACATAAAATGGAGAGGGGATCACTTCACCCAATGGGTCAAGTGATCACACCTCATCAAACTAAGCAATCAAGAGGTATGTGGGACTAATATTTAAAAGTTATATCATTTATCAGTTCCAAAAGAATTTAGTACTGAAAAAATTACATTAGCATGAACAATGATGCAAGATGTTATTAGGAATGTAAGAAAAATCTCTAAGTTTTTCATGTTACTATCAAGCATGAAATGTTTCCTATATGTGTCAAGTGAAATGCTCGAGGATGCCAAGCTAATAGACTGACTAGTTGATATTGAGCTTGTAATGATTGCCAAATGAATAAATGTTAATGGATGTTGAGTGAGCCTGAAATTGGTTGATGTCGAGATTACAATTGTGTAAGCACTCAACATTAATTGTAGGGTTTCAAAGGGTATTTGATCAATTTTAACTCATTATACATCATTTTGAAATCAAGAAAGAGAAAGGAGAGCAAGAGGTGATCTAGAAATTATTCAAAAGAAATTGCAGAATATTTGTACAGTGATTCAACACCATTTTGTTAGATCTTGCAAGGTATTTATCATGTGCCAAGTTATATTGTTTATATTTCCATAAACCCTTGTTTTGCATCATGGCATCTAGTTCAAAGAATGTAGAGGGTAAGGAGGTTTTGAATGTTCAACTGGTTAGTAATGAGGTTAAGCAACCAATATTCAAAGCCATTCCAGACATTGCCTACAAACAAGACCACTCTAATGCATTATTAATGATACCAATGAATGTTTTAATGGTGCAAGATGTTAGGAAATGTTATAACTAAAAAATTGGAAGTATTGAGATGATATGGAGATTAGGGAAGCATATTTTGGACTATGTGAGAATGGTGTACTAAAAGAACTTAAAATTGTAGAGAAGAAAGGGTTAAATTGTACCCTAGATTTTTGGAATGGGTTCAAAATAGAATGGATAAGAATTGTATTAAGTAGGATACATGATAGTTCACTATGGCTAGATAATGGACCCATAAAGATAACAAAAAGGATAATCCATAGGGTAATAGGGCATCTAACTCTATATCAACCTAAGACTCTAAGGAGTTATTTGAAAGAAGTTATTGAGAAGAATACAGGTGCAGTGTGGAACAAGAGAGTAATGACTATTGATACCATTATAGATCCATTAATAGAATTTTCTGTAAGGGTTATTTCACACAAGTTTTACCAATCTAGTAGATTGAACAGTGTGCCCTGTATTGCAATAGATGTTAGCTATAAGATTGTCAAGAAAGATCACACATATGATCTTTCAAAGCTACAATTACAAAAATTGATGGAGAACCTAGTAGCAACAAGAAAGACTAAAAATGCTCAATGCAAATTTGGTTCTATCTTGATATGTATATTCTTTTATGTTCAAAACACATTTCCAACATTTGGCACAATTTCATGGAAGACAAACAGGTCAGTGGCAGTATAGATTTGTGAGTTCATTGAATAATTGGGTGAGAAATTTGAATTAGTTATAACAGGCTACTTTGAGGACTTTAAGAAGTCAATGAAGAAAAGATATAGAATTCTAGTATCATTACTGGAAAAACATTATGATGACATTTGTTTCCTAGTGGATGCTAACTATACATTTCTTCAAGCAACAACTCCAAGGGTAAGATGGTTGAGACCTTTAAGATATGAAATCAATGTAGATGAGACATATATAGCTATTACTACATTACTGGTAAAAGAAGTTGATATAAATTCCAAGGAATTTGGAAACTTTGAGTTGGCTAAGTCTAGAATCACTATGGAACTAAAGACTGCCTCTGTCATAAAGAAGAAGAATAAGTTGGTGAATAAATTGAAAGCTAAATTTGGTGAAGGTGCCAAGTAGGAAGAAGACAAGGAAGAAGCTTAGATGAAGAGGAAGAAGACATCCAGAAAAAAGCACCACATGCACTTACACAAGGAATGGGAGACGATTAGGAAGAGGAGGAGATAGAAGTTGCTAAAGGTGTTAAGGGAGAAGAAGCTGAGGAAGTACCTACTCCCATTGATCAAAAGAAGAGAAAGGCCAAGGCACAACCTATGGAAAGGGCTAAGAAAAATTCTAAACCAAGCCATCCCAAACTACAATACCTACTAAAAGGGCTAGTGCATGTATCACTACTCAGAAGGCAAGGGAGAAAACTAAACCAGCAGAGTAGGAAGGAGGAGCTCAGAAAAAGCCAAGGAGGAAATACATTGCACAAGCTGAATTTGATAAGGAGAAAACTCAATCAGATGATAATAGCCAATTCAAAGTGGCGAGTCACAATCCTTTATCGGATCTAGATAATCTATGTGAGAATATCAAGAGTAGTGCATATTTGTCAAGATTTTCGCATGTTGATTTTGATAACCTTGGTAAAGTAAAAAAGAATCAAGTGGAGAAGCTATATATACCATGATGGCAAACTTTAAGAAAGCTACACTAGAAATTGCTAACTCTATGCCAAAAAGTTTATATGAGAGAGTTGAGCAAAAATGGCATTATTGTTTAAACCTTGAAAGACAAATAAGGGAGACTTCACCTACCCAAGTCATGCATAAACTCAATAAGGCACAAATTTCTAAGGCTATGAAGAAATATGCAATTAGATTTGTTCCAAAAAATAGAGCCTTCAGCATACTACAAAATAACATTGAAGATGTTGTGTAGAAGTCCACATAGATTTGGAAGATAACTTATGGGCTTGCTATAGTAAGGGAAGTTGAACAATATCCTATTGAGGTTCAAGATGATGAAGATGATGAGAACAATAAAGAGATTGTTGAGAGAGGGACAAAAATGAAAGTAGATGACAAGGCAATAGCTAAGGTAGAGCAGCAAGAGGAATAGAGTGTACCAGACACATAATTGCCTAATGCCAGCCCTCAACATGTAACAAGTGAGGATACTAAAACAATCACAGTTAAGGAGGTTTCTAATCTAACTATTTAGAACATCAATCCCCTTATAGAGGAAGATCTAAAAAAGATATTAGATCAGTCTACATTGCAAGCAAAACTATTTGATAATCCTGCATTGGTGAGTATAGATGAATTGTAGAAACAAGTGTCTGACACAACAAAGGAAGAGGTCAATACACAAGAAGCACCTACCATCACCCCTCAAGTCACTCATGTACATCCTTTGGATAAAATACCTAAAGCTACATCAGAAAAAGTTGATATAATTGAACAAGTTGATACAATTGAAACAGAAAAAGTGAAAACTCAGGCCACTACTAAAGAAAAAAGTCAAACCAACTAGATAATCTTATCTGCAGCTCCAACACAAGTACAAGGTGTAAGTCAAGGAATTGTGGTAGAATAGGACATGCCTAAAAAGACCAAGTTGACACCAAAGGTGAAGGAGCAAGTAGCCATTAAAGACTTGGTAACTTTACCAGAAGCTAGCACACCTTCAAGTCAAACTCTTTAGAATCTAAGCACATATGCAACACAATTGTAGATCTCAATGCTAAGTCCTAGTTCGTTAAAGGCTGAAGAAGTAATACAATATGGAGATGTAAGCCTTGATGAAGAAATTGTGTTACCAAAGTATGATTATGACACAATGAAAATTGAGTAGATGGGTATTTTGCAAGAAGCCCTAGCCAAAAAGAAGTATTAGGAACTACTTAGAAGGGAGGATAAGTAGAAGTAGACATTTTTGGACATCAAATACATCTTTTTAGATGCATTTTTTCTACCTACTCCAGATGAGACCAAGCCACTAATTGAAAAATGACAAATATAGTGGAAAAGGTGAGTGATGTAGACCTTGACACAAATGCTAAACTGTTAGAATGGTTAAAAAAGAAATTTTAGAATAAAGTAAATGAGAAAATAGTAGATCACATAGCACTCACACAAGTTGCATTGGCAAAAAAGGTAGAAAGTGTGAAGAATGTACTTGAGAACATTTTCTCATTGTACACTAAATTGTGTAATCCAACACTCTTCACACAAGAATAAGAAGTTGCATTTTAAGCCTAGAAAGCCAAATTAATGCATTAGGTGCAAAAATGCCTATGAATCTAGCTCAAGGTGAAAATCACTTCAGAACTTTGCTACAAACCCAGAGTCAGTTAGTTGTCTTATTAGTAGGTGAAGCCAATATAAGGGAAAAACTGATTAGCATCCAAACAACATTGATCCCACAAATGAAAATTTTGCACAAGGAATTAGATCATGCTGAAACTCTTATGAATAAAGACCCCAATATTTCAACATTAGATGGCCTAGTCCACCTTGCTACTAAGTTGGCCATCCAAATCAAGTCTTTGGATGTAGCATGTGAAAATTGGGATGCAACTCTCAATATTATACTAGAGGTCCATAAATCATTTTTGGAAAAACATACTATAAGTGTATAGCCCATTGAAATTAGTGTCAAAAAGGGGAAGAGTAAGAAAAAAGGGGGAGATATAAATTTTAGAGGAGACAGAGAAGAATGGGGATGAGTAAGAAAAGGAACAAAGAAAAAGATAAAATAGGCTAAGGGGGAGCAAGTAGAGAACAACATGAGATCAAAGAGTATTAGTTGAGACACATCTACTTAGGAAGAGTTTAGAATTTTGAATACAAAATAGACTTATCAACTCAGGGGGAGTTATCAAATTTTGAGGTATAAGTTGTTACAAAATTTTGAAATTTTGAAGTTTTGTACATATGCCAAATAAGAGATATGTTATGCTTGTAAGGATAAGGGTATTAGTACGTGAGTGTCTACACACTTATGTCATTTGCTTAGTTCATGTCAAACAAGTAGTGCATTATGAGTACATGTATATAATAGAACATGCTGTGTCCACAATGAGTGTCAAGCCACTCATGTGTTGAGTCACTCAAGTGCCGAGCACATAGTGTATGTCGATTGATTTAGGAGCCAAGTAAGTAGTGCATGCCGAATGATACAGATCTCAATTCATAGTATAGAAAATGGTATATGCCGAGCATCAGAGACTTCTGATGCTGAGTGAGATAGTTTTTTCATAGTTGTTTATAATGTCACAAAAAACCATGTAAACCATTTTAAAGATGAATTAAATATTGAATCACGATATTTGGAGATAAGGATGAATCTAAAATTGGATTCCCAATACATCACATGCAACCAATCAGGTTAAGGGAAGGTTTAAGTGGAAAAATGAATGAATCACAGCCACTAATTCATACCTAACCCTAAGTTACCTAAGTCTTCTTAAGGAGGACAAACCCTAAACTGTTAAAGATGTGAAGAAGGTGTATGAAGGAGCAAAGAGAGAAGTTTACATGCACAAACAAAGCCTTCATGGTGGCTAAGAGTTGTGATCTGAGATTGCATTGTAGAATCAATTGAAGGAGAACAAAGGAAGAAAAGAGCAATCAAAAAAGAGACATCTGATCAAGAAGGATCAAGAATACATCATTTTAGAGGTGATTTGTTATCAAGCAACCAAGTGCTAATCACAAGATCAATTCTGAGTCATTCTAGCAAGTGAATTAGTTAAATCTCTTAACAAAGTAGTCCTAATAGGTTGTATTGAAATCCTCTAGTAAGGTGCTTATTTAATTGTGAGTTAATGACCTTTAGCAAGGCACACTTCTAATAGGTGTTGAAATACTTTAATAGGGTAAGACTTAATAGTATTTTTAATCCTTTAATAGGATAGACCTTTCAGAGGTAGATCATGTCTCATGATCAAACATTGTAACCTTCATTAGATACACTTCATTACTATAGTAGTGAAGATTTGTAGGTGTCATCGCCACCCTAGTTTTACCTTCTCATTGGAGGGTTTTTGGGTAGTCATATTTGGTGTCATATGTGTGTGAATGCTTATATGTTTACATGATTTAGATGTACATGATTTAGATGTTATTTTAGTTTACTTATTGGATGCATGAGATGGATGTGCGGTGAAAGTTTTATTGGTCAAAGTTCAAACTACTGATTCACACCCCCTAGAAGTTTACCTTTCCTATTGTAATTCCAACAACACCTATTCCTACTGATCATAAGAAGAGAAAGGCCAAGACACAAGTAGAGAAAGGACCTAAAAAGGTTGCTACAACCCAAACCTACATCACCTACCACAAGGGTTAGTATCTGCATCATTTCACAAAAGGATAAAGATAAAGCCAAGCCTACATACTAGGAAGCTAGAGCACAGAAAAGACCTAGAAGAAAATATGTTTCTTAGGTTGAATCTAATGAGGAAAGGACTAAATCTAATGACATCAGCCAATTCCAAGTGATGAGTCATAATCCATCTTTAGATTTGGATGACTTATGTGAGAATGTTAGAAATAATGTTGATTTATTAGGTTACTCTCACATTTATTTTTAAAATCTTGGAAAAGTTGAGAAGAATCAAATAGAGGAGGCAATATATTCCATGATGGTTACTTTTAAGAAGGCTTCTCTAGAAATTGCTAACTCCATACCTAAAAGTTTATATGAAAGAGTTGAGCAAAAAAGGCATTATTGTTTGAACTTAGAAAGGAAAATTAGGGAGACATCCCTCACCCAAGTTATGCCAGAACTCAACAAGGCACAAATATCCAAATCCATAAAGAAATATGTTTTTAGATTTGCTCCTACATATAGGGCATTTAGCATACTATAGAACAACATTGAGGATGTTGTTCACAAGTCCAAACAAATGTGGAAGATCACATATGGACTAGCCATAGTGAGAGAAGGTGAACAAGAACCTATTGAGGTCAAAGATGATGAAGATGATGAAAATAAAGAAGGAACTAATATAAACATAGATGATAAAGCAACAACTGAAGAAGAGAAACAATAAGAACAGTGTGTACAAGATACACAAATGTTGAGTGTCAGCCCTGCAGAGGTAACAAGTGTAAATACTAAAACTATTATAGTAAAGGATGTTTCTGATTCTAATAATTAGAACATCAATCCCCTAATAGAGGAAGACTTGAAAATACTTGACCAATCTACACTACAAGCCAAATTATGTGACAACCTTGTATCAGTAAGTGTAGATGAAATTCAAAACTTAGTGACTATAACTACAAGGGAGGAGATGAAAGCACAATAACTACCTACAATCATTCCTCAAGTAACTAGTGTACAACCTTCATAACCCTTGATTGAATAATAGAAGAAGCAGACAAAAAAATGCACTATCAATAAACACATAGTTGATACTCCAGTCTTAGAAAATGTACCAAAAGTTGCAATAGAAAAAGGTTGAGACAAATGGAGAAGATAAAGTGGAAACACAAGTCACTAATGAGATATAGAGTCAAATAGGTCAGGTAGATTCACCCATGCTTCCAACACAACAACAAGTTGTAATTCAAATAAATAAGGTATAAAAGGACAAGCCTAGAGAGACTATTTTGACACCCAAGCTAAAGGAGCTAGCATCAATTCAAGCACTGGTTAGTTTACCAGAATCTAGCACTCCTAGTCAAACTCTTTAGAGGCTAAGCATAGATGCAACACCTTTGCAATTCTTATTCCCAAGTCTGAGTTCATCCAAGGAAAAAGAGGTAATAACCTATGGAGATGTTAGCCTAGATGAAGATATTTATATTTCCAAAGTTTGATCTTGTAGCAATAACAATTGAGCATATGGGTATACTTCAAGAAGCCCTATCAAGAAAGAAACATAAAGAACTCCTTACAAGGGAGCATAGGTAGAAGGAAACTTTTATTGATATCCATGATATATTCTTGGATGCATTCAGTATTCCTACTCAAAATGAAACAAAGCCACTTATTGAACAATTGACTAACATAGGGAAAAAAATAAGTGACACAAACCTTGATACTAATGAAAAATTATTAGAATGGTCTAAAAAGAAGTTTTAAAGTAAATTAAATGAGAATATATCTAGTGATATAACACTTACACAAGTTGGATTGGCAACTAAGATAGACAATGTAAAGAAGGTACTAGGAAACGTTTTCTCTCTGTACACTAAATTGTGTAATCCTACACTCTTCATACAAGAATTAAGGAATCACATCCTGAGCTTGGAAGGTCAAATGAAATAATCTAGAGCTAAATTTTCCATGACTCTAGTTCAATGTGAGAAACACTTCAGGACCCTATTACAAACCTAGAGTTAGTTAGCAACACTATTTGTAGATGAAACCAACGTAAGGGATAAACTGATAAGCATCCAGACTACATTGACTCCTCACATGGAGATTCTACACAAGGAGTTAAGATATGTAGAAACTCTTATGAAGAAAGACCCCAATATTTCTAAATTAGATTTCCTAGTACACCTTGATACTAATCTAGCATTCCAAATCAAGTCTTTGGAGGTAGCTTGTGACAATTGGGATGTCACTCTTAAGATTATTCTTGAGGTCCATATATCTTTTTAGAAAAACACACTATTAGTGTCAAAAAGGGGGAGTATGAGTATGAGTGATGGTGGATAAATTATGAAAGTATGGGGGAACAAGAATATAAGAAAGAGTATCAACAGTTGAGGCAAATCTACTCATTATGATGCAGGAGCATCCTAGGCTTGCTTGCAATCCTGCATGTTTGGAGGAATTTTGGTTAAGTGTTGAGAATAATAAAGCTTGGATTTTGATGGAGTTGTGTTTTCATGGTTAGGGATGTTTTGGAGAAACATTGGATAACCTTTCCTCATGATTGCATAGAGATTGGATGGATTGAGTTGAAGTTTAAACTGTTTTTACCTAGCTGTTGGAACTGTATTTTTTTTGGTTTCTGGGTGCTTATTGTAGACCATGTAACTAATTTTTCACAATGAATGAGAGGTTGTACAGTTCAAGGATTGAATAAAACCTAGAGTAATAGCTATGGTACAATGTGAAAGTTCTAATTCCTTATAAGTTGGGAGATATGGAAATTCTCCCAGAGTATCAATTTTTGGCAGTTTTGTATGACAATTTTCTTTGCTTGAGTTTCAGAATGGATGTGCAATTATCCTTGGTGAGTCAGCCTTTGTGAATTTAAGGGGTTGTAGTGGACCTAAATTACTACCTTTGGTTTGAGACATGATTTATAATTAAATTAGAGCTATGAGATATCATGATTTTTCTCGGATATCAATTTGTCGACATTTAATTGCTATTGCAGGTCGACTTGTGGCTCTTCAATATTTAATTTTAGTTTCTAGAATTTTGGGCTGACTTGTGGCTTAGATTAGTATAAATAGGGATCTTGTGGAGTCTTTTAGTCATTAGGTTGTGGATGGAATGAAGGTTAGATGCAAGTTTGAAGAGCTAGAGCTGTAGCTTAAGAACTAGAGAATCTCTTGGTGGATCTAAGGGTACAAGTGTGGATTCTTCTTGGTGTTCTTATCCAGTTGTGTATTTGGACTAGTTGAGATTGGTTGTAAGTTGGATCTTGTTGGATCTTGTAGAAATAATTTTTTAATTACTATTTTTATTTGGCCCTAACCTAGAAGACCTTACAACCGAGCATATTGCATGTAATCAGTTATATTTATGAACAAATTATTGTGAGTTGGTATCAGATCTTGCATTTTTTTCTTGCTATTGTGTTTCCATTGTGTGGTTATATTGCTAGGGGCTAGGACATCTCCTTTGGGAATACTCCTATCTTGCACTACATTAGGTGGTATTAGAGCAAAGGTTGTTCCTAACAGATTACCCAAGCTAAGGCAATTTAAATTGGGATTTGCAAAGAAGGTTGATCTTGTGGCTAATTAATCTTCTAGATTGGTGGATTTGTTTCTTAGGGTTTGCTAAAATTTTGGAAAATTATTCCAAGAAGATTGGAACCTAGGGAAATTGATGATCTTAGTAATGCTATGGAAGAAGTAATCTTAGAGAAGATACTTGAGTAGAGTTTAGACTTGAGATTGCATTGATGAAGAGTGACATGATTCCTGAAATTGTAAGTGCTTTAGGTGGTGTACCTAGGAATGTGGGTGCTGAAGATGGTTACGAGGAAGCTGCTAAAGACTTTGAAGTTATTGGATCAAGTAGTGAGGATAGAATTGATCATATGGAGAGACCAAGGCTGGTTAGTTTGCTCAACCTAGATCTCAGTTGAACCTCAAGCATAAGATGAAGGTCTCTAATTTCTTGGGTACTTTGAATCTTAAAGACCTAATTGATTGGATTGGTGAATTGGAAGAATAATTTGAGATTGAGGATATTGAGGATCCAGTTAGAGTAAGGTTGGCAAAAACTAAATTGATAGGACATGTAGCCCTTTGGTGGAAAGAACTACAAATAGATAGAGAAGAGGAAGGTGAAATGAAGATCACTAGATGGAGATTGATGGTTACTAAGGTTAAGGCTAAGTTCATTCTTGTTGATTATGAACTTAAGTTGTTTTAGAGGTTATAGAATTTGAAACAAAAGGATATGACTGTGAAAGATTATACAAAGGAGTTCTACAAGTTGACTATTTGGTCTAAGCATAGAGAATTTTCAAAAGAGAAGGTAGCTTGGTATATTAATGGTTTGAGATTTAATATTTAGGATAAGGTTGGTATGCTAAATATTTCTTCAGTTGAGGATGCTTATCAGTATGCTTTGAGAGTAGAGGAGAAGCTAAAGAGGAAGAATCAAGGTAGTTCCTTAGGGAAGGAGAAGCAAGATAATTCGACACAAGCTAAACAAAAGTAGAAAGTGAACAAAACCTATTGAGAAAAAATGAAGGATAGATGGAGGTGGGTTTAGAGGTAATTATTTCAAGTGTGGTCAAGAAGGGCATAGATCTTTTGAATACCTGATTGGGAGGACAACTACTGTTGTGAATGAAGTTTTAGTCTAGGATAGTCAGCTTGAGAAAAGAGAGAGTTTGTTGGCTCAGTTGGTGAGAGGACATTGAATTCTTGTCAGTGGACTAGTTTGTTCAAGACTTGTTGTAAGTCTGGTGGAAAAATCTATAAGGTGATTGTGGATGGTGGTAGTACTATTAACCTTGTTGCTAAAGATATGGTTCAAAAACTTGGTTTTAAGAGAATGAGACATCCTTATCCTTATAGGATTGGTTGGTTGTAAGGTGAGCATGCTTTGAAAGTGAGGGAGCAATGCCTTGTTGATTTACAAATTAGATAGTATAAGGATCAAAATTTGTGTGATATTGTGGATATGAACAATTGTCATGTATTACTTAGAAAACCTTGGTAGTATGATTATAGGGCTATACATGATTATGTTAGGAATGTGTTTACTATTGAGAAAGGTGGTAGGAAGTTTTCTCTAATTCCTTTGAAGAATGAAGAGCTTGATAGGAGGAACCTAAGTATTGACAGCTAAGTTGAATTGGTAGATTCTGATAAGGTTGGAGATCAGCATGGAAAGAAGACCTATGAAACACATGTGGTGGATGTGAAGAAGAAGAAGAAAAACAAGGGAAAGAGTGTACAATTTGAAGACTTAGAGGACATATATGTGAAAAACTAGTTAAAGATTTATGTGCTGAATCCTAGAAGATATTCTTCTAGTTACTAGAACATTTTTGAAACCTAGGGTGTCTAATGTAGGAGCATCCTAGGCTTGCCTACAATCCTGCATGTTTGGAGGAATTTTGGTTAAGTATTGAGGAGCATCAAGCTTGGATTTTGATGGAGTTATGTTTTCATGGTTAGGGATTTATTGGAGACACATTGGAGAAACTTTCCTAATGATTGTGTAGAGATTGGATGGATTGAGTTGAAGTTTGAACTATTTTTACATGGTAGTGGGAACTATGTTTTTTTTGGTTTTTGGGTGCCTATTGCAAACTATGTAACTAATTTTGCACAATGAATGAGAGGATACAAAATTTAGGATTGAAGAGGGCCTAGATTACTATCTATGATCCAAGGCACAAGATCTAATTTCTTATAAGTTGGGAGATATGACAATTCTCTCAGAGTATCAATTTTTGGTAGCTTTGTGCGATAGTTTTCTACACTTGACTTTTGGAATGGATGTGCAATTATCATTGGTGAATGAGCCTTTGCACATTTAAGGGGTTGTAGCGGACCTAATTTTCTATCTTTGGTTTGAAGCATGAGTTCTAATTCAATTGGAGCTATGAGATATCATGTTTTTTCTCGAATATTAATTTGTAGACATTTAATTATTGTTGCAGGCTGACTTGAGGCTCTTCAAGTATTTAATTTTAGTTTCAAGCATTTTTGGCCAACCTATGGCTTAGATTAGTATAATTAGGAGTCTTTTGGAGTCTTTTAGTCATTGAGTTGGGGATGGAATGAAGGTTAGATGTGAATTTGAAGAGCTAGAGTTGCAACTCAAGAACTAGAGGATCTCTTTGTGGACCTGAGGGTACAAGTGTGGATTCTTCTTGGTGTTCTTATCTAGTTGTGTATATGGACTAGCTGATATTGGTTATAAGTTGGATCTTGTTGGATCTTGCAAAATTTATTTTGTAATTACGTTTTGAATTTGTCCCTAACCTAGAAGGCCTTATAGTTGGGCATATTGCATGTTACCAATTATATTTATGAAAAAATTATTGTGAGTTGGTATTAGATCTTGCATTTGTTTCTTGTTGTTATGTTTTTTTCGTGTGGTTATATTACTAGGTGCTAGGACATTTCCTTTGGGGATACTCTTTCCTTGCACGATATTACATTAGGAGAGATATTTCCATAGAACATAATAGATCAAACAACTCAAGTGGACTTATGAGATTTTTGAGGTATAAGTTGTTACAAAATTTTGATATTTTGAAATTTTGTACAAAAGCCTACTAGTTATGTTATATTATGCTCGTAAAAATAAAAGTATTAATACATGACCAAGTGTTTTTGACACTCATGTCAAAGGGGGAGATTGTTTATCTTAGATTGGTTTTGACAAGTGAGTGTCTATACATTTAAGTCATTTACTTAGTTTATGTTGAATAAGTAGCATATGCCAAGAAAAAAATGTATAAGTTAGAGCATGTTGAGTCAATAGTGAGTGTTGAGTTACTCATGTGCCGAGTTACTTAAGTACCAAGTAAACAATATATGCTGAGTGATTTAGGAGCTGAGAAAATAGTGCATACCAAGTCATTCAGATGCCAAGTTATAGTATTGAAATTAGTATGTAATGAGCATCAGGGAGTTCAAATTTCAAGTAACATAGTTTTATCATAGTTGTTTGTATTGGCACAAACTACTATGTAAACCATTTTTGAGCCAACTTATAGATTTAATTAAGATATTTTGGTGATAAGGATGAATCTTAAGTTGGAATCTCTATTGCATTGCATGCATCAAATTAGGTAAAAGGAAAGTTTAAGCAGTAATATGGATGAATCATAGCCATTGATTCATAACTAACCCTAAGTCACCTAGGTATTCTTAAGGCAGACAAACCATAAACTTTCTAAGAGTATGAAAAGAGAATGAATGAATGATCAAGGAGAGTATTGCATGTGAAAACCAAGACATCCATGGTGACCAAGGTATTATGATCTAAATTGCATTATAGAATCAGTTAAAGGAGAATAGAGGAAGGAAATAGTGAACATCATAGAGGCATTTGATCAAGAAGGATCAACTACACATCAGGATAGAGGTTATCTATCATCAAACATAAGAGTGCTAATTTTAGGATCAATTTTGAGAAATTATAATAGGTGAATCAATTAAAATCTCTTAACAAAATACTCCTAACAGGCTGTACTGAAATCCTCTAACAAGGTGCTTACTTAATTGTGAGTTGAAGTCCTTTAACAAGACACACTTTTAATAGAGTATTGAAATCCTTTAATAAGGTAAGACCTAATAGTGTTGGTAAGCCTTTAGTAGGGTAGACCTTTCATAGGGTAGATCATGGTTCATGATCAAATATTGCAACCTTCATTGGATACACTTTATTATTGTAGTAGTGAAGATTTGTGGGTGTCATCCCCACCCCAATTTTACCTTCTCATTGGAGGGTTTATGGGAAATCATATCTTGTGTCATATATGTGATTCCTTTCTTGTTTACATGCTTTATATGGTATTTTAGTTTACTTATTGAATACATGGTGAATATTTTATGGGTCAAAGTTTGAAGCACTATTTCACCCCCCCAGAAGTTTACCTTTCCTATTGTAATTCCAACAGATTCATCTCATTCAAAGATACATTCCAACTCTACCATCCCCTTGGGAATAGTATTAGTTTTCAAATTTATAGTCCCATCTTCATCTTCTAGCTCATCATCCTTAGGTTTATTATTGGTAGTAGCATCAATCTCTTATCCTTTGAAAAGACCATTGTACATAATGAACTCAAGAATATGTTGGTCATCCTAGAAGTCTTTAGAGTTTGTAATGTTTTCTAGAATAGATTGGGTAGAAACCAATTCAAATGAAGATCTTTTTAATTTTTTTCTTTCAATGGGTTGTAATGCATTGGCTGAAATTGCAAGAGCATTAGATACCATATTTTTCCTTCTTGGGATGGATCTCATGTTTAGTACCTCAAAATATTCCATCAAATCCCAAACTCTATTTTGGTAAGCAAGTAGTCTTCTATCATTGCAAGAGTATATTGGTTTGACTTGTATAATCAACAATTGAGAATCTCTTTTTATTATGAGATCTTTGACATCTTTCCCTAATGCGAAGATAAGTCCGTGAATCAAGGCTTCATATTCTACAAAATTGTTAGTACATCTAAATTGTAAATGATATGCAACATAAAAAAGAGCTACCTTTGGGATTAATTAGCTCAATACCTACACTAGTTCCTAATTTTCATTTAGAGATGTCAAACCTAAGTGTATAAATTGGTTGTTCTTTGGGCTTTTTGGACTTGTGTTTATTTATACAAAGCTTTTCTTTCACTTGAACTTTGAAGGACTATTTCTTTGGGATCTATTGCAATCTTTCACATGGTAAAATTGATAAGTTGTCATTGTTTACCTTGATATGGGGGTTACCTATTTCTCTTGTTGATCTTGAATCTCCCCAATCAATTCTATAATTTTATCAATTTGTGGCTTAGGATGAACAACTACCAAGGTCTAACCTTGGCCTTTTATAAAACATCCTAGACTTTAAGCATCCTTGGTGGAGGGAAAGACAAAGCTCCACCTTGTGAAGAGGTCTCACTATATGAAGCATTAATATCTTCTTTTTCCTCTTCATCACTCCCCACAACTTTGGATATGTACATGGAACTTGAATTTTCTTTTTATATCTCATTTGGAGGTTGACCATTTATGAATTGCATTATCTAAGTGAATACCCAAGAAATTGCTTCTTGGCAATGTGAGGACTCAAATTATGGATGACTTACTTTGTGTAACCTAAAAAACCTAGGAAGGAGCAAAACATTTGGGTCTGCTTCTTTTCCTAAGCATTGTGAATTCAAAAATATGTTGTTGATGAACTAAGTCATGACCTCTTCTATTGGGTGAGGGAATATGGATTCTTTATTTATATTATCTAGTTTCTTGGTGAAGTTATGTGAAGAGCCATCAACTTGTAGGATCCTAAATCTGATTGGAAAAATGCTACCTCATTTAGTGAATTATATTCTATGATCATTGTCTTTAGTTTAGGCTCAACATCTATCTTGATTTGATTATTCAATCCTTTCCAAGGTAACCGCAGTTGGGTAAAATTAGTTGAGAACCATCCTCTTGGTCATTTTGTCAATTGTCTACTCAACAAAAATCTATGTGTTTCCAAAATTTCCACCACATGCATTGATATGATGTCTTGAATTTGGTGGTCTATAGTTAACTGTATTCAAACATCTCTTAATACATTGATAAACTTAACTTCTATTTTTCATGTTGTATCACTATCTGATTTGAGGGTTGAGGATTGATTCCAAATCTTTGAGCTATCAAAAGTGACATGATATTACAAGAAGCTTCTAAATCTATGAGACAATTATGTACGTTTCTTCCAAAAATTCTAAGATTGAACAAGAAAGGTGGCACTTCAGCCTTGTCTTTATCGGTATAGCCTCAGAAGTGTTGACTTGCTACGATACTATCTTTTGATGACCTATGTTGGGTGTTTCCTTTGTACAATCAATAGTCTTTAGTAGTGGTTCCCTTTGATTAGGACAATTCTGTAGCATGTCGTACAAGGACATATTGGCCTTTGTTCTTTTTAAATCTTCCACTACACTATACTTTTTAGTTTACCATGCAGGATTCTTTAGTATCATAGGTACATTTCCTTGGTTCTAATTTTGTTGTCCAACATAGGGTTCTTGTGTAAGCACTAGATTTTTATTAGCCCTCAGATATGGAGGCATTGGTTGCAATATGGGAGGAATTCCATAAGTCATGGGTGTAGACACATAAATCTAATTACACCATTAGGTAACCTTATTTAGTAATCTTCTAGGACATTATTGATTAAATATTTATTTATTATTTATATAATTGTCATCCCCTAGTTAATTAAATAATTAAATTAACTATAGTCCAATTAATAAAATCTTATTTAATCCCACATCCCTTATTTATTAAATAAATCATCCTAAACCCATAAACCATCCCTAAAACCTATCTTTATCCCTAATCCAACCCATCCACCCATAATAACCTTACTTAGCCACCTAACTAACCCATCCCATCAAAGATAAGCCACTTACCCCCTAACCCCCTTTCTAAGCTAAGCCCAACCCCCCTCTTAAAATTGTGCACAACTTTAAGCAAGGGTTAAGACTTGCTAACCCAAGCCAAAGTCAATGGTCTCCCTTGTCCTCTTCCATCCCTTCCAAGAGTATTAATGGATATTACATGCCATTAAGGCCTCTTACATTCCTCTTATACACTCTTCCTCCCTCATTACTCCTTTTGACCATCTATTTTTCCCATCCCCTCACACTCATCCTCCTTGTGACAAGTGTCACTCCTTGATTGGCTCCAAACATGCACAATCCATGTGATGCCCTTTCAAAGAATCCTATCCCTCCCTTACCATTCTTTCATCCTCACATCCTAACCCTCCATCTCACTACCCCTTAGCCTATAAATTGAGCCCTTCCCCTCTCACAATCCATCATTTACCAATGCAAACTTATAATACTCCACTAACCACTATAGTATATCTATTTTACACCATTGTCATGTCAAAACCCATCTACACATCCATTGTTGAATCCTCCACTAACCTCCATGCTTGATAAAAAACCCATCACTTAAAGCTTGAGCACAACTGAGCACACATTCTCTAGCTATCTGGGAACATCTATGTCAACATAGGTCACACCCAAGGAGCTTGCCATTCTTGGTTTTCCTTCCTTCTTGGTGTTCACCTCATCTTATCAGAAGTGTTACTATTAGTTAGTATTGTAAATATTAAAATTTTGTAGCATGGTAGGTTTTTATCATTACATTTTGGCATGCCCGATGGGACCTCACATTTGGGTTACTATAATCATGTCTTTTTGCTTGTTTTGTTAACTAACCAACCTGATGTTTTGGGCTTGTTTTTGTAGGTAGTTGGTTTTATAACATTTTTGTAGGTACCAAAATCACCAATCAAGAAGCACGCTCCCAACCATCCAATCAAATCCCTATTCAAACACCTTGCAAACACCCTTTATTTGCAAACCCACAGTTGTGAATTCATGGACATATACCGGTGGGACTGCGAATCAATATAGGCATGATCGTGTTCATCATAAACTCCTTTCACCATGTTGCATCAAAACTACCCCTTAACATTCCTATAGACCACTCATCCCATGAGAACACAAGCTTTTACCGATGGGATCGATGTAAAAACCTACAAGATTGCTCAACCAAAATAATTGAACCCTAAAATCCCACTTTTCCTCTCATCCTCAAACTTGTGGATATACATGTCAGCAGTAATGTCACTCCAAAAAACCCATAGTATCGCATTGCCATGGGACTACTCTATGATTTTTCATCCTACGACCCACTTTTTCCTAAAGTTCACCAGTTTTATGTATCATGATCCCACGTATTTTAAAATTCTTTCTTACACTGTAGGATTACAGGTTAACACTCGTAGGTTTGTTGGTTTGACTGACCAACTCTAAATTTTGACTCTTTTCTATGGCAAGGACATCTCATTGGAATCCTAACATTTACTTTTTGTAGGTTTTCTTCGTATACTCATTAGAAAATCACTCTTGAATGCTTAAAAGAACACTTATAATTTTTTTTGATGGAATGAATGTTTGTGCATTAAAACATTTTCATTAGAATGCTTAATTAGATAATTACAAAACCAAATCTTGAGTGTTGAGCTTTAAAAATGAACCAATGTGATGAACATTTCATTTAAGTTGGAAATGAACATTATGTGAAAATACTTTAGCTTTTGGGGCTTAAAAAGAATTCATTCAACCTAAAATGCTTTAAAAACAAACTCATCCTTATTCCCTCCTTTTTAAAGGCTTTGCCCATGATTTCCTTTTGTTTATGTGATTTATTTTTTTGGTCATTGCTGTAAGTTGGAAATGAAAATTGTATGTTAAAATCACATGTGTTTTCAAGATTAGCTATTAAGATGCACTAAGTGCCCAAAATAGAAATGAACCAAGTGCCTTTTGTGTCTTGAGATTGTGCCCTTTAGCACATCTTTGCCTTCTCTATTTTCTACAAATTAAGACCTTAAATTACATGACACATGTACCAAAAGTTGTTAGCAAGATCATTCACAACAACCTAGGAGTGCTTCTAGCGAGTTCATCCACCTCTGGGAAGTGCATCCCTTTTGGTGAGAAGCTCAAACTAGTAAAAATCTAGCCAGTATATAAATGAGGGAAAAGGTAAACTTTCTCATTCTATGAGGCAAGTTTAGGTATTGTATTTCTGGGGGTATCCTAAGGTGGGAAAACTTTTCTACGATTTCATCATGTTTGAAATGGATCCTTAAGTGGATCACATACATAAAAATTGATTGGTTGACTCCATTGACCTGTTTACAACCCGATTTAGTCATTCTGATTTTATCCTTGGTATGTTAATTCATAGTGCAAGGGAAACAACATCCCTCAAGATTACTCACCATCGTGCTCCCTTGGTAGAGGCATAAGGCTACTTGGGTTTCATCTCTAAGAATCATTGTCCCCGCAGAAGGGGGATTTCTATTTGCCATGCCTTGAAGATTCTTTGATGTGTATTATTTGTCGATCGACTCTTGTATTGACTCACCTCTTCAATTAGAGGGACATATTGCACTAGAATTAGGAGACATCAATTTGCGGGCCATTAAATTACATATTGTAACCAAAATTTGACCTTAGGGTAAAGAGTGTGTTTGAATTGTCTTATTTTTTGAAAAGACCAATGAAAAAAATTTGTAAAACATATACATTTTCTATGGTTACTATCAAATCCTTTTGCTAAAGAGATCACTTGTTTGTCTCTCTCAAAGTTGTTTTTTCCTTTGAGAGACTTTTATCTCATAATCTATCATGTGTGAAATATTCTTATCCTTGTTATCTCAAATTTTTTTTTTGGCAAGTCTATATGCAACAAATTTATTCTTGTAGGTTCAACTTTACCTTTTTCAACTATCCTTGTTATTTCAAAAATGATTTAAGCAAACCAATTCACAACAACTTCAATTATTGGCCACTTTTACTTCAACTATTTTCCTTGTTAAAAAATTCCTTTGTGAGCACTCAACAAACATTTATCTTCAAACCAAGTTTTCCATCACCATTTTCAAAGGTTTGTTAAAATTTCTATTTGCAACAATATTATTCTCATTGGTTCAACCTTACCTTTTTCAAACTATCCTTGTTATTTGAAAAATAATTGTTAGAAAACCCATTCACAACAACTTCAGTTTTTGGCCACTTTTACTTCAACTATTTCCTTGTTAAAAACTTTCTTTGTGAGAACTCAACAAACATTTATCTTCAAGCCAAGCTTTCCCTTACCATTTTCAAAGGTTTGTTAGTAAGTCTATTCACAACAATCCTAGGCCTAGTTTATCCCACTTTGCTACTTATATCTTAAACCAAATGACTTTGCCCTTTTTATATAAAGCACCATTTTGTGAGTAGTTACTCCCCAACCGACTTATATTTTCCAACCTAAGGTAAAAAGGTATACTTAGCATAGTCACTACCTTCAAACCCCTAGTTGTGATAAGCCCAATGAAGTTATCATGTTACCCAAGAACAAGTTCAAAAAGGTTTAACTTCCAAAAATACCATGATGTAGAAGCATCTAAGGTATTTTCTATTTACCTTGATAGTTTGATGTAGGAGCATCCTGGTCGTTGCATTATCTCACTAATTCTGTTGATTTTTGTCAA
Organism: Cupressus sempervirens; assembly: GCA_028749045.1. Classification (NCBI taxonomy): domain Eukaryota; kingdom Viridiplantae; phylum Streptophyta; class Pinopsida; order Cupressales; family Cupressaceae; genus Cupressus; species Cupressus sempervirens. The sequence goes on from CM053788.1 coordinate 121,720,594, forward strand.
GTTACAGACATTGATGAGTGCTAGTAAATTTTTAGTCATTTCCAAGTTGAAGTTATACCATGTCATGTTAACACTCAGGCTAGTGTTTTATCCCATCTCACACTATAGTTTGTGCCAAGTTCCATAGTGTGTGCCGAGTTCTTCAGTGGGTACTGATTTATCTAGTGTGTGTCAAGCATTCCTCCATGTGCTAAGTGAACCTATTGATGTCGAGTGTCAGGATTTTAAATAAGTTTTTTGTGTCTTTTTCTAGTCTTAGCTGACCTGGAATGTATTTAATTTTGTGATGGGTATTTCATATTTGTTGAGAGTCAACTTGTGGTTTGGTTATGCATTTAATGTAAGGCTTTTTTAATTTGGTAATTTGTAATAGGACAACTTGTGGCCGTGCAAGTATTTAAGGGAATCTTTGGTAGAGTCTTAATTATAATTTTTGGTAGAGGAGTCTTAGGTGGAGCAACTTGGAGGTAGAAGTTCACATTTGAGTGTAGAGATCTATTCTTCTTTGAAAGATGTATTCTTCTTTGTAATGGCCACAACCTGGAAGGCCATACAACCGAGCATGTTGGATGTAAAATTTTTGAATTGAATATATGAAATATTGTCTCTCTAGATCTAAATCTTGTTCCTCTTGTTCATTTTTTTTCTATGTGTTTGTTTTTTGGTTTGTGGATCACCACATTTTGGGGTACATTTGGATTAGTGTTGCATCATTTGGTATCAGAGTTCAATTGTTCCTTAGTGTGAAAGCATATTACCAAAGTGTGAGGCAGTTTGTACCAAGACCTTGGTTGGGTAAAGTTTATCAAAGAAGGGATTTGATTTTGAAAGTCCTAGCTCATTGATGAATTTGGTGTAGGGTTGTAGATCTGTGGATTTGGCATGCACTTACAGAGGACTCATTTTTCAATCATTGTTTTCATAAAGATGGTTTGTGGAAGGAGAGATGTTGATCCAAAATTATTAGACATGTTGAGGAAACTTTTAGCTGAAGTGGAAGCTATTGAGTTAGTGCAAGATCATGCAAGACATCTTAATGATGTTGAAAGAAACGAGTATGATTCTTTTTGGGACTAATTACATGAAAGGATTGATGATCTGGAAGAGTCTAATTTGAGTTGGCATCTGAGGATTAGAAAGAAGGTTGTTTGGCCAGTTAAAGATATAATGAAGAGAAGAAGACAGATTATGGAAGTGCATAATGTTTTTGTTGGAGTTGACATGGTATCTTTTGGTTTTCATGAGCAGATGGATAGATCTGACATGGAAATTACAGAGCATCTTGTTGTGTGAAATGAGATTTCTGAAGAGGAGAGCTTCACTTATGTTGGTAAGGAATTAGATATTTCTATTGTTCATGATGATATTAATGTTGAAATGGATGTGATGGAGGAATTATATGTTGCTAATGTTTCTAATCTAGAGTTATATGTTCATCCTATTATGAATGTTGTTGATCTGGATGTTCCTTATGGTAAGAAGATGGAATTAGTTACTGGTAATATGGTTGAGGGTTTTAAAGATATTATTGATGTGGATCTAAACTTTTTTGTTTCTAAGATGTTGAAGGATATTGATGTTGCTACTAATGTGGATTTTGTTGATGCTAGTTAGTTACATGTTGCTGAAAGAATGAGTATATATACTATTATGAGTATGGATGACATAGGGTTATTACTGCATGTTCAAGATATGGATTCATTTACAATTGATTTGGTAGAGGATTTCTATATTATGGATTTATATGATACTTCTATGATGGATCTAAGTTCGTATATTGTTTCTAATTGGGTTGTGATTTAGATGTTGTTGCTGATCTGGTTTTCATGTATGAGGATGTTGTTATGGATGATTATGATGATAAGTTGTAGATGGAGCATTGTGATTTTCAGTTTAGTTCATATGTTGATTGTTTGGATGAGATTTTGATTTTCGAATGGATGAAGAATAGATGGTTGATTTTCAGATTTGATCTCTTTTCTTTGATGGAGTGGAAATCTTTGGTGAAGATGATGTTGTCTATAGAATTTTCTTTAGAGAGCAAAATGTTGGACACATTTTTCTATTTACCCAGGGAGTCTGATGTAGGAGTATCTGAGCTCTTTTCTATTTACCTTAATTGGTAGTCTAATGCAAGAGAATCATGCCCATCATGTTATCTCACTGATTCTATTGGTTGCTACTAAGTTATAGACATTCTTGAGTGCTAGTAAATTTTTAGTCATTGCTGAGTTGAAGTTATCCCACATCATATTAACACTTAGGTTAGCATGTTATCCCATTTCACTCTGTAGTGTGCTCCAAGTTCCATAGTGTGTGCCAAGTTATTTAGTGGGTGCCAAGTTATCTAGTGTGTGTTGAGCATTCCTTCATGTGTTGAGTGAACCTAATAATGTTGAGTGTCAACATTTTAGATGCATCTTTTGTGTCTATTTCTAGTCTTAGATGACTTGGCACGTATTTAATTTTGTGATGGGTATTTAATATTTGTTGAGAGCTGACTTGTGGCTTGGTTATGCATTTAATGTAAGGGTTTCTTTATTTGGTAATTTTTAATAGGCTAACTTGTGGCCATGCAAGTATTTAGGGGGATCTTGGGTAGAGTCTTAATCATAATTTTTTGCAAAGGAGTCTTAGGTGGAGCAACTTGGAGGTAGAAGTTTGCATTTGAGTCTAGAGATCAATTCTTCTTTGTAATGGTCACAACTTAGAAGGCTGTACAATCAAGCATGTTGGATGTAAACTTCTTGATTTGAATATATGAAATATTGTCTCTCTAGGTTTGAATCTCATTCCTCTTATTTCATTGTGTGTTTATTTGTTGGTTTTTGGATCACCACATTTTGGGGTACATCTGGATTAGCACTGCATCATACTAGCTTACAAAGAAATAGAAATAGAATTCAAGAGGCATACCCCTAACCCAAGGATTGCTAAACTAGATCAAATTAAGAAATATGGTGCTGACATTGCACTAAAAACTGAGTGAGATTACAAAATTTAGAACTTAACCCTTAGACGTGGTGTCAACCACAACCTTATCGATAAATCTAGTGTTACTTTGATTAGGTCCTTCTTTTGCCACACACTTATGCACTTATCCCCTCATAAGCTTAGTCTTTTGTATAGCTCCTCATCCTATTTAAGCATCTTATAGACTCATCCTCTTGCTTTTTTTCATCAATCTTAGGTTTTAAAAAAAAATCCAAAATAAGCATCATAGGTCCAAACATCCTCTAGTTATTTACTCCTCAGTTAAGCACTTGGTATTACCTCAATGAGAATTTTTTACCCTAGAAACGTCCATCCATTACACTATCATAATTATCCTTGAACTAAGCCTTGCTTAGGATAAACTATCCTTCTTGTTTTTTTCCCTCATCACCTTGCACAAAAGGTTGGCTACACACTTGATTGTCATTTTTCTTCCAAGAGGTCACAAGACTACCTTAGGGTTGACATTACCATTGCATTTTGAATTCACACATAAGGGAAACACATTCTATTTTTATTAACACCATATCATTTAGGTTCCCTGGATATCATTAGGATCATTCCCACACATTCTCCTTTGCATCTTAGAAAATCCCTCCACCTTAGTCATATCTAGACAAATCACCTCCTTGCATATACTTGCCTCCATCTTTTTTGCATTGCATCCTTATGGAAGTTGTCATTTCATGCCACCTAGCACATGTCTTGGTAAGAATAAATGGAAAAAGAAGGACATGGATCCTAGTCTTATAGTAACACAACTTAGGCATAGCCTTACCTCATAGTCTCCATAGCACCACTAGATCCACCACCAAAAATTCTAGAAGAATTAAGTTATGCACTAGAAATTGATGCTTTCATGAACCAACCTTGTCACACAACTATTGCTAATGCCATTAGAGATCCAAATAGGGAGACCATCATGGAAAACTTCTTAAGGGATAATGTTAGTGCCTTTGATTTTGAAAACACCACCTACCAATATTATCTATAGATCCTACGCATCCTATGTTTGGATGGCAACCACCACCCATAGGGTCATATACCCCTCATGATCCCTTCTTTTTATCAAGAAATGGATACCAACCAATACAAATAGAACCAACAATCCTGAATATCCCTTCAACCCAAGTCAATGCTCCTATTCCACAAAGCAATCAACCCATCATCACCCAACCCTTAGTCCATACCACATCTCAACCAACCACAAGTATACCATTTGCATCTACTTCTACCACCCTATCCCCATTTCACAATATACTCCTTTTCTACCTAGAAACACTGCATTTTCTCTTCCATCACAAACCACATCCAACCCATTCACTAGTTCCACAAACATCCTACCAAATCCCAATACACTATAGGAATGCCTCCATTAGGGTCAAGTAATTCATCTTCGATCCTACCAAAATCACTATTAATCCATTTATCACTAACCAAAGTACCTATGCCTCATTTCCACTAGGACCTTGGCATTTTGGTTAGACACAAGGGCCTACCACTAGTATTCCCTTTAACACTACATCCAATCCTATATCTTAATCACATCCACCCCTTCCACCTCAATTCTATTTGTTACCACCCATTACCAACTACTTTTCAATACCACCCTTAGGCAATAGCCAAGTCATCCCTCTATCACAACACCCAACTATAAACACCCTTCCTCACATCAATTACCTAGGACCCATAAATACTCAGTTTCTTTCTCAAACAAGAACACAACCAACATCTATTAGGAAAGGTATACATTTTCAAATCATGGCCCTTGTACTATTCATGCTACCACCTTCTTAGCCACAATCATCACACAAATAGTTTGTCTAGGCACCCACTTAGAGCTATCTATCTAGGCATTAACCCCACACCTATGTCCCACAACCACAAATCCCCCATCAACAGTCTAACCAAAAAATGCAACAATATGCCCAAAATCCATTCCAACAACCAATAGCATCCATCCTGACAATTTCCCAACCTATATTTCAACCATCATCATATAGCAATCAAGGATTTCCTTATCAATCATCGCAATCTACTACATACCTCACACTAGGGGTACCAGGATTAGGGGCACCCATTATCCCACCTATGAGCTTTGAATCGGAAGAGATGAAAAATGCTCTGAAAGCTCTTAAAGATGGAACAAAATCCAAAACTTTCAAATTTGAAAATGGTTGTCCATACCTATTTGACAAGATCATTATGATGTCACCTTTTCCTAAACACTTTAAAACCCAAAAAATTGATAAAATTAGGGGAAAAGGTGACCTAGTCACACACATTAAAAAGTTATATATGCACTAATAGGAAGTGGCCTATAATGATGTTTTCCTCATGCAACTTTTTTCAAAAAGCCTAGGAGGCCCTATCCTTGAATGGTTCTGTTGTATATCCCAAGACACTATTAAAACTTTTGCCAATCTCTCTGAAGCCTTTGAGGCTCAGTATGCTCAATTGGTTGAGATCGAGTTATCTATAGAGGATCTAGTTCATACCAAGTAGAAGGAAGGAGAAAGCCTCATACAATACTTATAGCACTAGCAAACTCTCACAACCTAAATCTCATGCACCATCTCCAAATGTCACCTTGTCAAGATGTTCATTAACAACATGCATCCTAGTCTTTATGAACTGCTTACAAATATACAAAGACATTAAGGAAAAAGGGGTACGACTTGAGAAAGGGCTCATCAAAGATGATTTCATCAAGCTTTACAAGGAAAACACCCAAGATTGTGGTCCAAGCAATGACAAACCACAGTATTGGAACAAAAATAAGAACATAGTTGCTGATGGCACCACTGATAGTTGACATGTTCATGTTTTCAAAGAAACATGTAACATACCCACCCCATTTTATCAACAACATCCACCAATCTATTAGCAACTGCTTGTACAAAATAATCAACATAATGTACAAGTACCCAACAATCAAAATCAGACTAACACTGTCACACTTTTGGCTAGACCCAAACCATGCATTTAGAAGCAACCTCATGTATACACCCCATTGGGTGAACCCCTTGATGCAATTTTTGAGAAACTAGCCAAGGATAACCTTATTTGACATCCACATACACAACCTTTAGAACATAATCAGTCTAGGGCATCCTAGTATAAGGACAATGAGTTTCATAAATTCCATCATGTCAAGGGGTATACCACCCTAAAATGCATGCAACTCAAGGACTATTTCCAAGACCTTATTGATCAAAAAGAGATCACAGTGGGGGCACAAGCCTCACGAAATGTAGTACTAATGATATACCAAAATGATTTCCCTTCCTACAACACAAACATAAGTAAAGCACCTACAAACATTCCTTTTAATAAAAAACCCAACAATGCTCAAAACAAACAAGTTGATAATCGAGATAAGTCTCAAAATTATACCTTAGCCTACTTGGATTATGGAAACCTAATTAGATGCATATCACAAGTCAAACCTTCTATAAATGTTATAAACATCAAAGGCCCATAAGCCCAATGTGCAACCACCACTCAATGAGCTTAACTCAACATATCTAACCCATCTGTATCCACACCATTGAGGTCATCCTCATTAGGACCACCCCCATTAGGACCGCAATATAGGATCTTAGAACACCTTGGAAATATGCCAGCTCAGATTTCCATTTTAGATCTCTTGTGCACTAGACCACTTTATCAAGAGATCCTTGACAATACTCTCCATGAGTCATGTGTCCCTACTTACATCAATGCTACTGAGTTCCACAACTTGGTCAGCCACCTATCCACATCATGTGTTTTTTCCTTCAAAAATTCTGACATCCCAACAATTGAGCCCGATCATATACTTCCACTTTGCATAGCTGTCATGGTTTCTGAGTTTGCAATCAAATGGGTCATGATAGATAATGAATTGACTCCGAATCTATGTACTTTAAAATTCATCAAACAAGAAGGATACACTAAGGAAGATATCACCATGAGGTCATCACCATAAAATCATATGACAACTTAGAGTGAACCACTAAAGGAACCATCTTGCTACCTCTCAGAGTTCGTCTAGCCACTCAAGAAATAGTTTGTCAAGTAGTTGATATTAACCTTCCATACAACATCCTCCTTGGTCAACCATGGATTCATGCCATGAAGGCCATTCCATCCACATACCATCAATGCATCAAGTTTTTGCATAATGGCACTAAGATAACTGTCCATGCAAATCTCTAACCCTTTGCTTATTGTAATATGGTAGATGCTTCATACACCAACCATTGTCCCAAAATCAAAATTAGCCACACCATGGCTAGTTTATCTAGAACCTACCATAATACAAATACCATTTCAACCTCCACCATTTCTATGGTTAATATCAAGTACCAAGGTTGTAGAGAATACACTCTTTCAGATGCTTTTATTGTTTTTGCTTTACCACTTGATCCATATACTCAAGTGCGCCCAACATATTAGAAGCCAAAGCTAGATATGACCCCTCAGCTTAAACAACTTGACCCTACCACCTTTATTACCAAATATATCCTTGACGAAGAGGAAAAAACTCCTAACATTAGTACATGGCTATACAAAGAGCCACCTCGAAAACATGAAGAACTTCTTGATCACTTCAAACAAAAATACCCATGGTCACATCACCTTGCTACCAAGAAATGTGATTATCAAGGAGTTGGTCTAGTCCATTAGGAGTCAGGAATTTGGTAGCATGTGGAATAATACAAAGGAATAAGGAAGAAGAAAGGCTTAGGTTATGGACTCCCTACAACTGGGGGCACCAAAAAAGAGGGCCATGCCTTCATAAACATCCAAAACAGTCTTGTCGAGGTCAAATACATTCTCAAGGAAGTAGAAAAGATAGCCTATGATGATATCTTCCTTGGTGAAATAATCCTAGAAGCCTTTGTGCTCTACTAATTATCCCTAAATCTTATAGACTTATCACTCACTCACCCTTTACTCATTTATTCAGATGAACCAAGTGTTGTTTGTGTTGACAAATTATCTATAGAGCATGCACTCCTCAGATTCATGGGAGTAGAAAAACCCCATAAAAAGTTTTCAATACAATCAACTTATGTCATAAAATTAGATCCAAAAGGTTATTTTGGGGAGGAGGAAATCTCTAGTCTCAAAATTGAATAGAAAGACATAACTAAAAATAAAATAAATAAAGCAAAGGCATCCTCTAGTGAAAACTCTTTTGGAGCACCTTTGAATGACTCAAAAAATGAAAAGAAAATAAAGGATGCATCCAATGATGAAAACCTTTTCAAGGCACCTGAGGGTGGAGATTTCATCCTTCCCCCATAGGATCATAGGCCTACAATATCATCCATCTTGATAGAGTAAACTAGACTGATCAATATTAGTCTAACAGAGGTACCAAAGATCACATACATTGTAGCATATTTACCACCTAAGCAAGCAAAAATTCTTATCAAAGTCCTTCATGAAAATGTTGGTCAATTTGCGTGGTCCTATCAAGACATGCCATGATTGGACCCCAAGTTACTGGTACACCATTTGGCCATGGATCCAAAGGCTAAGCCTATCAAGTAAAAACTTTGTAAGATGCATCCCAAAGTTGCTTTATTGGTTAATGTGGAGCTAGAAAAGCTACTAGAGATAAAAATAATTTTCCCAAATGACTATTCAAAATGGATCTCCAACATGGTACTTTTCATGAAGCCTTTTGGTGATATTAGGATTTGCACAGACTTTAGAGATCTCAACAAAGCTCGCTCAAAGGATGATTTCCCATTGCCAAACATAGACATGATTGTTGATCTCACTGCAGGCCATGAACTCTTATCACTCATGGATGATTTTTCTAGATACAATCAAATCTAGATAGCAAAGCAAAATCAACATAAGACAATATTTACCACCCCGTGGGAGAGATTTTGTTATAACATGATGTCATTCAGATTGAAGAATATTTGGGAAACATATCAATGCGCCATGATGGTCATCTTCCATGATCTAATTCACAAAATTCTTGAGGATTATGTGGATGATATTCTAGTCAAATCTTTTAATACCCTTGATCACTTATCTCATCTTAAGGAAGTGTTTGATTGATTGGCTAAGTACCATCTCATGCTCAACCCCAAAAAATGTGTCTTTGGCGTTACATCTGGAAAGCTCCTAGGGTTCATTGTATCATGGTGTGGTATTGACATTGACCCTAAAATGTCAAAGCCATCATGGATATGGCTCCTCCTAAGACACTTAGATAGATTTTCTCTCTCTAAGAGAAACTACAATTAGTTAGAAGATTCATCGGCCAGCTCGTTGATAAGTGTGAAGCATTTACACATTTACTCAAAAAGGATCAAAATTTTAGGTGGGATCCTATTTGACAATGTAACTTTTAACTGATCAAGCAATACTTGGCTAATCCACCTATCTTAGTTTCTCTAGTTATAGGACACCCACTCATATTATACATCATAGCTACCCCAACAACACTAGGTGAATTTCTAGCACAACTTGATGATGTAGGGAAGGAGAGGTCTATTTACTACATCAACCATACTCTAATTAGGTATGAGATCAACTACACACCAATGGAAAAAGATTACCTAGCTATGGTCTTTTCCACTTAGAAGTTTTTTCATTACATGTTAAGAGAAACTATATAACTAATATCCAAGATTGATCCATTAAAATATATGTTGTCACGCACAATATTCACTGGGCATCTGGCTAAATGGGTCATGCTTCTTAGTGAATTCAACATCTAATATATTGATAGAAAGGCTATCAAAGGTCAAGCTATAGCAGATCACTTAGCTAATGTGCCTTTGGTTGTGGATCACCCTCTCATTTTAGAGTTCCTAGATGAACACGTCTACTTGATAGAGGAACAACCATCCTAGAAGTTTTACTTTGATGTATCTTACACATCCCATGGCTCTAGAGTTGACATACTATTGGTCACCCCTCGAGGTGATTACATTCCTAAATCTTTTAATCTCTAGTTCTAGTGTACTGACAACATCTTAGAGTATGAAGCCCTTATTGTGGAGCTCAAAATAGTAGTTGAATGGAAAATCACAAAATTATAGGTCTTCAAAGATTCACAACTTATTATCAAGCAAGTTCTAGGTGAATATCAGACTAATGATGAAAAGCTTAAGCCTTACAAAGAATTGATTGATCAAATGGAGCAACACTTTGCTTAGATTCAATTAACACAAATACCTAAATTACAAAAACAAGGCTATAGATGCCATGGCTACCATTGATTCACTTTTGGAGATCCCTCACAAGGCTACACAATATGAATTCTTAGTTGAGTAGCTACATGAGCCTACATACAGGAATGGAAAATCAACATAGGTATGTGTCTTGGTTGGTCCCAATCCCCATGGTACCACAAAATTCATGCTTACCTACTAAATGGTATCATATCTCCCCATATCACATGAACGCAATGCTAGAACCTTATTCACAGAGCATCTTGTTACACTATCATAGCTAATACTCTATATCGTCATTTCTATAATGAAACTCTCTCTTGATGTTTAGACCAAACCAAGGCTACAGTGGCTCTCAAAGAGGTACATGCTAGAATTTGTGGTGCTCACTCAAGAAGAAAATCTATAGCTAAGTAGATGCTCTGGGTTGGATATTATAGGCCTACTCTAGAGCATGATGTATGTGAATTTGTCAAAAGGTGTCTACCCTATCAGCAAGATGGTAATCTAATCCAAGTCCCAAGACAAGATCTTCAACCTATTGCACCACCATGGCCATTTGCATGTTGGGGGTTCGACCTTGATGGGTTTATAGCACCTATCTCTTTAGAAGGACACAAGTGGGTAATCACTACAATTGATTACTTCACCTAGTGGGTAGAGGCAGTCCCCCTTGCCACCACCATGGGAGTTCACATCTCCAAGTTTATCCTCTATCATATCATATGTTCCTTTGGCATCTTGACTACCATTTTCACTAACCATGGAGGTAACTTTGAAAACCTCAATATGGAAGAATTATGCACCTCCCTTTATATCTATCACTATTTTTCTAGCCCATAATTCCCACAAGGCAACAGTTAGGCAGAGAAACTAATAAAACCCTACTCAAAATCCTTAAGAAAGTTGTTAATGATTCTGGCCACGATTGGAATTTACAAATCAACCACTCCCTATGGGCCTACCACACCTCATTTTGTACATCCACATGCACAACCCCATACTCCCTAGTCTATGGTGATAAAGCATTATTACCTATTGAGGTTGAACTTCCATCCTTGCACATTTCTTTTTAGGGCTAGATATCAGATGATGATTATAGAGCCATTAGACTCACCCAACTAGATCTACTTGACGAAAAAAGGAAACAGATCTATGACCATCTCATGGTCTATCAAAATTTCCTCAAGTGAAACTTTTATAGGAAGGTCCATCCACACCAATTTTAGGAAGGAGACTTGGTCCTCAAAGAAAAGATGAAGGTCTAGGCTAACTAAGAAAAGAAAGGCAAGTTTGAACCCACATGGATTGGTCCTTACATGGTCACAATATCTTTTGGCTTTAGGGCCTATCAACTATCAACACTTGAAGGTGAAGTATTGAATCTTCCCACCAACACCATTCACCTTAAGAAATTCTATGCCTAAGATCCTTAGTGTATCTTGCTACCTCAAAGAAAAATAATAAAGAAGAATAAGTGTCTAATGGTGAAAACTTTGCAATTCACGAGCCTTGGATAGGTACCCTAGTGAAAACCTAACAAAATAGGCAACATGCATACTTAGCCTATTAATTATCTAACAATGCCTTACATCTACCCCATCACCCCTCCACATCTCATCACCTATCTTTCCGTTTTTCAAAGGCATTCTAAGAGTTTCATGCTTGCATTCCCACAACTCACAATATATTCTCATTATCCCTTAGCTTGGAAAACCCATCAAGATAGTGTATTCCATTGTGGTTCGCACATCTATCCTACCCCTGTACCTTACCATGTGTATCATATTAGTTGTATTTTATCCTTTTTCCATGCCCATGTATCATACCCTTGCAACAATAATAGTAATATATGTATCATGCTACCTCCTCATCTTGAACTTTTCCCTATCATATTCAAACCTACTACTGTATTTTACCATAGTTTCTGAACCACTTGCATATTGTATAGTCACACTTATAAATTTTGAAATCCTATAGCTAGACCTTGCATCTCTAGCAGGTTGTCTATAAAAAGATACAGTTACCAATTATGTCATAGTCCCCAAATACTGTCACTAGGTTCTTACAGGATGCATCCTTCCTCATACCTAACATTGGCCTATCAATATCCAATTGTACTGATCTCTTTAATAAAAGGTTACTTTCTCATGGATTTATTCTTTCTTCTAATACTGGGGTTTTTGTAGTTTCTTCAAATGGATCTTTTCCAAGTGATTTAGTTGTTCCCTCCTTACGGTTACCATGATCTCTGATATCATGGTAAGCTCTGACTAGGGCAATTCAAAAGCAAGGTTTTAATCAAGGTCTTTTTCTTCTTGTGAGTCATTTAGATATAACCCTTGCATATTCCAAACATGTTTTCATTTATGATCAAATGATGGAGTTAAGAAATATCATTTTCTTGTGGATCACCCAACATCATTTCCACGCTGATTTTTCTAGGACTCATGTGTGATGTTGGGGTAATCCTTGCATGCTTGTTCAAGTCAATCCTCTATAATATTGGGGAAAAGACCTTGATGTTCTTAGTAACCTTAGCATATCCCTAATATTCCTATATCAAATAAATTTCTCACACTACATGGTGGTACTTCTTTACGAAGTACCCCACCCTCAAGCTTCAAGTATATCTCATCACCTTCACCATTTTGTCTCATACGGAAAACTACTCATTCATATCTCTTTTTCATGTATCCTTACTATCCACATCCTACATATTCTCTTCCTACCCTATACATCTATCCTTTCTACTCACCCATTCCTTAACAAGCTACATTCTATCATATTATCACCTCTTCCTTTCATCCCAATCTACTACCCATTTCTATCCCCTTAAGTCTCCTATAACCAATATGTTTATAAAGCTGTGCATATTGTTTCTACCATCAAACCAAGGTTATGGTTGATTAGTGATATGCTATTTTTCCTTCCTACAACCCACATATGTTTCCCTATCCTTCTACTTACATTTCATATCATCTCTGCTCACCTCCCCCTACATTCCCCTAATCTCTTTTCCTCTTTTCAATCATCACTTGCATCATCTTAAAGCCCCATGTTCCTCTTCATTTCCCTCATCTTGATCTCTATGGTTCATTCTTGGTCCATCTTTGCATTATCATAGCTTTCAATCCCTCCATTATCATAATAGCTGAATTTACTCTCCCTATCCTAAGCATTAAGTACATTGTCATTATCAAAAAATTAAGACTTATAAATCCTAGGCTCATGTTTCATCATCATAATTAATTTGAGTTAATTTATCATGTTTCACCATCATAGTTTGAGATCATTTATCATGTTTCATCATCATAGTCTTAAGTTAATTTATCATGTTTCACCATCACCATTTGCATTTATTTTATCAAGTTTCATCATCATAGTCTTAAGTTCATTTATCGTGTTTCATCATCATAGTTGGAGTTCATTTTTTATCATCATAGTCATACGTTCATTTATCATGTTTCACCAACATAGTTTGAGATTATTTATCAAATTTCACCATCATTGCTTGAGTTCACATGTTTTATCATCATAGTTGGAGTTCATTTTTTATCATCATAGTATTAAGTTCATTTATCATGTTTCACCATCATAGTTTGAGATTATTTATCATGTTTTATCACCACTGTTGAGTTCATTTTATTGTGTTTTATCATCATAGTTAGAGTTCATTTTTTATCATCATAGTCTTAAGTTCCTTTATCATGTTTCACCATCATAGTTTGAAATCATTTATCACATTTCACCATCATTTTTTGAGTTCATTTTACTGTGTTTTATCGTCATATTTGGAGTTCATTTTTTATCACCATAGTCTTAAGTTCATTTATCATATTTCATCATCATAGTTTGAGTTCATTTATCATGTTTCAGCATCATAGTTTGAGTCTATTTTATCATATTTCATCATCATAGTTTACACTCATTTCTCAAAGTTTATCATCCTAGTTTATATTTTATTATGTTTCATTATCATCATTTAAAAAGTCAATTCAATTTATATTTCTCATCATTTAGTTGAAACACATTACATCCATCATCATATCTTAGATTCATTTCCATTTTTTTTCGCTATCATAAAAATCATATAAAATATTTCCCAAAATCATACCATAAACCACATCACATCCTGCATCACAAAGCATTAGTACCATCCAAAATCTCATCATAAACACATCACATCCTACATCACAACATGTCATTCACATCATACATCTCATAAACATCCTACATAAAACCATGTCAGTCTCTCTTCTACATCTAACTACATGAATCTCATACAAACATACACATAATAAAAAAATCACGACATAGTAATTTATACATCCATATCCCACACAAAAGAATGATCATCTCTATATATCACACCCACAAAGAATAAAGAATAAATTACCCATTCCTACAAAAATACCAAAGTCCATCATAGTCCAAGTATTCAATATCTATATAGTACAAAGGCCCATATCAGTACATTCAGTTTGTGCCTAATAAAATACATCCAATTTATCACTGATCTTCCTCATCCATCATCTCCTCACCCTAAGACTCATGGGTATCTCTCTCTACATCTAGCACTATTTCAAGTGGAGGTGGTAGCCTTATCTTTCCTCCTCTAGTACCTAAGCTCTCCTCCTCATCCCTCCTCCCACCTATCCCCTTGTCTCACCTCTAGCTCTGCCCTGTCTTGTGGCTCCGCCCTGTGCACTAAGACCCACCCATCCTTTGAGAGCCCCTAGTGCTCCACCCACTCTCTCCCCTTCCATGCATACATGTATGGGTCCTAACTAATCCTAACCATTTTGGTCATCTATAGTGCTCTATCTAATTCACTGGCACTGCTGCATGATATATCCCATGATAGAACTTTGCTCTCTCCCTTTGATCCTCCACCTCCCTCCACAACCTCCTTAACTCCTCTAAACCTCCAATGCCAACCTATCCGTATCCTCCTAAATGGTGTCCATCCTCCCCTACAACATCTATCTCTTTAAAGAAATCACCTCCAACCTCCCCTTCAAACACCTGACCTCTACTTGTAGTGTCCCCAACTCTACCCCTGCTCTATCTACCTATCTCTATGCCACATCATGCTCCTACCTGAACTAATCTCTCTCTATCTAGAGCTGATCCCCCTCCTTTTTTGTATCCTACAAAAAATAGCTAGTCACCTCATGTGCTTATTGTAGGGATGCATACCTGCTAGCCAATCCATTATCCCCTCCCCCTAATGATGATCCACCACCACCTCCCCCTCCACCTATTGGCCCTTATGGCCCCTGTCCACCCTCCTCTTGTGGTCTCCTCTACTCCACTAGCCTATCCTCTCCTCTCTCTAGTTGTGGCCTAATCTTCTCTGGTCTCTCCTCCCTCACAACCCTCTACCTTCACCTTAGTGGTGCCTCCTCCAGTATAACCACCTTTTCCTGCTATCATAACCCCCTAGAAACATATCTCCCCTACCTCACTGCTCAGGCAATCTCTCCTACCACTACTACTACTCTAGTGACCTGTGCTTGACTTACTAGCCTAGGGTGCTCAAAATAATCTCGGTACTCCTAAGTCAAGCCCGCATCAGTGACACCCTCAAACCAATCCCAATTCTATGGTGCTAATTCTCTTCATGCCTATAGCAACCCCTCCCTCTAAAATGTAGGCTCAAAAATAGTGATTGGCTCTCACATCATGTGCTAATACCAGTTTAGCTCCCCTGGGGCAACCTGTGGCCAATCGAACTACCAAAGGGCTCTATCTAGCTAGTATTACTCTGCAATTTACCCCCACCACCCAAAAATAAAACATAGTAAAATGGTGTATGGAAAATGTTGCCTCTCCTCTTCCCATGGCTTGAGACCCATATATGGCCTCCATATGACAACTCAAATCTCATCTATCTAGACTTGCTAGTAATCCAACTCCTCTGTATGATGATAAGTAAGCAGACCACCCTAGTTGCACACAACTAACTCCTCTAGCTACCTATCCCTTCACCTAATTGGCCTAAATGCCACAATATTCTCCTAGGCCCACACCTATAACAATGTAGGAAACCCCATACTCCTCCCTTAGTGCCCTACACCCTAGTAGACTATCTAATGGAGGTCACGATAAAACTCCACAAGCATCAATGATCCCCATACTACAAGGACTCTAGTGTCCACAATATGCATAATTGTTGGTATCAATGCCAATGTAACTCTTGTACCACTAGTATCTAGGGCAATATATCCCAAAAATTGCCTATGTACATAAAAATGGATCCTCCTCTCTATGGCTACTTGATCCAAGTGCTCATCTAAAGGAAACTAGCCACTTTGTATATGATACTACACTATAGACCCTATCAATTGCTATACTATCACCTCTCCTATCATCTCCCTAGTAGCCATCACTGGCGTGCCCCCCATAGGTAACTGAAAGATCCTATAAACATCCTCTAATGTCACTGTCATCTCCCCTATCGGTAGGTGGAAAGTATTGGTCTCACTATGCCATTGCTTACATAAGGTTGTCACTATCACCATATATGTTCATGTATATGATAACCTAGCCAAGTACCCTAGGCTGATACTATCAATCCTATCCTAGTCTGTAGGTGTGAACTTCTCTCCAACACATAGTACCACTGCCCATCACTCCTGTGACACCAAAGTGTCCAACAACCACTGCATCCAAGCCAACAACATGTCAGTTTTCATTTTCCACACAGATAACCATGATTCAAAGACCCCAACAACCTAACCCCCCTCCTGAAGTCCTCCTTTTTTCCCCACAAATTTTGTACTTTACCCTTTCTTAGCATTCTCACAAGAGAATTATCATGAACAATCACCACCCCCACCATTACATTTTATAGTAGGATCACTCTTTGACTTTTGCCTACCCCCCACAGCCCTATCTAGCATTCCCACTATCTCAGCTACACCCTCACATTCCCATAACCTCAGATTAAGTGGGAACACATCCTATCCATTACCCTTATCAGTCAAGTTTTTCCCCATTCTCATGTTGACTTTTTCTGAAACATTGCCCTTTTTGAGACCATGTTCCCACAAAAAGGAATGCATTTTCACTAGCAAACTCACTACCCCACAAAATATTGAAGGAAAATTCATGTTCTCACAAGAACATCTTACCAAATTCACGATCTCATGAAACTAATTTATGATCTAATTTTTAGCCCTATGCCCTAGCTGATTTTGTGGGATTGCAGTCTTGCCGATCCTAAAGCAATTTTGTTGGACCCATGCCTATGGGAACATATCTTGTAAATTGTAGAAATGCTACAAAAGTAAATGCATAAATGACTAAGAAATTTTTTTTTACCCTACCTATCAGTCTAGTGTCTATCACACTTGTACTCACCATCCCACATCCACCTAATGCTTAGGTTGTCCCTACACAGCCATCACGTCATCTAACTCAGAGCTCCAAACAATAATATACTGATGTCAATGTGAGCACAAATGATCCTTTCTACCCCTCCTAGCCTCCCTTATAAACCTCCTAGAGTGCCCCTTTTCATTCCTTGACCCTTCTTGCAACCCTCTTTTTCCCCTTGCCTTATTATTCTTACAATATCATTGTCTTTTTTACACTCCTTTTTCCCTTCTATGTCCCCATGTTCCTATCACTTTGTTATAACTTTTCAATAAGTCATCGAGATTTATTTTCTCTCCCCACTGCCTTCTTGAGGGGGCATCATTTAGTCCATTCTATCTTCTTCTATTCAAAACCAAGACAACCATGTTGCCTTAAAAAGTCTTCTTCGCATCATTTATATTTGAAATTATTTGAAATAGTGTTGTCCCAACACTATGGAAAAGAGGGGCAAAATGTATACACCTAAATCTAATTACACAATTAGGTAATCTCATTTAGTCATCTTCTAGGACATTATTGATTAAATATTTATTATTTATTTAATTAATAATCATCCCCTAGTTAATTAATTAATTTAATTAACTATAGCCCAATTGATAAAATCAAATGATAACCCAAAATCAACTTATCAATTAAATCCATATTCCTCTATTAAATTAAATAAATGTCCAAGTCTAGTTTATTTAATCCTACATCTCTTATTTATTAAATAAATCATCCTAAACCCCTAAACCATCCCTAAAACCTATCTTTACCCCTAATCCAACCATCCACCCATACTAACCTCACTTAGCCACCTAACTAACCCATCCCATCAAAGCTAAGCCACTTACCCCACAACCCCCTTTTTAAGCTAAGGCTATTCCCCCTCCTCAACATGTGCACAACTTTAAGAAAGGGTTAAGATTTGCTAACCCAAGCCAAAGTCAATGGTCTCCCTTGTCCTCTTCCATCCCTTCCAAGAGCATTAATGGCTCTTACATGCCATTAATGCATCTTACATACCTCTTACACACTCTTTCTCCCTCATTACTCCCTTTGACCATCCATTTTTCCCATCCCATCACACTCATCCTCCTTGTGACAAGTGCCACTCCCTGATTGGCTCCAAACAAGCACAATCCATGTGCTCCCCTTTCAAAGCATCCTAGCCCTCCCTCACCATTCTTCCATCTTCACATCCTAACCCTCCATCTGACTACCCCTTAGCCTATAAATTGAGCCCTTCCCTTCTCACAATCCATCATCTATGAATGAAAACTTATAATGCCCCACTAACCACTACAACATAGCTATTTTACACTATTGCCAAGCCAAAGCTTGTCTACACATCCATTTTTTATTCCTCCATTTACCTTCATTCTTGATAAAAAAACCATCACTTGGAGCTTAAGAACAACCAAGAATACATCCTCTAGCTATTTGGACACATCTATGTCATCACAGGTCACACACAAGGAGCTTACCATTCTTGGTTTGCCTTCCTTCTTGGTTCTCACCTCATCTTATCACAAGTGTTTCTATTAGTTAATATTGTAAATTTTAAAATTGTTATTAATATTTGTAGCATGCTATGTTTTTAGCATTACAATGGGTTCCCTATGATTCTGCAAATTGTAAGTATTTTGATTGTCATTCTGAAAAGCTAACATCTTTTCTTGTTGAGGATCTGATTCTTGACTAAATGGAAAAGTACATTCTTCCATTTCATGATTATGTGGATAATCTTTTGCCCCACTTTTCACCATATACAAATTTTGCAAAGTGAAGAGTGAACTAATGTCATGTTCTGTCAAGTCGGGTCAATGGGTCTTTCTTCTTTAGGTGCTGAGTTTCTCCATCAGGTTTTTATCTTTTCCCTTCTCCCATATCACCTTTAGCCTGGGTGCGTATTTCTTGGTTGCCATGAGTCTTAGGTGTAGTTTAGAGCCATCCTAGATGGAGATTCTTGATTTGTGCTACATCTTTTGATTTCCATGTAGCTCATTTGATCTGGAGTTAGAGAAAGTTGAATCGGCAGAAAATCAAGTTTCGGCTTCTCCTCGGTGGGTTTTCGCACCCCGAAGGAAAATTTATGCAAAGACTAGCAAATGCTATTTGTAAGCTTCCTTGAAGTAAAGTGAATCATGTTAAGAAAAGATCATTCAAGTGATGTCATGATCTCACAGCGAGAACCATTTTAAAGCTTGGAAAATGATTGGGATAAGCATTGGCAAAAAACAAGAAAAGAGCTTCTTCATGGTGGACTTCGAAGTCAGTAATCAATTTTCCAGAAGGGTCTATGTAAAGGAATTGAGAAAGTCAATGGGCCCCACCCCTCACTTTCAAATTCATTTTTGTGTTTTTCGAAAGCTTAAAATAAAGTGAATAGGGCAAAGGATGTAAAACAATGGGCTTTAGTGAAAAAACAAGTTTCCTCTTCTCCATTGTAGGTTTTCGCACCCAGAAGGTGAAACTCCATGGGAATCCATAAATGCTATCTGTAGGTTGAAACAAGGAAAAAATAAGCATCAGCAAAAAAATTAGAAGTAGCTTCTCCTTTGGCAGACTTCGAAACAAGAAGTAAACTTTTCGCAGAGGCCTAAATAGAAAGGTAAAGTTATTAGGCGGGTTCGCCCCATTTTTCATTTGTGAAGCCTCTTTGGTGTTTCTCGAATGTTTTTAGTAAAGTTCTTAGGGTTGAAAGGTAAAACAAAAGCTTAAGGGGATAATAAAAAATCTGCTTCTCCACTGCAGGTTTTCTACCCTCGAAGGCCATTTCTCACACTTCAAAGAAAGTCATTCCTGCAAGCATGGTAAGTATGTGATTTGGTTGTAGTTTATTTTGGGCGAATAAATAGAAGTAAATCAGTGGATTGGTTAGGTTTTTGCAAGTAGAATTAACCTAGGTGGATTTTTCCCAAGGAAGTACTCAATTCATGTTTTTCTGAAGGATGAATGAAATGGGAAGTAAATCGATAATTAATGAGAGTTACCGTTGAGCCAACGAAAATAGTGAAAAGACAAAGATAAATCCGTTAGAACCTTTACATCCACCAATCCAATAGATTTACCCTTAATTTCACTCATGTGGCACAATTTATGAAATTCAACAAGAAAATCTAAGGTTATTTTATAAAAAGGGATGTAATAGATTTTCAAACTCCCGTTTCACTGTTATACTGTTGTACTAAATAATGCTTTCAAGTAATTTTTGAGTTACAGAGTTTGCTCCTTGTATCAATTGCAATTGTTTGAAATGTTGCTATCATACATCAAATAAAATGGTAACAAGATTCACAGGATTCAATGGATTGGGTGGAATTAAGTCAACATGGTCGAGTATCACAGATACTTCAGTCTATTTCTATGATATGCAGGATTTTCAAAGGAGATTGAGAGGAGGGCCAATCCACCCAATAACAGAGAAACTTCAGGGAAGTAGATTAGTAGAAGTAGCTAGGTTCCCTATAGTAGTACAAGCCCCAAAGTTGATTTTAGAATGCATCAATCATTACAACCCCGATACAAGACAAATTCTATTGCCTGATCAGACAGTGTTGATTTCAATCGATTGAAAATCAGTGGTGAATTGCTTGTGAATTCTAGAATGGGAGGAATTCTTTGATTTGATGATGAGTGGAGCCATGTCTGAGTACTCTTTGAAGAAGATGGTTTGGAGGAGGGAGATCATGCAGTCTTGGTTTCAGAAGCCAAGGGGAGCTAAGAGTAAAGTCCCTAAAACTCTTTTCGGTAGGGACCTCAAACCAGAAATTGTTGACATTTTGGTTCTGTTGCATCGACTCAAAGGTGAGGTAGAAGCTTTTAATTTTGTAGAGTAGTACTTCTTTATGGTGCAAGTTATTTTCTCAAACACACAGTATATTGACTGGGTGCATGAGGTCAGTGAACAACTTTCTAGGGCTCTCAGTGCCGCTAAGTTTTATAATTCTTTTTATATGTCCTCATTCTTGATATACATGTTGGCTTCTCTTCAATTGTGGCTGAGAATCCCTAGAATTGAGAGTTTCCCTGATAATGTAAAAAGTTACAAGTTTTATCCATGCTTGCAATTATAGAATAGTTATGCAAAATACATCCGGGTAAATGATGCATTCACCATGAGGATTTGCAAGGAACTACAGGGTCACCCAGAGCAGAGATTTAGTCTAGAAGCAATGGCAATCATCAGCCAATTTGGTAGTTACTTCATCTAGTTCTCATCATTTTCTTATTTGCATCTTGTAACGTTTGACAGATTCCCACTGAAGCTGCCTAGGTATCTAGATGATATGATTGTGCTTGTGGATATTGTGAGGCAAGCAATACAAGTGAATGTGTTGAGTGCTAGCTTGAGGAAGAAAGGGTATGAATTCCCTATAAAAGTGGGAGCATATAGTTGCAAAACCAGATTAGACGCTAAGAATATACTCAAAGCATTTGAAAGTACATACAAATTGGAAGAGTATGAAGTAGTAAGGCCCCTGTTTGATCATAATGGATATGCTAGAGATGTGCTCTAGATTGGAAGCGTAATCAAACATGTGACAACCATGGAGGATTATTGGGCAGATTGTAAAAATGAGCTAGAGAGTCGAGATCATGCCTTTGCCAGATTTACAATTGATTAGGTAAAGACATATGGAATAAATTTAGATGTGGAAGGGCTGGAGGATGATGGTCAAAATATGTACAGTAATACATATTTGAAAAAATTGAGGAATACTCCCATTAGCTCTGAACCATATGTTGACATTAAAGAAAATTTTGATGTCATGATGGCAAGAATTATCAAAAGAACTGGGAAGTGGGTTGAATGGACAACTAAGAAAGGCTGAAGCAAGAGCAAAGCTAGTCAAGCTTCTCCACCTGTAGCTACTCCTGCTTCATCTCAAAGTGCCACTCCTAGTGCTACTGCCACAACTGCTCAAAGACTAGCCCAATCTGTGGGACAAGGTGACCAGCCCTCTGAGAATCATGTTTCAATAACCCCAACCTCTCAAGGGGGATCACTACCAATCATTGGAGCTCAAGATGAAGTTGAAAAAGAAACAAAGGGACAAAAAGATGGATCTCCTGCTCCAGTCTCACCTCTGCATCCTGCTCTTCCCCCATCTCCTCAAGCTTCTCCAACTCCATCTCTTCATGCTACCCCTATCTTATCCCCCCATAGTAGCCCTACTCCATCTCTAAGTGCTCCTATTCTTAAGCCTATTGGTTCTCCTCTTTAGATAGTAGAGATTGGAGATGATAAAAGTAGTAGTAGTGAATTCACTGAGTCTGATGAAGTTGCCAAAAAAGCTCAGGAAGAAGAGAAATCTCCAAGTTCATCTTGGCTCCTTTCTTGAGATCCAAAGCCCCCCTTTTCTGCAGCCACATCAACAACGACTCTAGTAAAGAAGATAATGCTCAGCATTGAATCACTCAGAATAGCCTCCAAAGTGATTAATACAAAGTCTTGGCTTGAGGATACTTTGGAGAAGAAGAGGAAAAGAAAAGATGAAAATTTCCCTTCAAAGGATGTTGTATCTCAAGTGGTTCGCTCAGGATCTGACTTAGTAAAAACTAAAAAGCAGAAGACCTTGTCAATATTGGGATGAGATCTAGAAATAGGGCACCTAACTATGGAGGTAGCAAAACCAAACAAGGTAGGGACAATTAAAGATATGACACCAGAAGATTTCACTTTGCACTCAATTGATCTTGGAGAAGCTAGACATGATACAAAAGTAGGCCTATGGAAATCAAGTAATGAGATGACAGAAGAGCAACTGGAGGATCTCAATTCATCGAAGGTCAAAATGAAAGCAGAAATAGAGGAGTTGATAAGATTCATCTAGCAATTAGTTGTTCCATTGTCAACTATCACTGGTGTGTCTGCCACTTAAAATCCTTTAGCTGAAGAGGTACAAGCCTTCATATCACAGCTTCAGAAAGATAGGCATTTTGGTCAAATTGGAAAAGAATGGATTGAGAAGCTCAGTTCAGATGGAGCTATTATAATTGATCAAATTGGGAAAGTTATCCTTTAGTTAGAAATTGAGAAGGATAATATCACTTCTAATCATAACACTTTGGCCGCAAAAAAGGCAAGGTGCAACGAATGCATTTCTCTCCTAAATATGATCATCCAAATGAAGGCAGAAGAGGTAGTTGAAGCAAAGATTTCAAAGAAGGGGATCAAGCCTCAATTTGAATGGCTTCAAAACATGCAATTCAAGTAGGAGATGATTCAAGAAGCAGAGGAAGGACTCAAAGAAACAAAGGAAAAGGTGAAGAAGATCCAAGACAGAGCATTTGAGCTCATGCGAGGATTACACATTGACTCACAAAATAGTGGGCAAGAAAAAGTTCCCATTGAGATAGAAGTAATGAAGAATAACTTCTCCACATACTTGAGTAACCTATCTGGAATGACTTCAAGCAGTCAAAATAGAGTGGTAGAGTTGTAGACACCGAGTGGATGCATGTATGTGGTAGCTGGAGAGTTAACAAGTTAGCTGGGTGCAGTAAAGGAGTTAGCTCGGGAGCATTCAAAGTGGCTCTTGAGATTCACCAATGTACATGTGCCTAGTCACGAGGAGATGATCCCAATTATAGTGGCTACTAGAACATATAGGGAAAAAATTGAAAAGGGAAAGAAGTCTAAATGACTTATTT
This sequence comes from Cupressus sempervirens, assembly GCA_028749045.1. Taxonomy (NCBI): domain Eukaryota; kingdom Viridiplantae; phylum Streptophyta; class Pinopsida; order Cupressales; family Cupressaceae; genus Cupressus; species Cupressus sempervirens. The sequence continues at coordinate 121,744,800 of CM053788.1, forward strand.
AACACTCCTTTTTTGTTCTTTGATGTAAATTTTGCAAATTTTTTGTAAATTTTGAAATCTGAAAAATTGGCATCTTTCCATTTGTCATATTCAGAAGATGAACCGATTGAAATTCCCATTGTAACGGTCATCTCTCAAATCCTATATGTATGAGATTCAACGATAAATCAAAGGTCAACAAATTTTGTTCTGAAGTACTATCTGTTGTAGAGACAATTGAATGGTACTTCATTTCAATCATTTTCTATTCCAATAGGTACTGTAATTAGTTAGTATTTCCTTTCTACATTACGAAGAACTAAGAAAGAATAGAGTTTCTTTTCCCCTATTTTTTGGAATTCAAATGGTGATAAGTATTGTTATATTTCATTTGATGAAAGGATTCTGTTAGTTTTCCCAATTCATCAGTTGTAGTTCAGATTTAGATTTCAACTTATTTTAGTCTTGCTCGGATGGACTTATGAATTCATAAGAAGTGTGGATACATAGATCTGTTTCGATCCTGGGAAATTTTTTTGCCTGAATTAAGTCCTAGATTAGGCTTAATTTGGTTTTCCTTTCCTACTCTCGGGTTAAGAGCATACCCCATGGTAGGAATTAGAGATAAAACATAATTCATTGAATATCATTTACATAGGGAGTTGTACCTCAATTCAGAGGGAAACTAAATATTCTTAGAAATGGTTTCCCAACTGTTGTGTACAGTTGTTCTTCACTATAAATTTTGGCACATTAAAAGAGGAAAAGAAGAAGGACAAAATTTGTTTACCAACATAATCATAAGATTCTAATAGCATAATATTGTATTGCATAGGGGAATCATTGTTATTGCCTTGTGAATTTTGGTTCATTTCTTGATTTCCATTGAAATATGAGCTGCCATAATTGGGTATATTTTGATTGGCATCAAATTGATTGATGACCCAAAATTGGATGTTGTTATTGTTGTCTACAGGGATACTTGCATTATTTAGATGGGTGTTCCATTTTTTATTGTATCTTTGGAAACCATTGTTATGATCTGGTGGATTAAAATTGTTCTGTGCATTGTTATTTCCACTGAAATTCTTGTTGTAATTTTGACCATAGTTGTTGTTGTAAGGGCCCACATTCATTCTTTGAAATTTTTATTCTATCCTTGTGATAACCATAGATGAGTTTGTTCATTGGTAATCTAAGACATGGTCTTCTTTATCTAGCCAATCTCAGTTGTGACATTATTTTCTACTTCAATAGAAACTGCTATCTTATGCTCAAAGAAATTTGAGTCATTGGAATAAATTAACTAGGCATCACTTATGCTCTAATAGGATATGTCAGTACTATTGTAATAGCTTAAGTTGGACCCATCAATCCTCCTCTATTAGGATTGGCTTGTTTAGTAAAGGTAAATGATTCTTTGAAGTCTTTGTCCAATGTGTCGATGTCTACAATAGGTAGTCTCCTTAGGAAGATAGGATTAAAGTGGTCCATAGCATTAAGATAAATTTGTATTGCAACTTCAATTGGTATGGAGTAGGGTGTTTCCAACTTGTGGTAGGCCATATGAAAGAAATGATTGAAACATGAAATGATCTTTGTAGGATCCCTTTTGATTGATATAAACTAATGATGTATCACAACTAGGTTGAAATTTTTTTTGAATTGATCTAAGAACAATTTTTCAAAGGTTGTCCAATTTTGGATACATCCTAGTGATAAATTCACATATTAGTTAAAGGAAACTTCTCCCAATGTGTATGGGAATAAATAGAGGACCACATTCTCTTGATGATTTATTTTTTATTGCATATTTCCTTGAATACTTTGATATGATTCTTAGCCTTTCGTGTTTCTCCATAGATGAACCTTGGACAAAATTTCTCAAGATTGTTGGGAAGGTCAGTGAGTGCACCTTTCAAGTTGATTGGTGAATCTACTGCATTTACAAAGAAGGCCATTAGTAGAGGATTAGGTGGAATGATAAGTGGAGCTTTATTCAAAGGTGGAGCTAAAGATGATGTTGAAATTTGGAATGGAAGTGGTAGAATTCTTGGTATTCCTTTATCATTGTGAGACTTGCAAAAATGACTAAGTTCTAGGAACTTGTGTCCACTTGGTGAAGATCATAAAGAATGCTGAAATGGAGATGGTGGCTCAAGATTTGCTAGTTTATGTCAATTCTAGAAAAGTGCACCTCTGAGAAGTGCATCTCTTGAAAAATTGCACCTACACACCTACATACCTATGCACCTTCTGATAGTGTTGGACGGAAATTTTTTTGAACTTCTGAAAACTGCAAAATTTTTTAGTAGCAAGTTTTTTTTCCTTAACCAAATGGTCTTGGGCCATCCTTCTAGCACAACTTCTATTGAACTATCATTTTGCATGATGTTGAAAGAAAAGGATCATTTCAAATCCCTCTCTTCAAAAGCTAATCAATGATCAACTCCAAGGTTTCAGACGATCTTACAACCTACTAGGTTCGCCCAATTAAAGATAAATATGTATGTTCACTAGGATACCTTTGATGGTTCAAACCAATTTTAGATAATCTGTTTGATCTGTTGCTATTTGAAAAAGTAACCACAAAAGAAATATATTTTTTGTATTTTTTATTTTACAAGAATACAATTTATTGATGCAACTATATGAATTCCTACTTTATCCAAGTGTTAGAAAAGAAAAGATCAAAGATAAGATAATGAGAGATTAAAGAAAATAACTTGAAAGGAAAATTCATGATGAACATAAACCAAAATAACAACATACCTACGAATTAAACCATCAAAAGAATTGGGTAGGAAACCAATGATATCAAGAGCAACACTTCCATAACTCCACTAATGCAATTGTCGATGAGAATGTTGACACCTAAAATTGTGGGTGTCAAATTTGAAAGGGATGTACCTTTATACTATAAAATTTGATTATTTCATTGGAATGTATATTTTTTATATTTTAAAAATTAAAAAATATTATTAAAAATAACATTGTCATGCATGTGATATTTACTAGGGTAAAATTTATTAAGGGCTTGAAATGAAAATGTAAAAATACACATTTGATTAATTATTCCCTTTTTAAAATAAAAAGTGTTTTTCGTGAAAAGGACTGGAAAAGGGAGTTGAACACTCAACCTCTCAACCCTATCCTCTTTCCCATCCTAACTACCCATTTAAGGAAATAAAAGGGATAATTAATCTTTTTATGCATTATTCACATCAATAATTATTTTTTAAAGGTAAATAAATTATACGTTAATGTAAATAATTTCTATTTTGCATTTTTGCTTACCTTTTACTGAATTATTTTTTCTAGGGTGATATATTGATAAAGTACCATGATTGTAAATTTAAAATTATATCCCTAGATCTCTAATATAAGTTTCATGCTCCACGTTAAGGAAAAGGTTTTCTAAGTAAAATTATTTGTTCCTTTAGGTGAAATATTTATAAAAATATCTTATTGGTATATTATTTTCCTTATGTAAATATATTATGGTTTTTATTAAAATGGTTGATTACTTTGCCAATTCTTTGAAACCAATTTATATGCTTTTAAATTCTTTGAATATCATTTGTTTAACCTAATGTTTATGCATGAGGAAATATTTTGAAAAATTTGAATCAAATGCAAAACCCCTAATTTATTAAAGTCTCTCATTAAGTTATTTTATGTGCAGGCTTTATTCATCGGAAATATTAAAGTATTTGTTAAAGAATCAAAAGAAGGTGATGGAGTTGATGATTTTTTGGAGATCAAAATGCGGAGGCAAATTAAAAATATGAATTTCATAATATACAAGCAATATCAAATATATAAGGAAGAATATCAAAGCATACCTAGAGGATTAACATATTCATTATATTAAGAATTTAATGCAAAGTCATATTATTTCAAAATGAAGAGTTACACCTTTTCAAACTTGTAACTATTTTAGTGCCTACTTATATGTGGCCCAAAATCAAAGAAAATAAAGACATTCAAGATCATATTTTAAACCATATATTTTTGTCAATTGAGAGGGGATTCTTCTGATTATGCATTTTGTTGTTATCTGTATGCATTGACAACACAAAATTTTGTGGTGAACAATTTCAAAAGCAATACAAAGATTTGACATGCTCATTTGATTTTTTGGTGATATCATTCTTCTCTCATTTATTTTGTTCCTTTGATTAAACTTTAAAAATTACTTGGATTGATAGTCCCATTTATTAACTATTCGAGAGTTATATTTCAATGCTTGTTAAAAAATAATACTGTATTGATTGTTCAATCTGAATTGATATCTTATTGGTTTCCTAAGGGGAGTTAAACTCAATAGGATTTAGTATTGAAATTAACCTAATTTTCAATGATTCATACTTCATCAAAGTGATAACAACTCATCTTAGAGGGATTTGATGATTGTCTCTTAGGGTTGCATTAACATTGTAAGTGATTGATATAAAATTGATAAAGACTCCATTGGTCAAGACACTAGTCTCTTGCTTATTATTTTTTGAGTATTCATCCTGATTGTAGAAAGGACACAGATCCAAGTGGAAAAGATCCTTGATCATTCCACATCACACACACGCGCGCGCGCGCACACACACACACACACACACACACACACACACACACACACACACACACACACACACACACACACTTATATACATGTATAAACTATTACCAACCTTTAAAATCTTGTAAGACACTTGAAATCCTACAAGTTATCTTCTCAAACCCTCTAGGGTGTGAGGTATAGGCCTACTAGCCTTAGTCCTATAGAGCCAAAATTGTAGAGATTTTCATCCTATTTGGGTGGGACCTATCAATTGGAAAATTGCTACTAGGAGTTCCCAAAATTGGATCATCATTCCATAGGAAACCTAGTTTGTCAATTTGGGCACCAACAAGGACCTCAATATAAAATGAAAGATGTTTCATGTGTCATCAAATCACAAGGCCATTTAAAGTGGGCTCATGTGAGACAAGATGCTATGCAAGAAAAATAGATCATCCTTTCTCCAATTCATTATAATGGTATAATTTGTTAACACAAGATAAACACCAAAACTAAAAGATTGTACAATCATAACATCACAATAAAATCATTGGCTCCATTATTATACATGAACACACATTCACAAAAATAACACACTCTGACAAGATTAACTACACTAAGAATGATAGAACCAATATCAGATATTATTGCATCAAAAAAATGGCCTAGAGTACATATTACATCCATGTATTTAGAAGAAATCATCTCCTCATTTTGTGTTGGGAGTGAGAACTCTTAAAATGAAAATTCATGCTAAAAACTAATAAAACAAATCTAATTATATACAAACCAAATCTCTAAATGGTGTTAATTAGGTCTCCATCCTTTTTTATATCTATTAATGAGTGCATGAGCCTTTACATGACACAAAAGAATAAAATAATAAGATAAGAAGAAAGCAACAGTAAGATGATTTGGGAGTCTCTAGAAGCTCTAAAAATGGAAGCTCAACCTTCTCTAGGCATGTTGATTGTTGTTACACTGCTTCTTCTTTAAAAACTGTCAGCACACCTTTGTGATGAGAACACCTCCAAACCTTAGTGACAGATTCCAAAAATTTAAAATTCTTCTAAGTGTCAAAACTTGATTTCCAACATCTAGGTTTTTTCCCTCTTTACACCAAAATGATGTCTGGATGTTTACTTTCTCACTTTTCTATCATCTCTTCTTCTAGGCTAGCTTCCAATAAATCCAAAGCTCCATAGTTATCCTTTCCTAGTTACCAGTAATTATTGAATTTTACATGAGTTGGCACAAAATCTTCAAGCTTGTTGTCCAGCTCCAAAAATACATCTTTGGTCTTGAATGCTTGTCTTATGTCATCATCTAACGAAGAACCTTCAAATGTTCCTTCAAATTGCTGGACCACTAGTTAGACTAAAAAAATCTTGGTCTTAGACTCATCTTCAAAAATCTCAAGGAAAGCGGCATTATATTACCGTTGCGCTTCCAAAAATTCCTCTTGAGTTTTTTTCTTAATCTGCTAGGCCTCTTCGTGCAATGCCTCCATTACTTTATTACGTGCTAATATTTTCTCTATCGAATTATCAAGCTTATCTAGCTATTCTACAGTAAACACCTCCATAAGAATTCAATACCTTTGACCTTTCATTGATTTTAACACTTGTAAGTCCTTTTGCTAGGTATGTATTGTTGGAAATAATCAAGACTAGCTAGGTTACTGAGAGGGGAGGGGTGAATCAGTAACCTGAAATTTTTTAAATCAATTTAGTACTTTAACAATATAAATAATTCACCATTCATTCATCTAATCTATAGTATGTATGAGAGAAGATAAACATTCATAACACATGAACACATTATTTTGGTGACCCGAAAACCTTCCAAATAGAAAATAAAAATGGGGTAGGGATGATACCCACAAAACTTCACTACTACAATATAAAGTTGGCCTATTAGGGCTTACATTGACCACTTCTGATGATCTGCCCTATTAAGAGCAATTTGGACTACTAGATCCACCTTGTTAGAGGTTTTACAAACATACAATGAAGTATGCACTCTGTTAGGAGATTTATACAAAGACTATTAGGTCTACCTTGTTAAAGGATTTGGAAAACCAATTCACCTATCATGATGAAATAGTAGATCTAACTTACAACTTGATTGCTGAATAGATCTTGAAGTACAGATCACCTCTTGTGACTAATATGTCTTTTCTGCTCCTTAATGACCTTGCTGAATACTCTGCTCTACTGCTGATTCGCATTCACTCTTCTCAAAACATTACATGTCCATTCCATTAACATTCCATCATATTGCATTGCAAATGGTACAATACATTACATATATACCATTCCAAAATTTACAATTACAAGGTTGGATAAAACACAAGTAAACAAAATATTACTGAGTCAGCCAAATAGTAGAAAACTTGGGCTATTCAAGCTGACTTGGTGACATTCTGATACTCAACATCTACTACATTACTTGACATCATCATGCACTTGATAGAAGTAGAATCTTGGTCCATACTGAATCCTTTTTTTACCTTACTGTCCTTCGATAAACACTACACATCCATCACTCAGTAGACACTGACTTCACATCACACAAACTAATAACTCGATAGACACTATGAAGCTCGATGACCACTACCTATTTTGTGAACACTGTAAGTTTGGTAAACACTACTAAACTGCACATTCACTCGGTAGCTTCAAGAATGCTTGGTGTGAACTACTTAACTGTTGAACTTACAAGCTAACCGCTAAATTCTTGGTATAAACTATGGACTGAGTGATGAGCTCAGTAACCTTTTAGAATCGAATAAGTGCTATCACTAATGACAAATACAACATAATGCTAACAATCTCCCCCTTTGGCATTAGTGACAAAAACATTTATGAGCCAAAACCTATGTACATTGACATACTAATTTTTTATTTTTCAAAATTGATCTCTGTAAAAGTTGTTGTATATACATATCTTACATATCTCCCCCATACATATGGAATAATATATACATAGCCTTACACTGTACATAAATCAATCTATTTTCTCCTTCTCCACAAATCTCTTATCAACTCTTACTCCCATTTCTCTTACTATCTCTTTCTCCCTCTTTTTGACAGTAATGCCAAAGAGATATGCAAAATTTTCAAATAGAGACACCAAAATGTGAGAGAAATTTAGAGTGTACCTTGAGAATAGGAGCCAATGTCTTATCCCAATTATCTTGCAAAATATTCTAGGAGGAGAGTGCCACTTGGACTTTTGCAGAAAGTTCAATCATGTGATCTGTTATAGAAAAATTGTTATCCTGAACTAATGTTTTTAAATATGTGATGTGTTTATGCATTAAGTCCATAACTAGAAGAATCATATTCTGTATGTCAATCAATGTAGACCTGATCCTGGCTTCCTCTCTTAGTAATTCTCCTTGCATCTCTAATAAAAATTTCACCTTCATGTGATGTGCTGAGCTTGAACTCGGGTCAAGTTGTAACTTTTGAGCACTAGCCTTCATGTACACATCAATCTTATTTAATTTCTCCTTTATATCCTTGGTGAACTCAGTAACATCACAAAGCTTTCCAAAAAGTGATGTTACATATGTGAAGGATTGTTCAAGGTTGCTCAAAATTATGGATAACTCTACCTAATTTATTGCAATATACTGAGCAATGTGCTCAAGTACCTTATTGTCAAATTTCTTTTCTGCCTTCTCAATGAGCTTCTCATGGCCAGAAGTATCCTCATTGAATTTATTCACACCCTCTTCTAATTGTAACAAAATGTGTTGAGATGAATCAACTTTAACACCTATAGCTTCAATAATTATATTTTTGGCATTCTCAATTATTGTATATTCTATGTCTCTCTCATCTCTAAGCTATTTTTGCCTTGCTTTTTGCTCTAAAAGCTGACTAACCAATATCATTTCATTAGCTGTGGCAGTATCTAGATCTATCTTAGGAATAACAATTTCTTTGTCCAAGTCTATGTCTTCATCACTTGCTTTGCCAATAAGTAAAATTTTTAGAGTGTTTGGTTTTACTTCTGTGCTTACTTCCTTGGAGTTAGAAATGGAAACAATAGTAAAAGTAGTTGGACTTGTAGTAAAAACTTGAATTGGTACAACTAAAGGAAAATTGAGAGAAGTACTAGCTGTATCCAAAATTGATGTGCTTCCTAAAAATGAAGTTCCAATAGGTAATGCAAAAATTGGAATATTTACAATTGAAGAGCTAACTAGAACAAAAGATGGTACAATTAAAGCTCTACTTGACAAAATTGTAGAGCAAACTAGCAAACTTACTAAAAAAGCTACAATAGAGGTTGACACAATTGGAGAACTAGTAGCTGTGCATACTACTAAAATAGATTTCTTAGGAGTTGATGAAGAGGGTTGTAGCTTGGTAGATGAATTGGTAGACACTTCCATTGTAGATACTTAGAGCTGTGAGGTAGTAGGTGCAGATGATATTTCTGATGTGGTTGCAATCATTCCTATTGAAGGTAACTCCAACCCTGATGATGTTGCTGGCTTAGGAAGATGATAGGATTTTTTTCACATGTTTGTTGCATCTCTAATAACATGCTCAGTAAATTTGATTAAAATCAAACATGTATGGAATCTAATTATCATTTTACCTTCATTGTTCTTCATTGCTGCTTTGACTTCTGCATCAATAAGATTTGGTAGTAACTTCCTCAAAGATTGTGTATAAATATCTTTGCTATCTGCGCAGCAGATTCCCATCTTGGCTACAATATTACCAATAATTATTTTGAAAATTGAGGAGCAATTTGGTTTGGGGAATATTTCTATTTTCCCATTTTGGTGAGTACCAATTCCTCAATTTGCATCTTTTTAGCATCAATCCTTGTTTCAAACTTTAGGGCCTTGAAGTTTGTGATGCCAGATCCTTCTTCCATTTGTTTCAACCTTTCCTAGAAGATAAGTGGGGGCTTGTTGAGCACAACTTCACCTTTTCCTTTGCCTTTTGATCTCCTACTGAAAACAACTATGAAGGCCTTTGGAGGTTTGGTAATGATTACCTTTCCCTTCTTCTTTGTTTGCTCTACCTCCTTTTCAACTTCTTGTTCATCTCCTTCTTGTTCTCATTCTTGTTCTTCATCATCATTATCATCTCCTTTACCTTCAGTAAGCATTAGAGGGCTAGTGGCAATTTTCATCTTTGCTATTTTCCTCTTTCCTTTGTTGATTGACTAAGGTAGCTTAATTTCTAGTTCAATTCTGGCTTTTGCCTTATCATATGTGCCAAAAATTGGTTGCTTAGGGTCTACAGGCTCATTTACCAATGCTTCAATAATGTCCTTGGTTTCATCAATATTGACCTCATAAGGGAGATGTTTCACCCATGCAACTCGAGGCCTGACTAGCTAAATGTATACTCTATCAAAGTCAACCATGAAACACACATCATCTTTATAATCCTCAACAAGTTTAGGAGGAATCTTGAACCTATTGTTCATCCTTTCCTTGAAATCTTCAAAATAATTATCCATAATACTGTCAAAATTTACTCCCATTTCTACAATGAACTCAATTATCTGATATTAAATGGGAACATCCTTTCTCCACACAATAGAACCTTTAGATGGGAAAAACTTTTGCACATAAAAGAAAAGACATGTCAACAAAGAACCAAATTTACAAGGGTTTTTCTTTGATGTTTGGATGTTGTCCATATTCTTGTTTAATTTCTTGAGTAGTAACTCTGACAAGTCAAATTCCATATTTTTCTTTACAACCTTAAATGCTAAGTCCACTACTTCACATGGAACACTATTTAAATGACTAGAGTTGTAAATATTGTGGGAAATTACATGAATACCAAACCTTAACTCCACATAAAAAATGGTGCTAATTTTCAAACCTCTACCATCCAACTCAGCTAGGGTTTTCTTTTGGATTTCATCTTGACGTAGGGTTTTGGTAGATTTTTCTTTACTAAGCATGAGAATCCCAGTAATCTTATGAATCATCTTCTTAGTTATTGACATGGGCTTCTCTAACCATAATTGACCATTGTGTATGCGACTAAGAAGATACCTAATCCATTTTATTTGGAAACTCCTTGGCAAGTGTGTGATATGGGTCAACCCTTTTGTTTCAAGATGCTTATGCTCGGGTTTAAGTGAACCATCAACACACATTTCCTCTAAAGCACTATCCATTTCTAGGGTTCCTATCTCCTGAATAGAACACTTAAAATGAGTGTGAATGTTTTTGATTAGGTACTTTGGTGAAATTTGAGATTGTGCACCATTAGGGTCAAGTGCCTCCGCAATTGCTGGAACTAGCTTGAAATTCAATGCTTTCCACTCCACACCCTTAACCAACATTTTTGAACCTTTTTTTACCTTGCTTCCACTGGTGCTTTTGGATGTCATTGCTACTTGGTAAGCGATAAAAGTTTTTGAACAAATTCTTTGCTGCAAATTAGCTCGAAATCACTTGGAATTTCTTGTGTGCACCTGGAAATCTCTTAGCTCTATGAATACTGAAGTCATGGTGAAAAATAAAGTCAAATTCTACCCTTTTTGATGAAAATTCACCATTAATGCTAGGTACCATAATGATGTAGTGGGTGACAAATTTTCATCCACTCACTAGCTCGGTAGAAACTTGTGACTTAGTGATTAAACAAAACTTTACTTCTTTCAACCTAGCTCAGTTGAGTCTATGATTAACCTTGCTCGGTATGAACTAGTCTCATTTGATCCTTTTGTATCTAAAATACTAATTTGGATCTTTTTCTTTCTTCCATTTGGAACTACTCAAGATATAGCTTGAAGATACAGTTCTAGTCCCTCCTTTGAAGAATCTAATTGGAAATGGTGGTCACCCACTTCTTGACTGACATTGCCATCATTTAAATTGTTCTGCTCGATAGATTTAGGAATCCACTATTGTCTCATCTGCTTCCTGATGCTATCAGCTTTACCTTTCTTCTCATCTTCAACTCTTCCTATGTTCATGTATTTTTTAGCTATATGACCAATTTTAGTGCATGTATAACATCTTACTATTGAATCTCTTTTTCTTAAGTGATGCCTTGTGCAGTCTATGCCAATGTGTCCATATTCTTCACAATAGTGACATCTACACCAGGTATTGTAATCCCAACCAAACATTGCTTTGATAATTTTTTCAGCTGGATTGAATGATTTGGATCTACATTAAAATGCCTTGTGACCTTGTCTCTTGCATTTGTGACATTTACCTTCAAATTTTGGTTTCTCCTTGCATTCATTAGCTTTATGACCATGTTTACTGCAATTGTAGCATTTTCCACTGAATTTTTCCTTTTCATTGCTCCAAAATTTGTTTGATGTATGACCTAACTTACCACAGTGATTGCAAGTAGGTCTTTGATTCCTTTGGGCACCTTGTTTTGAAGATTCACCTTCTTCTTTGTAACCAAGTCCTGCTTTACCTTTTTTCCTATGAAGATTCTACTCACTTTTTTGATTCAATTGATCCATAGCTACTTGAGACTTCATCATCCTTTCATTGAGTTTCTTTTCAAAAATTAGATCAGCTTTCAATCTTTTATTGATCTGTCTTTTAGTAATTAAAACATTCCTTAAGCTTTCATTTTCAGATCTCATATTCATGATTTTTTCATTTGCATTCGAGAATTGATTGATAAGACTTTCTTGCTAAAGGGATTGATTTTGATTTACATTTTTCCTTGCCTCCAAGTCTTCACTTGCCTTGTTCCTTTGTTCCAAGATTTCACACATCCTTATTGACTAAACTTCTTGTTCTCTTTTAAATTTTCTTCAACATACTAATGGTCATTTATCTATCTTGCAAGTTCCTTCCTTCTTTTTAGGGATTGGGAAAGATGCTCTTTTGCTTCCTTGAGTTGACCTATGGCCATTTCCAAATCTAGCTTTTCATTCTCAATAGCTTTTTCAAGTTTGAATATCTCCATTGCACTTGATCTTTGTACTCAAGCTGTCAAACTTTATCCTGAGAACCACAAAGCTCTGATACAAATTGTTGAAAATAATCAAGACTAGCTAGGTTACTAAGAGGGGAGGGGTGAATCAGTAACCTCAACAATTCTAAATCAATTTAGCACTTTAACAATATAAATCATTCACCATTCATTCATCTAATATATTGTATGCATGATAAACAATAAACATTCATAACACATGAACACTATATTTTGGTGACCCAAAAACCTTCCAAATAGAAAGTAAAACTAGGGTAGGGATGATACCCACAAAACTTCACTACTGCAGTATAAAGTTGGCCTATTAGGGTTTATATTGACCACTTCTGATGATCTACCCTATTAAGAGCAATTTGGACTGCTAGATCCACCTTGTTAGAGGTTTTACAAACATACAACGAAGTATGCACTCTGTTAGGAGATTTATACAAAGACTGTTAAGTCTACCTTGTTAAAGGATCTGAAAAATTGATTCACCCATCAGGATGAAATAGTAGATCTAACTTACAATTTGATTGGTGAATAGATCTTGAAGTACGAATAACCTCTTGTGACTGATATGTCTTTGCTACTCCTTAATGACCTTGCTAAATACTATGCTCTTCTGCTAATTCACATTCACTTTTCTCAAAACATTACAAGTCCATTCCATTAACATTCCATCATATTGCATTACAAATGGTACAATAAATTACATATATACCATTGCAATATTTACAATTACAAGGTTGGCTAAAACACAAGTAAACAAAATATTAATGAGTCGGCCAAACAATAGAAAACTTGGGCTCTTCAAGCTGACTTGGTGACCTTCTGATACTCGATATCCACCACATTACTCAGCATTGTCATGCACTCAGTAGCAGTAGAAGCTTAGTCCATACTAATCACACAAAATAGCTTGGAACTCAGTAACCATTGGAGACTTGGTAGATATAGTGTCACTCGGTAGGTACTGAATCCTTTGTTTATCTTGTTGTCACTTGGTAAACACTACACATCCATCACTCCGTAGACACTGACTTCACATCACACAAAATAATAACTTAGTAGACACTAACTTCACATCACACAAAGTGAACACTATAAGTTTGGTAAACACTACTAAACTATACATTCACTCAGTAGCTTCAGGAATGCTCGGTGTGAATTGCTTAACTGCTAAACTTACAAGGTAACCACTGAATGCTCAGTATAAACTGTGGACTAAGTGATGAGCTTGGTAACCTTTTAGAATAAAATAAGTGTTGTCACTAATGACAAATACAACATAATGCCAACAAGTATTTCATCCATTATCCCAAAATATTGGTTTACTATAGAAACCAACTTGTCAACACTTGATTGGATATGGTGCAATAGGTTCAAATTACCTAGTATTATTTTCACACCTTTCTCCAGAAAACTGCAATTCCATTGTTGACATTCCTCCAAAAATTGATCCAACTATGTTCTTGCTCCTTTTCTTCCTAATTCCACTCCAAGAGTGACCTCTAGATTCTCTAGGTTGATATGGCCTAATACTTCATTCAAGTAGCCTCTCAATAGCTCATTCTTCTTTTGACACATTATTAGCTTTGATACTTTCTGATCCTTGCCAAAACACCTCTTTCATGCATGTGGTGATCATCACTTTAGTTATGTCCACCATGGGCCTTCCCCACATGACCTCCTTGATTTGGTAATCTTTTAGAGTTAGGTCTTTGGTGTTAGTGTGAGGAGGAGGAATGGAAATATGTGCAAGAAGGTCTTGATCTAGGTTCTCCATTATGAAGGCCAACATTTTTGCATCACCTTTAGGTGGCTTAGGACTCTTCACTAATTTAATTAGTTCCTTCCTTCATTCTTCTACTATCAAGTTGAGCTACCTATTCTGATGAAACATAACCTCCCTCTTCAATTATGGTGATGTAGTGCCCATAGGTGACATGTGCTTGGTTAAAGAGGTTGGTTCTATAATAGGATCCTTTCCCTTATCAATCCTCTCTAGAGTCTTCTCATATTAGGGAATATTTTTAGTTGGAGTCTCTATAATTTTGGGTTAAGGATATAGCCTTAGTATCTTGATTATCTTGCTAAGTTTATTTAGGTATTTCTCCCTCCTTAGATACTTCATCAGCATGACAATGTTGAAACTCTCCTTCCTCAGTTTGTTGTTCTTACCTTTGTTTGAATGGCTAGAGGAAGTGGAGTTATTGACCCTTTATCTAGAATGGCTAAATCCTATGATGGTGGTGGTGGAATGCACAAAGGTCCTTGAGTCAGAGGAGGCAATTGATTCCAATCCTCTCCTAAGGGTTCACTAAAGGGAGTGTCTCTGATCTTCTCACCTACCATCTCAGTACCCACTAGCGTAAAGTCAAATTCTGAGAGGTTAAAGACATAATTTCCTTCACCCTTCATCTTTTCTATCCATTTATGTTGTTCATAATCTAAAGTTGAGAGATGGATAGGCTCTCTTAGAGCAGATGGAGATGTCTCTATGGAGCTTCTTGTCTTCTCTTTGTTTGTGGCTTTAGCCGAGCGGGTCCTTTGGCTTAAGGAAAGAAATTCTATATGCTCGCCTTGTTCTTCATCCTTAGCTTCTAGGATAGTCTCAAAAACTTGTGGGGATGAAATATTTTTCTTATTTAGTCTCCTCCTCTATGTACCCACCACATTTGTTTCAATTCTTTCTCTCTTTGGAGTTGAGGGGTTGGCTTCTTCCTCTATAGTTGTCAATGGTGGAACCCTCTACTCCTCTACTTGTTCCTCCTCTAGATGTTCTCGAATTTCCTAATCTAGATGTTCTTGTGCTAACTCTTCTTGAGGGCCAACTTGTACTTATTTGGGTTGTACCTATTGTGGAGGCACTTGAGCCTGAGCTTCGTATTTCATTTCCCTAGGAGGTACTTGTATAGGATAAAATATGGATGAATAGGGTTTAGAATGATGCACATGAAAGAGACCCTAAACCCACATTTTACACATACATATAAATTATTATGATATGGAAAGTAAATCTAGATGACTAATATTGAAATAAAGAAATAAAAAGGTACTTATCTCTATAAAAAAAATAGCTAAAATACATGTCAAACGATCTTAGAAATTGTTGATTTCATTACACTTAAACTAAAACTGCGCATTCTAAAAAACCTAGAAATATTTTTCTTTTCTGAGGGTAGGTCAACCTTGACCTAGATAGCAAGGCACAATCTTACTTAGGGGCACAATTGTGCCCCAAAAGGTTGACCTTGACTTGCATTGCTCTGACAAAATTTCTATTCATAGATCCTACAAGTTTGATGAAAAGGGTATCCAAATCTGCACTTTAATTTTTTGTCTAGTCCCTGTACCTACAAGAAAAAATATTTTGTTGTTTGGATGGGGGTTTGCCTTCGTCAAACCCTAGTTTGGAATCAACCTTGAAAAGTAATTGAAATTGCAATATGTATAAACAAAGTAAATGGAACTATTCACCTTGCTTACATTAAAACCCTTGTAGAGGATTCAAATCCTTGAATCCACAAGTATGGATGCTTGAAATGAATGTAGGATCTCTCAAATCAATTGTCTTAGATCTTCAACACCAATCTTGAAAGGATCTTGGATTAGGAAGAGGCTTGAATAGAAATGGATGAATCTTAAACAAGAGGGCTCAATAGAGATTGAATCCTTCAATGGCTACTAATGGATCTCCTTGATCAATTGAATGCTTGAATGTACTTGAGATCTTGATCATGAAAGTGGATTCTTTATAATAGATCATAGATAGTAGATGGATCAAATGAGAGAGGAAGACTTCCTTATATAGAGATCTGGGCAACAAAATCATATGTGAAGGTCTTGAATTGAATGTAGTAGGTGTTGATCTCTATGGTCCTAGCTCCTACCTCTAATGACATTATCTTTGCATAATTGCCTTCAATAAACCTGAGTATTGCAAAGATAAACCCATCATTCACCACTCTATATTCCACACTTTGTAGTGGGAGCTTTTTCTTTATGAATTTTGGGTATACCACATAGGCCCAAGCATTTTCATCTTGTATGCTTCCCTTTTAGTAGAGGCATAAATAATTTTTGGTTCTAGGTTCTAGTTGATACACCATGTATGATGTCATATAGTAGTGAGGGTAAGCTTTGACAGTGACTAGTTGCTCATCCAAGTTGTTACTTAGCATGGTGTCCCAATCAATGGGTATCTTTTCCACTATGATGGTTTCAATGAAATGATCCATCCAAGTCTAAAAGTGACTTGCTATAGGAAAACCCATGCCTCTTCTTAGGAGAAAAATTGCATATATGATGTCATCTTTCATGTAACCTCTAGTCATATATACCTTGCCTACTCTATGACCCACAAGTATCCTGTCAATCAAGAAAGAGGATTGCACTATTTCCTTTGCCTCTTTCTCATTATCCTAATACCATCTTTCAGACCTGTCATATGAAACCTATAAGTAATGATCCACCCTTGGAAAATGAAACACTTCTCAATATTTTAGGGTCAGAGGTCTAAGACAATTTCTCCAATTATGCTCTTTATGACCTTTTCTTCAATCACATAGTGCTTTTCTAGTGGCATTATCAGTTTTGAAGATTGAATTTATGTTAGGTGAGTCATTGCATTCAAAAGCCCTAACCTAATTAGTGAAAATACCATTTTTGACCTTTCTTTGGGTTTATTATAGATTGTAAGGAATGTGTTCTAGTCTATGTATCCCAAAACTATGTCTTTGATCTCTACGTGTCCATCTTGGAACCTTGACTTCCTCAGTGCTCCTTGATACTTGAACGCAACAGGTTTTAGGGCCATTTTCTCTACCATGGAAGAGGAGGAGGATATCATATGATGTACATGGAAGAGGCACACATTAGTCTAAAGGAAAAAATAAGACTCCATGGGACTCAGACTATCATCAAAATAAAGCAAAAACTAATCAAAACATGCCAAAATGTAGATCTCCCTCCTAAAACAATATTTTTTTGCACTTTAGCAAACCTAGCATACCCTTGTAGGTCTATTAGAGCATTGTTATAGCCTTGAATTGGCTTATTTTATGCAATTTCACACATGCACACCTAAGCAAGGTCTGCATATGTGCATGTACACAAATACACACATGTGCATTTGTCTTAGTGGAAATGGGGGTGGGGGGAATTCTTTCTTTTCCTTCTTCTTTCTATTAACTGGGGGTTATACAAATGTGCACCTCATGGGGGTACACATGTGCACACCTCCTATGAGTCTTATACTTAGTTTTATATAGAATATTTTTAACAATTTATTTTGTTTTAGTTTTTTCTTTGAAATGTACAAAGCCTTCATTGAAGTGAGGTTCTAATCATAGTCATTTGTTGTGTGTAGGGGATGAGACCAATGAAGTGGAGCTTCTCAAGGAGGCAAGGAGTGGAGGTGCAACAAAATGTAGGAGTGATAAGACCAAATGAAGAAAGGAGGGGGGTTGGAGCCTTATATAGGCCTTGGGGTATGCCCAGTGTGCACTTGCAAAGGTGTGCACTCTTTTAGGGTGTGCACGTGCCCATGTACACATCCCCAGAGTGGGGGTATAGTGCACATGTGCACACTTGAAGCATATTAGAGTATAAAAACTCACTTTCCTTAGATTTTAACTATCTAGACCTCCCCAGTTAGAGATTATGGTTTGACCTAGATCCATAAGAGGGTCTAAAATGACCAGGGCTTTTGACTAGGGGCCTAGTAGTGGAAAAAATACAAGGGGTTCCCTTCTTTTTGCATGAAAATGGGTGTGCATTGTGAAAACAAAACAAATCCCTCCCTACATTAGGTGATATAAGAGTGAGGACTTTCTTGAGGATTAGATCATGGTGAACCTTATTGGATTGGTTTTAGGGTAGCTTATCTGAAATTTGACCTAAAACTTGTAGAAGGTTATGATTTTGCATAAACTATTGTTAAGATGGTTCATGGTAGAAGGAATGCATATAATGTCATGATGGATATGTTGAGGCATATTACAGGTAGACTTGAAGTTGTTGATACATCCTAGCAAAGAGGTGTAGATCTTGAAGATTTGATGATGATGAAGAACAAACACCTAATCCTAATCCTAAACCAGAGGTTGAACAAGAGGTGGAAAGGATTTTTAGATTTTTCTCCACAATGAATGCTAGACCTATCATTGAAGTTGCTTGCTACTATGAAAGACTTGAGACTACTATAGTATTGTATTGGATCTCTTAGATAGATAAATACTTTGATTATGAGAGTACTCCTTATAATAAGAAGGTAACATAGCACTCGCCATGTTGAAGGGTCATGTGTCACTTTGGTGGGATCATTTGCAAACTAAGAGACATAAGAGAGGAAAATAAAAGATAAGAACATAGGTAAAGATGATTAGAAAGATGAAGAAAAAGTTTCTATCTACCTATTACCAGGTTAATCTATTGAGAAAAATGCAAATTTTAAGGAAAAAACATGTGTGTGAAGGAATAAACTGAGGAATTCTACAAGTTAGATATCAAATCTAGACATGTGGATGATGATGTTGAGATAGTATCCAGATACCTAAATGGCTTGAGGTCATCAATTCAAGATGAGATCAACTATGTTAAGATGGATGGTGTGGAGGAAGCATACTAGTATACTCCAAAATCTAAATAAATATTGGTAAAGAAACATGATCAATGACAAAGAGGAAGAGGTGAAAGATTTCATAGAAGTGGAGGAAAATGATGTAGGAGCATACTGGGTTGCCTTATTATCTTGATCATTTTGTTCAATCTACAAGTTGGTGCTGAGTTACTATAGCACTCAGATGGTGCCAAGTTATTGTAGCACTTAGTTGGTGCCGAGTTACTATAGCACTTAGTTGGTGCCAAGTTACTATAGCACTCAGTTGGTGTCGAGTTACTATAGCACTCATTTGTTGCCAAGTTATTGTAGCACTTAGTTGGAGCTAAGTTACTGTAGCACTTAGTTAGAGCCAAGTTACTGTAGCACTTAGTTGGTGTTGAGTTATTGTAGCACTTAGTTGGTGCCAAGTCACTATAGCACTTAGTTGGAGCATGAGTTACTATACCAATTCCTTCATGTGCCAAGTTACTATAGAAATTCCTTCATGTACTAAGTTACCCAATGTATGCTGAGTGACCCTTCATGTGCCAAATTCTCTTGCTTATGCCGAGTGTCAACATTTGGACATGATTTCTATGAGCCAACTTACAGGATTTATTTTGATCGCACCATTTATGTTAAGATCTTTTCTTGGGATGTGTCAAGACCATTGTTGGGTTGGCCTTCCACTTATGTAATATTCTAACATAATCTATAAGTCATTTTGGTAAGTATATAGAGAGTGTTTAGGCTTAGAGTTAGGCAAGTTTTTTTGAGAAGTAGATTGCAGAGCAGAACTAAAAGTGAAAATTTGCTATTAGATCTTTGAATGTGAATGTATTTTTATTTGGCTGTAACCTAGAAGGCCTTACAGCTGGGCATGCATGAAGATATTTTGATGAATCAATAAAAGTATTTCACTCTTCTTTCTCCGTTGATTGTTTTTCTTTTTGTTTTCTTTTGTTGTGTTAACTCTTGCAGGGTGTTTTGAATAGCTCAATGAGCCTTTGGCCCTAGTTGTTCTTCCCTTGCCTGCATCAATTGGTATCAAATCTTGACGTTCATCCTTGTGGAGATTGGATTGTGTAGAACCTTGATTCAGATTTGGTTATAGGGTGGCATATCTACAAATTTGACCTATAAATTGCGGAGGGTTACGATCTTGCAGGAACCTAATTTGTAAAGATTATTCATGGTAGAAGAAATGTTGATGATGTTATATTGGACCAATTGAGACAAATTGTAGCCAGATTAGATGTTGTGGAGACAACCCAGAGGAGAGGAGCACATCTTGATGATGTAAGTGATGATGAAGTAGCAACACCAAACCATAATCCAAAACTTGAAGATCAAGATGAGGAAAGACTGTTGTGAGTCTTGTCTAGGAAAAATTCAAAGCCTACTATAGAAGTTATTCCTTTTGATGGAAAATTCGATATCAATGTTGTGTTGGATTGGATCTTTGATATGGAGAAGTTCTTTGAGTATGAAAAAACTCTTGATAATAGAAAGGTAAAGATTGCAGTCACTAGGTTGAAAGGTCATGCATCACTATGGTGGGAGCACTTGCAAACTGATAGACAAAGGAGAGGAAATGAGAAGATTAGAACTTGGCCAAATATGGTGATCAAGGTAAAGAATAAATTCCTTCCTATTGATTACCAAGTTAGCTTGTTGAGAAAGATGTAAAATTTGAAACAAAAAGACATGACCATAAAAGAATATAATGAAGTATTCTATAGATTGCATATCAGATCTGGACATGTGGATGATGATGTTGAGAAAATTGCAAGGTACATAAATGGATTGAGATCTTAAATTCAAGATGAAATAAGTTTTGTGAAGTTGGAAAGTGTTGAAGCATATCAATATGCCTTGAAAGTTGAGGAGATCTTGACAAAGAAGCATGAACAAAGACAAAGAGGTAGAGGTGGTAGATTCTAGAGAGGTAGAGTTAGATCTTATGGTGAAGGTAGTAGATCTAATAATTTTGTATAGGATAAAAGAAATTTTGAATGGAAGAATGATGACAAGGGAAAGACCGAATGGAAAAGTGGTAATTCTTACCGAGGAGGTACTAATTCTTACTGAGGAAGAGGTAATTCTTATTAAAGAGGTGGATTTCATGGTAATTGTTTCAGATGTGGTAAAGAGGGACATAGATCTTTTGAATGTAGATCCTCTAAAAGTGGGAAAGGTAGCATAAATGTTGTGATTCAAGGAGATGACGAGGTTTCACCAAGTGGACTTGAGGCTGGAGAAAATCTGATGGTGAGAAGAACCTTATGTAATAAGGGAAGTGATGAGGAACCTATTTTAAGGAGAAGTATTTTCAAGACCAAATGCAAGATGAATGGAAAATGTTGCAAGATGATCATTGATAGTGGAAGTTCTACAAATTTGGCATTGGAAGAGCTAGTTAAAAAGTTGCAGTTGCAAAGGCTGAAACATCCCAAACCTTATCATGTTTCATGGATTAAAGATGAGCATAAAATATTGGTAAGTGAACAATGCCTTGTGAAGTTCAAAATTGGACATTACTTTGATGAAGTTTTGTGTGATACTATGCCTATGGATTTTTGTCAAATTTTGTTAGGTAGACCTTGGTAATATGATAGATATGTTGTGTATGATGGAAGATTGAATCAATATACTCTTTGGGTGAATGGGAAGAAGCAAATATTGTTGCCTTTGATTGAAAGTCCAAATGAGGTTAGTTTCACTACAATAAAAGTTTGCATAGTTAATGGAAAACAATTTGAAAAGGAAGTGAAGAAGAATCAAGTCTATTTTTCCACAGTTCCTAGAGGATCGAGTGTTGGTGGTAATGACCAAGCGAAAAAAGCTGGTAATGATCGAGTGATAGTAGATAGTGATAGTTGAGTACCAGTAGAAACTATAAAATTGTCGAATGAGTATAAAGACATTGTTTCTGATGATATTCCTAATGGTTTACCTCCAATAAGAAACATAAGTCATTGTGTGGATCTGATTCTTGGAGCTAGTTTTCCAAACAAAGCACCATATAGATTGACACCTATAGAGAATGAAGAACTTAATAGACAAGTGCATGAGTTGTTGCAGAAAGGTTTGATCAGAGAAAGCTTGAGTTCATGTGTTGTACCTGCCATATTAGCACCTAGAAAGAATGAAAAATGGAGAATGTGTACTGATTCGAGAGATATTAACAAGATAATAGTGAAACATAGGTTTCCCATGCTGAGGATAGATGACATAATGGATTGTTTGAGTGGAGCAAAGTATTTTACCAAGATTGATTTGAAGAGTGGCTATCATCATATTAGAATTAGAGAAGGTGATGAATGGAAGACTACTTTCAAGAAAAAAGATGGTTTGTATGAATGGTTGGTTATGCCTTTTGGTTTGACTAAGGCAGCTAGTACTTTCATAAGGTTGATGAATGAAGTTATGAAAACATTCTTGGGTAAGTTTTTTATTGCTTATTTGGATGATATTATGATATTCAGTAAGACTAAGGAAGAAGATCTTGAGCATATTAGACTAGTATTGTAGAGTTTGAAAGAGGAAAAGTTGTTGATTAATCTTAAAAAGTGTTCTTTTATGGAAGAGGAGATTGTGTATTTGGGATTTGTGATTTGAGCTGATGTATTGGCTCTACCTAATTTCAACAAAGTATTTCAAGTTGAATGTAATGCAAGTGGTAATGCAATAGGAGTTGTATTAAGTCAAGAAGGTAAACCTGTTGCTTTCTTTAGTGAAAAGTTGAATGATGCCAAAAGGAATTATTCTATATATGATTAAGAATTTTATGCTATTGTTCAAGCTTTGAAAAAGTGGAGACATTATTTGATTCCTAATGAGTTTGTGTTGTATACTGATCATAAAGCTTTACAATACTTGGGAAGTCATCATAAATTAAATCAGAGACATATGAAGTGGGTTGAGTACTTACAAAGTTTGACATTTGTTATTAAGCATAAGAGTGGAGTTACTAATAGAGTTGCTGATGCATTGAGTAGAATACATTATTTGTTGACTAAAATGAAGGTTAAAGTTCTTAGTTTTGATGAAATGAAAGAGTTGAATGATGTTGATCCTCATTTTTTTGAGGCATGGAGAGAGTGCAAAGCACCAAATTTGACAGATCACATAAGTAAGTATGATGAGTATTTCATTCAAGAAGGTATCTTGTTCAAAGGCATTCACTTGTGTATTACTAGAAGTTCTATGAGGTTGAATTTGATTAAGGAAAAGCATAGTGGTGGATTGGCTAGACATTTTGGAATTGATAAGACATTGAGTTTGCTGAAAGAGAAGTATTATTGGCCACAAATGTATAAGGATGTTCAAAAATTTGTAAACAGTTGTGAAGTTTGTCAAATTGCAAAAGGAGTAAGTCAAAATTTTGGTTTGTATACACCTATTACTGTTCTTGAGAAACCTTGGAGTGAAATCAGTATGGATTTTTTTCTTGGATTGCCTAAGACAATGAAGGGGTATGATTTTATATTTGTTGTAGTGGACAAATTTTCTAAGATGGCTCATTTCATATCATGTAAGAAGACATTAGATGCTGAGCATGTTGTTGAACTTTTCTTTAAAGAGATTGTGAGATTGCATGGATTACCAAGAAGCATTATTTCTGACAGAGGTAGTAAGTTTGTTGGTTATTTTTAGAAGAATTTGTGGAAGAAGATGGCTATTGAATTAAAGTTTAGTTCTACATTCCATCCACAAATAGATGGACAAACAGAGGTTGTGAATAAAAGCTTAGGTAATTTTCTGAGATGTTTAGTTGGGAATAAGTCAAGTAATTGGGAGATGGTATTGGTACAAGCTAAATTTGCATATAATAATTCTATGAATAGGAGTATAGGGAAGACATCTTTTGAGATTGTTATTGGAATGAAGCCTAGAGGAGTATCAGATTTGAGAGATGTTGCTAGTGAAGAAAAGAGAAGCATTGCAGGAGAAGAATTTGTTGATTTTATGGAGTCTTTGCATAAGGAAGTGAAGTTGAGGTTGGAACAAAGTAGTCAGAAGTATAAGGAGAATGCTGATTAGTCTAGAAGACACCATGATTTTCAAGTTGGTGATGAGGTGATGGTTCATCTGAAGAAAGTAAGATTCCCAGTTGGAACATACAAAAAGCAAAAGATGAAGAAATTTGGACCTTGTTAGAGCTTGAAGAAGTTTGATAGTGGTAATGCTTATGAAGTTGAGTTACGGGATGACATGGATCTATCTCCTATATTCAATATTTTTGATTTGTATAAGTATCATGAGTTAGAGGATGAAGTTTTTGTATTAGATGATTATCCTAAGAAGTTGATTGAAGAAGTTGAATAGATATTGGGTCAGAATGTTGGCAAGAGCACAAGAGAAAAATATTACTATGAATATTTGGTGAAGTGGAAGAACATACCTATTGAAGATGTTCATGGATTCCTTGATTTGAGTTGGATTTAGCTTAGGTTGTGAGATCTCAATAATTCAACAGAATCATTTCTTTCAACCTCAGTTGTCTAATGCTGGAGGATACTGGGTTACCTTATTATCCTACTCATTTTGTTGTATCTACAAGTTGGTGTCAAGTTACTGTAGCACTTAGTTGGTGCCAAGTTACTATAGCACTTAGTTGGTGCTAAGTTACTATAGCACTCAATTGGTGCCAAGTTATTGTAGCACTCAATTGGTGTCGAGTTATTGTAGCACTTAGTTGGTGCCGAGTTACTATAGCACTTAGTTGGAGCTGAGTTACTGTAGCACTCAATTCGAGCCGAGTCACTATAGCACTCAGTTGGTGTTGAGTTGCTGTAACACTTACTTGGTGTCAAGTTATTGTAGCAGTTAGTTGGAGCCAAGTTATTGTAGCAATTCCTTCATGTGCTAAGTTAATGTAGTAATTCCTTCATGTGTTGAGTTACTGTAGCAATTCTTTCATGTGCTGAGTTACTATAGAAATTCCTTCATGTGCTAAGTTATTGTAGCAATTCTTTCATGTGCCAAGTTACCAAGTGTATGCTGAGTGACCCTTCATGTGCTAAGTTCCCCTGCTTATGTTGAGCGTCAGCATTTGGATGTGATTTCTGTGAGCTAACTTGCAGGATTTATTTTGATTGCGACATTTATATTAAGATCATTTCTTGGGATGTGTTAAGACCGTTATTGGATTGACCTTCCTCTTAAGTAATGTTCTAGAATAATCTAAAAGCCATTTTGACAAGTATATAATGAGTGTTTAGGTAAATTTTTCTAGGGAGTAGAACTAAAAGTGTGAATTTTCTATTGGATCTTTGAATGTGAATGTATTTGTATTTGGTTGTAACCTAGAAGACCTTACAGCTAGGCATGCATGAAGATATTTTGATGAATCAATAAAAGTATTTCACTCTTCCTTCTCCTTTGGTTGTTGTTCTTTGTGTTTTCTTCTATTGTGTTAACTCTTGCAAGGTGGTTTGGATAGCTGGGTGAGCCTTTGGCCCTAGTTATCCTTCCCTTGCCTATGTCAAAAAAATATATTGATAAAGCAACAAATCTGATAGTGTGATGTAAGATAAAGGAAATACATAATGGAAAGAGGGTCCTCTAGGAAAAATGGGCAATTTCACTAGAGGTAGCTACATGAGTTACTCTAGAAATAGTAATGGTAGTAAAAAAGAAAAAAGATCTTGGTTTAAGGGAACTTGTTTCAAGTGTGAAGAAGAAGAACTTATATATTCAAACTCTAGATAGAAGATTGAAGGAAATAGCAATAACATCTTGGCTTGCAAAGAAGTTTTTGAAACCCCTAGTGAACATGATAAGTTTGAGAGCCTAATGTTGAGAAGGACCTTGTGGAATGAAAAAGATGACGAGGAATATGTTTTGAGAAGAAACTTATTCAAGACCATATGTAAGATCACTAGAAAATGTTGCAAGGAAATCATTAATAGTAGAAGTTCTAATAATTTTGCATATGAGGAGCTAGTTAACAAATTGTAGTTGTAGAGATTGAGACATCCTAATCCTTACCATGTTTCTTGGATCTAGAAGGAGCATAAATTACTTGTAAGTGAACAATGCCTTGTTGAATTCAAGATTCTGAATTATCATGATGAAGCCTTGTGTGATATTATGTGTATGGATTGTTGTCATATTATTTTGGGTAGACCTTGACAATATGATAGAAAATCTTTGCATGATGGTGGATTAGATCAATATATTATTTGGGTTGATGGGAAGAAATAAGTATTGTTTTCTTTGGTAGAAAATCTTGATGAGAATCATTATATATTCACTTCATGTTTATGACATATAAACATTTGTGCGTGTGTTAATTTCATGTTTAGGATAAGTATTTTATATATATGATCATTTCATTGTTAGGACTTATATATGAATGTTCATTTCTTGTTTAGGACTTATACACATACACATACATGTTTATTTCACATTTTCCTCTTATATTCATATCTTCATTTCATTTTTAGGACTTATATATACATACATGTTAATTTTATTTAAATGACATTTATATGTCTGTTAATATAATGTTTATATTTAAATGATATATGTGTATATGTTTAGTTAATATAAATGATAGATAAATGTGTATGTTCATTAAATGATAGATAGAAGTATCCAATTTCATTAATCATACAAACTTTATAATATGTTGAATCACCTAAATTTACCCATTCATTTTTCATTATAAACTAGAAACATGTGTGCATGCACACACACACACACACACATACATATCATGTATGTCTAATTTCATAAACCATATAATGTTCAATCGTCTAGAATTGAACCAATCACATCTAATCATTTACTATTCACTATAATGAACACATTTCAAATCATCTAGAATTGAATCAATTGAATGTCTAGAATTGTTAATTACATGCATACTTATATTTAATCTTTAATCATTTAAATTTGAATCAATCACATGTAATCATAAGCCTATAAATCAAATCACCTAGATTGAACTAGTCATGTGTCTAATCATAAACTAGAAAGATATATCACATTAAATTAACTATAAACATTGAACAAAATAATAAACATCAGGCCACATGATATATACATATTAAACATGTATATATATCCAATAGAGAATACCAATGCCCAAAATATATCTAAATATGTATGTATATCAACAAGTACAACTATCTAGAAGTATCATGCTAAATGTATCAACACGTATCATCCAAGTGAACAAGAAATATATCAAGAAATGTCTAATTGAATAATGTAAAAAATTACATAAATCTAGATATCTCTAGATGTATACTAACTCATGTATCCCTCATGACCACCTCCATCACAAGATGGTGCACCTAATAGGGGTTTGCATAAATTATATATTTAAGTACATTAGATATATATTAAAGAATATTTTAGAAGAGTCCAATCTAAATTATTTCATTCAAAATATTTTTTAACTTACAAATTAAATTCAAATTAACTTACCTATGTATCTTGATCAATAGGATCAATATCTCTCATGTCACCTTAACCTAATGGTGCCCTTATTATAGGGATTTGTAGATTATATGAAAATAAATTAGAATATATATAAGACTTGAGTCCAAGAAATAAATTTTGATGAAAAATATTTTAAATTTACAAATTAAATGAATTAACTTACCTATGTATCATGATCAATAGGATCACCAATTGCCTATAAATGTTATTATTCATTGTAGTTTGAACCTTTTTCACACAATATACATATAGATAATATATAAAATTACTTATATAATATAAAAAACTATAAATAAATTGTTTAAAATAATTTTTTTTTAATCCATTTCTAGTTTCATACCTAGAATTAATGTCCAATCTCAGATAAGATGTAATAGTGTATGGAGGATGCATCAGGATCAATGGCCTTATTCATAAGAAGAGATAACAATCCAGACTTGAACTAGTGTCTGCTAAAGATAAGGAGGTGTAGACTATACTTTAGGAGTTGTGGAAAGTACTTGAGGAGGGATGGACTCTATCTACTACAAGAGGTATCTTCTTTGGAGGTCTCAAAGCTGTAGGATGTATCAAAATATCATCTTTTCTGGAAATACCAGCCCTTAAATCTCCATGTTCCTAGCTACTACCATGGGAAGATCTCCCAACTACTCCTTTAATGAAGTCAAGAAAATCGGCCAAACAAATTCCATGGAGCATACTAATAGTTTAATGTGCATCAAGGATATATTTGACTAGAATATTGTTCATGGTGTGAAAATGACCCTCAAGTAGTTGTGTTATCTGAACTAATGTAGGAAGATCATAATAAATGTATGGATCATAAAGTGTATGTGATGGATCAATGTCTAGATTTTTCTAAGATCATAACATATACCTACTAACATGACCATATGATAACTCATCAACTTGAGTATCAATAGATGCATTTGTAGAGTAAAACACCACATGAGCATCCTTGGCTACATAATCTCCTACTCATGTACATGCCTCCAAACCTTTTGGAAGAATGAAAAGGTTTTGACCCACCAAAGCCCTCTTATTAATGGGCTATGGTACGTTAGGTGATCTGAACTTATCCCCAAATAGACTCTTCCACTAGCCTACATGACTCAGGTAGTCTATATAATCCACATCATAATGCAAATACAATTCTACATACAATTATTTGTAGAAATAAAGAGGCAACTCATCCATTTGCCATCACATATGATGTATCACCAACCATCTAGGATATATGAATGGGACAACAAGGGCATCCTAATAATTTGTCACTCTACATACTCTCACTACATGAATAGGTAAGTAATTAGGGAATAATGTGTTCTAAACCATCTGTGTCTACAATGCTAAATCTTGTAGATCCTATGACTATGTGAGATAACATGTAGTTAAATGTCGAAATGGATGCATCATCATAAGGGTTGTATGATTCAATCTTTTGAATCATACTCAAAATCTCAGTCTTGATAGAATATAGTTTATCCCCATTAGGGAGGATAGTGGTGTTCTACAATGTTTGGTCTAGCTTATTTAGAGCATTTCACAATCTTGTGAAAACACCCTCTCCATGAGTCTCTGAACTCTAGGGGGTATAGTCCTAAGATGGAGTGCATGATGCACAAGCACTACATGATTATCGACCACAAGAAACCCCTACACTAGGATCTGAACCACTAGATACCATGATATACATATGTGTGTATGTATGTATGTATGTTGAAATAAAGATGGCAATATAATAGATAAACACTACAAGTGTGCACATGTGAATAGATTTAAAATTATCATTTAGTATAATTTTTTAATCTAATACATGAACACGCATGTGTATGTACATGTGTACATAAATTTTTAAATTACATCCTTGAAACTACATGGACATTCAAATAATCTTAAAAACTAATCATAATTTCTAACTTCAAAAAATTAAGAGTTATTGAATTTAACATGGTTAATATAAAAATAAAGATATCCCCTTAAGACACATGAGCATTTGAAATATTAAATTTTTACATTTACATGCATAAAATCTAGATAAATAAAATGTTAAAGTGGGACGAGAGTGAGGAGAGAGAAAGTAAGGTGAGAGAATGAGGAGAGAGATATTTTTTAAGGACATACATAGAACAAGGAGAGAGAAATTGAGGAGAGAGATAGAATGAGGAGAGAGAAAGTGAGGAGAGAGACCCAAAAGAGAGTGAGGAGAGAGATGCCTAATAAATCTTGCCCCATATGACATGCTTGGAAAGGTTGATATGAGATAAGGGTGAGAAGAATTATGGGACTTCCTACATTCAAGCACTTGGAGACATGGACAATTCACTTTATTGATAAGATTGAGACAACAGAAAATAAGATTGATTGGGTCCAACTATCATTAATGTCTTCTTGAATGAGAATTTAACTTTATTGAAGGATGATCCAAAGTTTTATAGACCTCTTGCATTGTGCACCTACTAATGGAAAGGGGTGATTATAATAGGTTAGTAAAAGGGAATCTTTACAAGATGAAAGAGATTGGTTGTATAGGATCTATTCCTAGTTGATTTAGGAGAAGATGAAGAGTGAAAATCTAGAATTTTGCATCGTCAATGATGCATTCATGTTTGTTGTGATCTATTTCATTGAATGTGACTATGCAAAGAGGCTATCAATTCAAGAAAATATCAAAGTTATGTAGCTAAGCTCTTGCTATAAATAGTTTTAGGCATTCACTTATGTCAAAGTATATAGCTCACTTGTAAAACCCAAGAAGTTTCTAAGGCACCCTCGAGACAAATTTGTCCTTTTTGAGACCAATAGAAAACTTGTGAGTTCATATGAGAGATGCAAAAAGAAGCATAAGAAATGCTAGCAATGGTCTATGTTAATTAGACCATGTACCATAATGGAACGTAAAATTATTAAGACATTTGCATCCAAGTGGGAAAGTGTTGTGGTGTGGAGCCTAATTAGACTCAGAGGTTTATTTGACATGGTTTTCTTGACATATTATTTCTATAGGGTTTTAGGGCAGCACCTCCAAGATGAGGTCAAGGGGTAGCGCCCCTGCAGGATCTTGGGGCAATGCCCTAGGAAGCCAAAATTTACCTTATATTGTAAAAGGTGTCAACTACTATTTTTTCTATTGGATGACTTATTCTAGCCCTAATTTTGTAAGAAGAAAAAGATTATATAAAAAGGGTTAGGGTTAGGGATTTCATAATGTAATGGTGATATTATAGCTTCTTGTGGCGGTATTAAGCTGTATGGGATTGCAGATTGTAATTACTGGATAATAATAATATTGAACTTGTTGTCTTGTGTTCAATCTATTATTTTCTAATATTGGTTATATTTGCATGTAACTATTATTTTTGTCTATGGTTATTCCTAACAAATGATATTAGAGCTAGATAGTCATCAATTTTTTTGATCTAGATGATCATAATTTTTTAAAGATATTCTCTACAGGAAGGTCTCACAGTTGAGTGGGAGTAATGGTAGATGAGGGTAATGTTAGGATAAAACCATGAACATAAATAACAATTACTTGCAAATATAAAAAATATCAATAATAGATCACACAAAAGAGAACACAAGACACTAAGAGTTAACATGGTTCACCCAATCCCTAGGCTATGTCCACCAAATAGAAAGTTTAACATTATTATGATCAAGTGATTACAACTTGATTATAATCTATAATCCCTTACAATTCAATACCACCAAATGAAGCAATTTTTGCATCACACCTTATGAAAAAATCCCTAACCCTAAGCCCTTTTATACAAGTATTTTTCTACTTTAGGGTTAAAATCAGTTACAACATGTTGGCCATAAAATGCCAATATAGTAGCCCCAAAAAAAAATCTCAAGGGCTCCATCCCAAAACCCCTAATAATCGTGGCCTAGTAGCCCTAGCTGTATTGGGGCTATAGCCCCCAAAGCTCCACTTAGGGCTCGATGAAGCCCTGAACCCCACTGAGGAACTATGGAGTATGTACAATACTTCCCTGATCAATCACCAAATCTAACAATCCCTCACTTGAGGACTGATCAGACTCCACATTAAACAACAATCTCCCACTTGGAGATTGATCCTATAGCTATGTCGCCACTCCATGAGACTCCCATTGGATCAAACCACCCTAGATTATGTTGTTCTTTTATTCATGTTCAATCTAGAAGACCAACTGAAGCTGAAGATGAGTTTAGCTTCTTCGTTGTTACTACCTTTGTAAACATATCTATTAGATTGTCATTTGTATGTATCTTGTCTAGCTTTAACTATCCATCATCCAAAACTGACCGAATGAAATGGTACCATAACTGTATGTGTTTTGTCTTTGAATGTAGAGAAAAAAATTTCAAAAGATGAATGGAACTCTAGCTATCTGTAAAAAAATAATTATCCCTCTAAGGGTGTCCCAATTCTTCCAAGAAGAACTAAATCAATATCATCTCCTTGGCTTCCTCTATAGCAACAAAATACTCTACCTCTGTAGTGGTCAAATTTTAGATAACATTGCTGACATGCTTGCTTCAAGCCATATAAACTTTTCTTCAATTTGCACACTAGGTTCTCCTTACCTTGGACCTCAAATCCCTATGGTTGATCCATATGCATCTCTTTATCCAAATCACCATGAAGGAAAATTATTTTAACATCAAGCTGCTCCAAATGCAAATCTTCAATAGCCACAAGACTTAGAATAGTATGGATAGAAGTCATTTTAACAACATGAGAGAATATCTCATCAAAATCAATACCCTTTTTGTGTGCAAATCCTTTTACAACTAAGTTAGATTTAAATCTTTTCTTACCTCCATCCTCTTCTTTAAACCTATAAACTCATTTACTCTGTAAATCTCGTTTACCTATAGGAAACATGCATAAATTTCAAGTCTTATTTTTCAGCAATGATTCCATATTCCATAGTAGACTCCCACTAAATTTTAGTATCCACCTGCATAGCTTCATCATAACATTTAGGTTCGCCATCATCTATTAGTAAAATAGAGTACAAAGAAGAAGAAAATCTTTCTAGAGGTCTACTTAGCCTTATTGATCATATAACATTCACTAGTGTGTGTGGTCTTTTTTGTTGTGATTATTGCACATTATGAGGAATTGTTGGAACACCATCTTTTGCAGTATCATCCAACACTACATAATCATCTTCTTTCTTCTCATGTTGTTGCAACATATCTTTGTACAATACTTTCTCATTGAATATGACATCCCTACTTACAATTTTATAATTTTCAAAATCCAAAAGCCTATAACCAAATTCATTAATACCATATCCAAAAAATACACATTTCTTTGACTTAGCTTCTAGCTTGGTTCTATTGTCAAAGTCTATATGAGAAAATGCTTCACAACCGAAGGTCTTGAGAAAAGAATAACTCACCTTCTTAGTAGTCTATGCTTCCTCTAGAATACCATAGCCCAAAGTAGTAGAGGGGCCTCTAATAATCAATTATACAATAGTATTGATAGTCTTCACCCACATGTTTAAGAGAAACCATGCATGCAACCTCATGCTCCTTGCACACTCTATTATAGTTATGTTCATGCATTCAACCACTCCATTTTCCTTTGGAGTCTTTGGAATAGTTTTCTATCTATGAATACCATTAGTGGAGCAATAATCTTCAAATTCATGACTGCAATACTCACCACCATTATCAAATCTGAGATATTTAAATTTCTTACGAGTCTCATTCTAGTGTCATTTTCAACCAAGCATTTCCATATCTTAAAAGTTTGAAATACATCAAATTTTTGTCTAAGGAAATAAACCCATAGTTTTCTAGTTGCATCATCAATATATGTAATATGATAATGAGATCCACCAAGGGAAGATACCTAAGCTTGTCCCCATACATCTATATGCACAAGCTCTAATTTCTCACTTTTATTTTCCTTCCTAGTCTTCTCAAAACTCACTCTCTTTTATTTTCCATACACACAACTTTCATGAAAATCCATATTAACAAATTTCAGACCTGGTAAAACTTGCTTTGAATGAAGTACTTTCATACCTTTCTCACTTATGTGCCCAAGTCTATTGTGCCACAATGCTATTTTAGAATCTATAGTAACTATTTGTTTTCCCTATTCAACTACAACAATTGTTCATGAACATTCATTTTTCTCTAAAACAATCAAAGTAGAAGGAACAATATGACATGTACAAAGATATAAGGTGCCTACTTTCACACATTTTTCTACTAAAAGGGAACCTTTTGAAACCTTCCAATTTTTATCATTAAAATTAACTACACAACCCTCATCACTGAGTTAACTTGTTGAAATTAAATTCCTACTTACCCTTGGAATATGTCTTACCTCATGTAGTAGCCAATGATTTTCATTTTGCGACTTAATCTTAATTTTTCTTTTTCCAACAATCCAATAGGATTCATTATCACCCAAATAAACAATCCTAGAATCCCCATGGAATGAAATAACCTTTATGAGGTGTAGCACGAAATGAAGCACTAAAATCTAAAACCCATGAATCATCAATACTTTCTAAAGATAGAAACAAAGTATCCTCTTCAGATTTGGTCCTTACCACATTTGCCTCCTTGTTCCTTTCTGGTTTATCTCCTTCATTTTGGTTTCAAGTCTAGCAATCTTTCTTCGTATGCCCTAGTTTTCCATAGTACCACTAGTCATTGGGTCCTCTCAATTGAGACCATTTCCCCTTTGACTTTCCTCTTGAATTCCCATAATTTTTAGAATTATTTTCTCTTTTAGTCATTTTGCCTCTGCTTTGTGCATTCAAAGAACTTCCTGATGTAGATCCACCTAAATTTTTCCTACAAGTTTTCTCACTCAAAATAACATTGATCACATCATCATATTTCAGGGTATTAGATCTGAAAACAAAACTACTCACAACCATTACTAAGCCATTCCATCTTTCAAGCAAAGAACACAAAATCAAGAGAGCCCTAATTTCTTCATCAAAATTAATGCCCACAAAAGATAAATAACTAGTAATAGTATTAAACTCATTTAAATGATTTTTAATAGTTCCACCTTCTACCATTTTCATATTAAAAAAATGCTTCATGACAAATACCTTATTTGAAGTAGAGAGCTTTTCATACAATTTCACTAGGGTTTCCATCAACTCTTCCATTGTCTTCACTTTTGTAATGTTAAATGTCACCAATGGTGCTAGGCATAATTGAATTCTTCCAAGTGCCTTTCTATCTAAAATCTCCTAGTCCTCATTTTTCATAGTTCCCTAGTTCTTATTTTTTCCTTCCAATGGCTTCCATAAATCCTTTTGATAAAGATAGTCCTCCATTTGCATCTTCCATAAGTAAAATTTCTTCCCATTAAACTTGTAAACCCTCAGCTTACCCTTATCTGCCATCATTCCCACTCAATCGTGAGATTTTCACTCAACTTTGAGACTTTCCTGTAGAGGATAATTGAAAAACAACCTTGCTCTGATACCACTTGTTAGGATAAAACCATGGATAGAAATAACAATTACCTATAAATATAAACAATATCAGAAAATAATAGATCACATAGAAGAGAACACAAGACACCAAGATTTAATGTGGTTCACCCAATCCCTAGGCTACAAGTCCAAAATTACTATGATCTAGTGATTACAACTTGATTACAACTTGTAATCACTTACAGCTCAATACTGCCACAAAAAGCAATTTTCGCATCACACCTTATGAAACAATCCTTAACCCTAAGCCTTTCTATACAAGTATTTTTTCCACTTTGGGGTTAAAATTAGTTACAACATGTCGGTCATAAAATGTTGATATAGTAGCCCCAAAAAAATTTCTCAAGGGCTCCACCCTCGATAGCTATAGCTTGATGGCCCTAGCTATATTGTGGGTTACTGCCCCCAATCACCTGCTCGGGCCCCAGCCTAGCCCAGAACCCCATTGAGGAATTATGGAGTATGTATAATACTTCCCTGATCAATCACCACAATCTAATAGGTAAGATAAAGGTGGAGAAGATTAATGGCAAGAAATTTTAGTTATGGAAGATGCAAATGAAGGACTATTTTTATCAGAAGCATTTATGGAAGCCATTGAAAGGAAAAACAAAGAAACAAGGAACCATGATGATGAGGACTGGGAGATTTTAGATAGAAAGGAACTTTGAAGTATTCAATTATGCTTGGCACCATCAATGACATTTAACATTACAAAAGTGAAGATGACAGAAGAGTCGATGTAGAGCCTAGTGAAACTATATGAAAATCCCTCCACTTAAAATAAGTTATTTCTCATGAAGAATGTATTTAATATGAAGATGATAGAAGGTAGATCTATTGCAGATCATTTAAATGAGTTTAATACCATTACTAGTCAATTATCTTCTATGAATGTCAATTTTGATGAAGAAATTAGGGCTCTCTTGATTTTGTGTTCCTTGCCTGAAAGATAGAATGCCTTGGTAATGGTTGTGGGTAATTATGTTTCTGGATCTAATACCCTAAATTTTGATGATGTGATTGGTATTATTTAGAGTGAGGAAACTCATAGGAAAACCTTAGGAGGATTTACACCAGGAACTGCTTTGAATGCACAAAGCAAAGGTAGAACAACTAATAGAGGAAATAATTCTAGAAATCATGAGAAATCAAGAGGAAAGTCAAAGAGGAGGTTGTCTCAATCTAGAGGACCAAGAGATTGTTAGTACTGTGGTAGACTAGGTCATAAGAAAAAATATGAAGGAGATAAACTAGAAAGGAACAAGGAGTCAAATGTGGTAAGTAACAAATCCAAAGAGGATGCTTTAATTCTTTCTTTAGAAAGTGTTGATGATTCATGGGTTTAAGATTCTAGTGCTTCATTTCATGCCAAACCCCATAGAAGTTATTTTATTGATTATGTCCAAGGGGATTTTGTGCTTGTTTATATAGGTGATAATGAACCCTATCAGATTTTTGGAAAGGGAAAAGTTAAGATTAAGTTGCAAAATGGGAACCATTGGCCACTACATGAGGTTAGACATGTTCCAAGGTTTAGGAATTTAATTTTAGCATGGCAACTCAGTGATGAGGGTTGTGTAGTTAATTTTAATGATTAAAATTGTAAGGTTTCAAAAGGTTCCCTTATAGTAGCAAAAGGTGTGAAAGTAGGCATATTATATCTTTGTATAGGTCATATTGTTCCTTCTACTTTTATTGTTTCAGAGAAAAATAAAAGTTCAGGAACAGTTGTTGTAGTTGAGTAGGGAGAACAGAAAAATGTTGTAGATTCTAATACAACGCTATGAGACCATAGACTTGGGCACATGAGTGAGAAAGGTATGAAATTAATTAATTCAAAAAAAAATTTACTAGGATTGAAATGTGTTGATTTGGATTTCTGTGAAAGTAGTGTGCATGGAAAACAAAAGAGAGTGAATTCTGTGAAGAGTGGGAAGGAAAAGAAAAGTGAGAGATTAGAGCTTGTGCATATAGATGTATGGGGACCATCTCGAATATCTTCCCTTGGTGGCTTTCATTATTATGTTACATTTATTGATGATACAACTAGAAAGGTATAGATTTATTTCCTTAGATAGAAAATTTGATGTATTTCAAACTTTTAAGAAATGGAAATGCTTGGTTGAAAATGAAACTGCTAAGAAATTAAAATGTCTTAGATTTGATAATGGTGGTGAGTATTGTAGTGATGAATTTGAAGATTATTGCTCCACTAATGGTATTCATAGACAAAAAATTGTTCCAAGGACTCCACAAGAAAATGGAGTGACTGAACGCATGAACATGACAATAATGGACGGTGGAAGGAGCATGAGGTTGCATGTAGCGTTGCCTATAAAATTGTGGGTAGAGGTTTTTAATAATATTATATATCTAATTAATAGAGGTCCCTCTACTCCTTTGGACAATGGTATTCTAGAGGAAACATGGACTAGTAAGAAGGCAAGTTATTATTTTCTCAAAACCTTTGTTTCTGAAGAATTTTCTCATATAGATTCTAAAAATAGAACCAAATTGGAAGCTAAGTCAAATAAATGTATAGTTTTTGGATATGCCATTGATGAATTTGGTTATAGGCTTTGGGATTTTGAAAATCAAAAAATTGTAAGAAGAAGGGATTTCCTACTCAATGAGAAACTTGTGTTCTTCAAAGATTTGTCGCAGCAACATGAGAAGAAAGAAGATGATTATGTAGTGTTGGATGATACTCCAAAAGATGATGTTCCAATAATTTCTCATGACCTGTAACAACCACAACAAAAAATACCACACACCCCAGTGAATGTTAGATAGTCAACAAGGTTAAGTAGACATCCAAAAAGATTTTCTCCTTCTTTGTATTCTATTTTATTTATTGATGCTAGTGAACCTGAATGTTATGATGAAGTTGTGTAGGTGCATAAAAAAATTCAGTGGGAGTCTGCAATGAAAGAGGAAATGGACTCTTTACTGAAAAATGAGACATGATATTTATGCAAGTTACCTATAGGTAAATGGGCTTTACAAAATAAATGCATTTACAAGTTGAAAGAAGAGGATGAAGGTAAGAAATGATTTAAAGCCAAGTTAGTGGTAAAATGATTTGCATAAAAAATGGGCATTGATTTTGATGAGACATTGTCTCATGTTTTTAAAATGAATTCTATTTGCACTATTTTAAGTATTGTAGCTACTAAAGATTTATAGGGTGGGGTTGAGGGGCAACACCCCAATGGGGGTTTTTGGAGGTAGCACCCCCGAAGCTAAAAATGACCATTTATTGTAATAGGCACTAGCTACTATTTTTCTATTGGATGACTTATTCTAGCCATAATTTTGTAAGTGGTAAAAGCTTGTATAAAAACGCTTAGGGCCAGGGATTTCATAATGTAATTGTGATATTTTAGCTTCTTGTAGTGTATTGAGCTATAAGGGATGATAGATTGTAATCACTATATAATAATAATAATGGACTTACTATTGGTGGATGTAGCCTATGGATTGGGTGAACCGTACTAAATCTTGGTGTCTTGTGTTCTCTTCTATACGATCTTTAATTTTTTGATACTAGTTATATTTACATGTAACTATTATTTCTATCCGAGGTTATTCCTAACAAGAAGTATCCTTTAGAGAACTTCCCCATAACCCAACCATAGTTTGATCCAGTTGGGAGTTATAAGAGTGTGTTGGGTAGGAAGTTTATTTATGATGTGCACTTGGAGGAACACTAGATTAGATATGTAGATGACTACAAGGTCATAATAAAGGATTAGTGTTGTATGGATCTCACACTAGTAGAAGAAATACTTGGCATTCAAAGTCCTCCCAAGGCCAAGAAGAAAGATTCAATGAATATGTTGGATCCTCTACATAATAAGAATGAAATATATAAGAGAGTGATCACTAATAAAGATGTAGAAAGGAAATAAAATGATGACATTCAATTTAGAACTAGAAATGTACAAGATGTTATACTAGGATACATCACCAAACCATTCCCTTTGGATCCAATGACCTAGAGATCATAGTCAGTAGCACCTACACAACCTAAGAAGGGTGCACACACACACACACACACACACACACACACACACACACACACACACACACACACACACACACACACACACACACACACATGCACACATTCTCAAACAATCTTATAACATTTTCTATAACCATATTTAGATGGGATATAATCAAGGAACATGATAGATTTAGCAAATGATACCTAATAGAGTCACATAAAAATATTACAATTTTTCTTTGTAATCACATTGAAAGAATAATAGTACACACCCATAAATTTTTTTGGATAATATTGATAGTAAGAACACTCTAGTTTATGAAATGCATTCACTCAATGCAATTTAACAATGCATATAATCAATATAATTGTGTACATGTTTTGGACAAACAAGCGTGTAATTGTAAAATGAAATTTATACAATTAAGGATTAAAGAGAAATGCATGTAGTTAAGTTCAGCTAGAGAGAAATGCATACAATAATTATTTAAAATAAGATCAATACTTTGGTTTATGAAATTCATACATGAAATGGTTAAAGCAGACTACATATATTCCAATGTAAACTTAAGAATGCATATAATTTGTGTAATTGTGTACATTTCTTGGTTTAGTATTAGGAGGGTCTTCAATAATCATCATACACCTTATTTTAATCATTAAAGATCCAAATAAAATCAAACAATGCTCAACTCATAAATTTTTCACCAGCCAGTGTAGCTTGATTTATGAAAATGTGAATTGAGTAGTAAATTGTTGCATTAAAGAATGATAATGTTGACTTTTCTAAATTCAAAATGCTCATGCATTGATTACATAGATATGAATAATGAGATTGAATTATCAAACATGAAATAAATGGTATCCTAAGTTATCAATCTAAATAACTTTCTTGATCTAGGGAATTTGGATAGTTTGTGAACTTTAGCTCTATACTTTGTAGAGAATAATATGCACAAACAAAAAGAACTTGCAATGAATTTTAATGAAAATGAAAATGAAAATTTCCTTTTATAAAAAAAATTGAATGTGGAAATGAATATATTAACTTTTGGTTGTTCATTTTCAATTTGAAACTAGAGTGGGAAAGAATCATTTTGTTTTTTATTGTGTTTTCTTGTCATTTATTTCTTATTATTTCAGTGGTTTCGTCAATTGATGTAGGAGCATCCTAGGGTAGTTTTCCATCTTGCATGTTTGAGGGATTTTGGTGGAGTTGTGTGGACATATTTAGGTCTTGGTTAGTTGTTTTTTATGTATTTAATAAGTTTTGTAATCCTTTTAAGGCATTTGGTATTTAATTTTTGTAGAAGGAAGACTTGTGACTTAGTTGGGTATAAGTAAGGTGTCTTGTGGAGTCTTTATGCATTCATTTGGAGGAGGGGGAGTGATGTGGAGAGTGGCTAAAGAACACTTTTTCCTAAGTCTGTGGATAGAGCACCAATGTGAGGAAGTTTACAATAGGATTGTGATTATTCATCCATCTTGGAGAAGAGATGTGGTAGAGGAGCAAATTTTGAGCAGAGCTAGTAGCTATGGCTTGGGAAAACAAGGAGATTGCTTGGTGGGCTTGCGAGCATAGGTTTAGATCTTCCTTAGAGGTTTCTACTAGAGTGTGGATCTGGACTAGCTAGGGTTTGGATGGGATCTTGCAAAACTATTACTTACTTTGTATTTTTCCATAATCAAAAGGCCTTATAGCCTAACACATTGCATGTAATCAGTTATTTTATGAATAAAGAGTTGTGATTTAGTATTAGATCTTGCATTTTTATTGTGTTATTATTTTTTTGGGGTTTGGACATCTCCTTTTAGAATTATCCCACCTCACACTGCATCAAGTGGTATCAAAGAGAAGGTTGTTCCTAAGCATGTAGATAAATCAGCAAACTTGAGGTAGTTTGCACTAAGATCTTGGGAGGACATGCAGATGGATCTATGGTTGCGAGGATGGAAGATTGATCTTGTTTGGGAAGATTGATTTGTTGGTGATAGTTTGTAAAGAGTTTGAGAAGATCTTGGAAGATGGCTCCAAGAGGATTGGACCCTAGGATGATTTTGAATCTTGGTGATATAGTGGAGAGGAGGATTAATGAAAAAATAGCTTGGGTGGACACTGTTGTGGATGCTTATTTTTCTAAAAGAGTTGAGAAATGAAAGAAGGAAGTTGATTGCTATTGGAGTTGGAGTATATCGATCCAAAAGAGAATTTTTTGGCTGGTTAGAAGACTTGTTCGAGAGAGAAGATGACATAGCAAGGTTGAGGTGGAAGAGTTTGGTTTTGTTGATCAGTTTGTGGAGTCTGATACAGAACTTGTAGAGCAACAAGAGGTTGTTGCTAAGGATATTCCTAATCTTTTTGATGTTGGGATGGAGATTTGTTTTCATAATCTGTTGGTTGAGTCTAACATGGAGATTGCAAAGTACTTTGTGAATTCTCCTACCTTGCACTATATCAAGTGGTATCAATGAGAAGGTTTTTCCTGAGCATGTAGAAAGATCACTAAAGTTGAGACTATTTGCACCATGATCTTGGGAGGACATGTAGATGGATCTATAGTTGTGAGATGGAAGGTTGATCTTGTTTAGGAAGATTGATTTGTTGGTGATTTTTTGTAGAGGGTTTGCAAAGATCTTAGAAGATGACTCTAAGAGGATTAGACACTAGGATGATTGTGAATCATTGTGATATAGTGGAGAGGAGGATTAATGAGATAATAGCTCAGGTTGACATTGTTGTGGATTCTTCTTTTTTTAAAAGAGTTGAGAAATGAAAGAAGAAAGTTATATGCTATTGGAGTTGGAGTCTACCGATCTGAACGAGAGTTGTCTAGCCAGTTAGAAGACTTGTTCAAGAGAAAAGATGGCATAGCAAGGTCAAGGTGGAAGAGTTTGGTTTTGTTGATCAGTTTGTGGAGCTTGATATAGAACCTATAGAGAAATTAGGGGTTGTTGTTGAGGATATTCCTAATCTTTTTGATGCTGAAATAGAGATTCTTTTTTATGATCAGTTTGTTGAGTTTGCAATGGAGATTATAGAGTACTTGGTCGTAGATGATCTGGTTGTTGTTGGTGATGAGTTATGTGTTGCAAAGCATCTTATTGTGAGAAATGAGATGGTTGGTGTTGAAAATTTGGCATATATTGTTGATGGAGATCTATATATTGCCACTAATATGAAGTTTGTTGCTATTGGTGTGGATTCATTAGTTGTTGATGTGGATGAGGGTTTGTTGATGAAGAATTATATTTAGTTTGTTCTTAGAAGTGAGCACACTGATTAGATGGTTGAGATTCTAGTGTTTGACATAGTGATGTAGATGTCGATGATTTTCATGTTGGTTTTTTTGTCCTTGTTGGAGTGGAAGCCTTCAGTGAAGATAAAGACAGTTGTGGATTTTTTTCATTAGGCATCAAAGTGTGGGCCACACTTTTATTTTCACACCTAGGGAATCTAATGTAGGAGCATCCTAGGGTAGTTGGCCATCCTACATGTTGGAGGGATTTTTGTGGAGTTGTGTGGACCTATTTGGGTCTTGGTTAATTCTTTTTGATGTATTTAATAAGTGTTGTAAGCCTTTTACGACATTTGGTATTTAATTTTTGTAGAAAGCTGACTTGTGTCTCTAGATATAACTAATGTAAGGGTTATTTAATTTGTATCTTACTAGGTTGACTTGTGGCTTAGTTGGGCATAAGTAAGGGGTCTTGTGGAGTCCTTAGGAAATCATTCAGTCATTGAAAGGAGTGGGTTCGAAGAGTAGTTGAAGAGCGAGTTTTTCCTGAGTCTGTGGATAGAGTGACGAATGTTGGACAGTTTACAACAAGATTTTGATTAGTCATCGATCTTGGAGAAGAGGATGTGGTAGAGGAGAAAAATTTGAGAAGAGCTAGTACTTGTGGCTTGGGAAAACAAGGAGATTTCTTGGTGGGCTTGCGAGAAAAAGGTTTAGATCTTCCTTGGAGGTTTCTATGAGAGTATGGATCTAGACTAGCTAGGGTTTGGATGGGATCTTGAGGGATCTTGCAAAAATATTACTTGCTTTGTATTTGGTTGTAATAGGGAAGACCTTACAGCCTGACACATTGCATGTAATTAGTTATTTTATGAATAAAGAGTTGTGATTTGGTATTGTAAGAATTTGATATAGCTCTAATACCATGTAAGAATTTTCCTTAGGGTAAGATTCACTCAAGATCATAGAACTCAAACAAAAGCACAATTGTAGACCAGAAGAAGAGTATGATCAATATATTAGAGTATGTCGTCATACATTGCTCTATATTGTATATGATGAATGTACACACTAGGAGTGTTTGTATATAAAGGCCTCTCAGGAAGCACCTAGAATGTTTCTAGAAAGAGCTAGGAGATAAGATAAGTATGACAACTAAGCTCATGTCTTATCCATCATTCTAGATGATAGGATAAGAATGACAAGGTGTATCTCAAGTAGAGATGTTGTAGACCCCATGTGCTTAATTAGTGTGCTAACTCTTTTGTTGTAGACACCATGTGCAAAAAAGAGGTGTGAACTCATGTGTTGTCAACATGACAACTCACAAGAGTGCACATACTCCTAGGTGACTAATAAATAAATATTAAAATAATGCATTAACCTAAGTAAACTTAAGTGTAAATAGTAAATAATTATTTACACCAACAACCCCCCTTAAGTGCAACTTAGGGAAATGCACTTAAGCTCACAAAAACTAGGATGAAATGCATAATGGGTCCCAGCTACAAGGCCATGTTAGGTACTCGTGTACATAATGAAATTCAATGCAATGCAATCTCTCATAAAGCAGAGAAAGAGGGAAAAACTCATTGGAGAAACCCTCCCCCAAAAAGAGAGATGAAAATAAGATGCATGGATGGATGGAGTAATCAAGACCCCCCCCCCCCCCCCCCCCCCCAATTATGACATACATCAAGTATATATAAGAGAGAAATTGGAGAAGGAAAACCCCTAAGAGGAAAAAGTCCCCCCTAAAGGTAGTGTGTCGACCAGTGAAAAATACTCCAATGTAGAAGCTGATCCATGACCGTTGAATGATGTTCCTCCCCTTTGGAAGAAACAATAGTAGAGGTACTAGTGAGATGCTTCCCCTTGTGGAAAGAATCTCGATGATGTAAGGTATCTCTGAAACTTGTTCAAGTGTCCTTGTGTTGATACTGATGATGGATCCTTCCAAAATTGCTAAGAAGAAGTGTAGATCTAGCAAGGATTGTTGTAGAACCTATTCCAAGGAACCAACAGTCTCCTCAAATGATATAGAGACCTCCTACAACTGTTGTACATAAGGATCCACAATCACATCAGCCTGCAAAGATTGATCATGTAGAGAATGGACTTGAGGGTCAGAGTGAACCCTTGCAACAACTGTAGAAGGATTGTCCACATCAAAGAGAAGTGATATATCATCAAAGAAGTCTCCCAAGTCTGCTATGTGTGACTCTACGAACAAAATTGAAATGTCTGCCAAGAAGTCATCACCTGAGACTAGAACTGGAAGACAAAGTGTACCATGTTGTGTTGAAGTACATGAATCTATCACTATGGAAAATGATGAAGTATTCACCTCAACGAGAAGATGAATATTATCAATAGTGTATCCCACATCTTCAATGTGAGACTCCATAAATAGGCCTATAATGGTGGGAAGGAAGTCATCGCATGGAAGTAAAGTAGGAAGACATAAAGGGTCCTACTACACTGGATCTAAAGCATCTATGGCTGGAACAAAATCAGTAGGAGCAACAGGAGCTAGAGGTGTGATCTCATCTCGAGAGGATGTAGCTACAACTGGAGGTATTAGATCCTTTGGGAACAGAGGAATATGTGGATCTCCATATGTCTCCCAAAGACAAAGATGTGTGATAACTAATTGAATTCATTCCTTAT
Organism: Cupressus sempervirens; assembly: GCA_028749045.1. Classification (NCBI taxonomy): domain Eukaryota; kingdom Viridiplantae; phylum Streptophyta; class Pinopsida; order Cupressales; family Cupressaceae; genus Cupressus; species Cupressus sempervirens. Next base: position 121,789,734 of record CM053788.1, read on the forward strand.
AGTTGTTTGGTGTCAAGATAATTGAATCTTCCTCTTCCATGATGGACTAATCAATGTAACCCCCAAAATGTAAAAGAAATCAAAGAACCCCCCCCTAATGAAAGATTCAATGCTTTATAGGTGACCTGCATGTACAATATGCCACTTGTCAAAATGTACAAGATGGACTTTTGATTTTGCCTATTAAAATTTCCTTTTGAGGCCTAAATCTGGAACTATGCACTGTAGCTCAGATATACAACAATACTAAAAAGCAATACGATGCATAAAAGGCCCTAATGCTGAAAGTGATATTTCTATCCACACAACCCTATTATCTGAATGTAGATCTAGAAAGTAGATGAAAAAATATGCACTTTCAAAAAAAATGGAACCTAATTATGTGTCCAAATGAGCCCCTATGGAGCATTTAAAGTGGCAAAATTCAGGATTTGTGAGCTGCGAAAAAATTCAGGAATAGAGATGTCAAACTTCCTACACCAATGTGTAGATCAAAAATTCCTACCCCAAAACAAAAAAAATTCTCACAAAAAGGAATCCCTATGAGGGAGATATCATTGTTTGAAAATCATTGCTGCTATTATTTTTTTTGAATCGCTATCGTCGCACCTCCAAAAATCAAATAGCTCTAGATTTTGCCTTAGATGTCCGATTTGGATGAAACAAAATCTGATTTAGAGGTTGTTTGACCTTCTAAATGTGATGCAAATATTTGATTTGCACCAACAAGCACCAATCTTCACCTGCAAAAAATTCTCTCCTATGGCCCGATGGCCAAAAAATTTCTGGAAAATAATTCAAATCCAAAAAAATAGCAGAGATGCAAATGAAAAAAATGAATATCTAAAAATTAAATGTATAGATCTGAAATGATCATACCAATTTTTCAAATCAGTCCTTCGAGTTGCCGATTTGCAAAAAATATGTTGCCTCACAATTGACTTTGGCCTAGGGTAGGTAACTTTATAGCTGATTTACACTCAATCAACATTTTGAATGCAATGGCGAGGTCCATTTAGGCTCTAGACACTCCCAATTTCTATAGTACTCTAGATTCAAGCTGAGGTGTTGAAGCAACAATGGTCTCAAAGGACTATGTGAAGAGAAATTCTCCAAGATCTGATACCATGTAAGAAAAGCTATGATACCATGTAAGAATTTTTCTTAGGAAAAGATTCACCCAAGATCATAGAACTCAAACACAAGAACAACTATAGACCAGAAGAAGAATATTCAATCAATATATTAGAGTATGTCCTCATACATTGCTCTATATTGTATATGATGAATGCACACACTAGGAGTGTTTGTATATAAAGGCCTTCTAGGAAGCACCTAGAATGTTTCTAGAAAGAGCTAGGAGATAAGATAAGCATGACAACTAAGCATATGTCTTATCCATCATTCTAGATGATAGGATAAGAATGACAAGGTGTATCTCAAGTAGAGATGTTGTAAACACCATGTGCTTAATTAGTGTGCTAACTCCTATGTTGTAGACACCATGTGCATAAAAGAGGTGCAAATTCCTGTGTTGTTAACATGACAACTCACAAGAGTGCACATACTCCTAGGTGACTAATAAATAAATATTAAAATAATGCATTAACCTAAGTAAACTTAAGTGTAAATAGTAAATACTTATATACACCAACAGGTATCATATATTGCATTGTTGTTGTGTTTTCATTGTGTGGTTATTTGTTGGGGGCTAAGACATCTCCTTCAAGGGGATTCTCCTACCTTGCATTGCATCATTGATTCAATTTTGTAGTTGACTAATGTTTATTTATTTTGTTTTTTGGTGAGTCTTACATTCAATAGAATATGGACATACCAACTATATTTGGAGTACTTGCATGAAGATGTGATATAATTTGTAAGAGAATGAGAGCATTGAAACATTATTTTTGTTTGTATTATGACATATTAGGCATCAATAGATGTGCATGTTTATAGTAGACACAACATATTATACACCAATAGTTGTGCATGTTTGTACATAAATACAATATATTAGAAGTTTTGGAGCACTTGATTGTGGAGCTATTTGTAAACATTGAATCTTATTTTTCAATAACAATGTAATGTTTCTAGTGCAACTTGTTCTCTATTGCATGCACATAAATGACCCATTAATCAATTGCAGTTTTAATTTATATGTAACATTGTGAGAGATAATTGGAATATGTTTCTATTTTTTTAACTCTTTTGTTTTGTAACTTTTGGCTAACAAAATGTTTATTTTATAGATGGAGGAGTTTTTTCTAGTAGCACACATGCTATAGATGTTTAGGTCCATTGACTTAAAGGTGCAATAGTTTGTGAAAATGTTATTAATGGCCACATTTATATTATTTTCTATCACATGTACACCTTTGAGTAATGATGAATACAAGTCATGTATGATGCTATCTTTTTTATCACAACTAGTAGTGAAGAAGAAATATAAAGTGGTAAACTATAACATTGGATGCACAGTGCCTTTTTTCCTTTAGGGGTAGATATATATACTTATTTAAGGGCAAGTTTTATTGAACCAGGTAATGTGATGTAATATGCAATTCATTGGTATCCATTCTAATTGCTAACTAGTCATTGTGTATGAATGAGTAAAATATTTTATAGATAAAGAAACATGTACGTGTGTGAGAGATATTAAATTGAGTTGGTTATTGTAGCCTAGGTTATTAGCAACATAGTCTTTCCTACTATCAAGCTAATAGAGTCAACTTGGTTGTGATAATTCAAAATGATTTTCTAACTCAAGACATTAAATTCATAAATAAGATAGTATTCATCTTCTTTATCAATATTTAAACACAAGAGTACAAGATCACAATTTTTTACACATTGATGATAAGATAGTTTTTTTAAAAATTAAATATCAATCACATTAACTTATGATTATAATTGTAACTAATCTACTCAAACTTTTATAAGAGTTCGCATTATAAAATCATCTATTTAACATTGTTGATATTATTAACTAATGTCTGATATCATAATCTAATACTAAGTAACACACATGAATGATTGTATCATTAGAGTTTCTTGTATCTAAAGGAAAAATGAGATCTTTGTACTAGCCACTAAACCTTAAAGTCCATATGACATACTCTTGTTCAAGAGTACATCTCCCACCTGACTTTAGCACCTAGTTATACTCTCTCTGCTCATTAATTCATGTTGGTAGGACAATAGAGGTGTAGGGTTCATTTTTTTCCGCTTACCTTTTCATTTGAACCACTAGGACAATTTGAAGTACACTTAGATGTTTCCTACATATTGAAAATATAAGGTAATTCTTACCAGTGACAAATAGTTTCCTTTTTTGACCACGAAGGAGGAGGAAGAAGAAGAAAAGAAAAAGAATGAAAATGATGACTGAACTATTTGAATCCCTCCCACAAACCCTACTGATGTATGAAGTTCTACCACCTCTATCATTAAGATCTTATAATCTTTCACAAAGTTAGTTAATAAAAAGAGCCATATATAATAATCTCATGATCTAAAACAAAATCATCAGATATTGTAAACTATTTTAAAATATATCCATATCAATATGTCTTTGAAGAATCTCACAAACAACTATTAATTAACAAGATCAAATTCAGGAATACTAAACAATAATCAATATGAAAATAAAATTCATATTCTCAATAACTAATCTTGTAGTATCCTTAAGAACAGTGGCAACCACGATGAGTAAAACTTTATGCTTTTCAGAAACTACAGAGGCTTGGATTGGCTGTAAAACCATCGAATTGGTGAATTGGGTTGTCATAATGTTCCCGTTACACAACTTGAATATCTTCAAGTACTACAGAAGTAGGTGGAAATTGAAGAAATGCCTGTTGAGATTTCTGAATATGACAGTATCAGCCAGCTTTGAAAGTTCATTCATCCATGTGTGTGAATGAACAATTGGCCATGGTGAATTCATTTTTGATAAACACTTCACATCACAGATGTAAAACCAGCATTTCACTATAAATGGTAGACCAGAAAACCCATCATAACCAAGCCGAACAAGCATTTATAGTGAATACCAACATTGGTGAAGATAAAAACTACATCAATTATTATTATTTCAGTGGATGGCCTGACATTTTTGTAGACGACAGACTGATAAAGAGACACGTGCATTGGAAGAGCAGGTACCTGACAAATAGAATTGGCAATCACTACCTAACCAGATAAACTATTAATACATGTAGTATGTTGAAGCTTCTCAAAAGGAACATTAAATATTAATAGATGGTAGGATATGAATTAGAAAAAGTTAATTTATTCTCTGTATTGATAACTGCCCAAATTGACTGACAATATGATCATGTCCATGGACAACTGTAGTGAGATCAGCTACGTAATGTTCTGAAAAAGAAAGTTCAAGGATTAGTGTTGCAGAAATGTCCATTGCTGAATGATTTTAAGTTGATCTTTTGGGTTAGTTTGTAGGATGCATAAGGATAAGTTGTTCTTTTGGATTAGTTTATTCAGTTTGTACAATCGTTAGTAACTTTCAGTTAATTTTTTAAATTTATTATTCAATTTAAGTTGTTATTAGGTATTTTGTGTAATGGTTCAATTTTTGTATGGCAACTTTTACTTAATTTTTTTAATTTATTATTGAATTGAAGTTGTTGTTTTAGGTATTTTCTGTCATGGTTTAATTTTTTAGTTGATAGTAGCAGAGAATATGAGTAGGTGTATATCTTTTAAGAAATTATTATAAATAAAGAATCAAAGTTCTAATTGTTAGTTCTTGATTTTTTTCATGATTTATTAGATGAGGGATTATTGTACATCATTTTCAAAAGGTATTAAAAGATAGAATTAAATTTAAAATTGATAGATTAAAGTCTTGATTTGTTTCTCAATATGTCAACTGTGCCAATGATTTGAGAGATTATAAAAAAACAGAACTAAGATCCATCAGCATAAATTAATTAATTATTGTATAATCTATAATTTTAAATTGTTTGGGTTCGAAGGAGATGAGTATCCAATGTAAGCATTGAATGCTAGTGACAATATGACAAGGTCTATAAATAATTGTAGCCATATCAGCTATTGAATGCCCTCACAAAGAATATTGAGGAATTAGTGTTAAAGAATTGGCATGCCAGATGCCTATAATAGTTGATTGTTGCATAACTTCTAGTTTATCTTTTGGGTTGCTTTATTTGATTTCGGTTATTGTTTAAGACAATATTCTAACTTATGAGTTTAACTTCTTATTGGTCCATAACTTAGACTACTAAACTCTAGAGATTACAAGTGACAAGGAGCTAAGGTCCAAAATACTAGACTAAACTTATATTTATCTAAGGCAGTTTATAATAAATAAATAAAAGAATAAAAATTCAAATCACTAGATTAAACTCTAATCTTCTAGATTAATAAATTAAGTGTTACATAATTTGTAAATAAAACTTATTGGATTTTAACTGAGATGAATATTCAATGTAAGCATTGAATGTTATTTGTATTGAAGTAAGATTCATATCATTATAAGAGAAAGAACTACCATTCATACTATAGGACTGAACTCTACCTTCTTCTAAATAAATGAATTAGTTGCTGCATTATTTGTAATTGTTGGAGGTTAGGACATGAGTATCTAACATAAACATTAAATGCTACTGACAATATGATGATGATGAGGTCTATGGACAACTGTAGTGAGCTCAGCTACCTAATCCTCTGAAAAAATAAAGGTTGAGGGATTAATGTTATAGAACTAGCATGTATGATGTCTATTGTGTCTGATTGTTTTATGACTTTAAATTGATCTTTTGAATTAATTTATTCCATCTAGGTGGTTGTTTTAACATTCTAAGTTATGGATTCAAATTCTGATTGGCCTACATTAATACAAGATTTGAACCATTATAATAAGTAAATAAAGAACTAAAGTCTCCATTCTTCCATACAAATAAATTAGTTATTACATGATTTATAAATTTAATTTGTTGAATTAGTAAGATAAGTATGAGCATTGAATGCTATTTGCATTGAACAAAAAGACGTCATTAATTCGTGACTGCATGATAGGGGTCTAATTCTGATAATGGTGAACTTGTCAGTCTGAGCTGAAGAAGCCACAAAATTCAATTCTGCATATCTCGTACCCTGTGAATCTTTAATACCACCTAATTTACTGTTTTCACTTCAATAAGAGCATCTGGGACAATTTTTCCCTTGGGATTATAGATGGGCACTTAACCTTTATTTCAATTTAGAATCAAATTATCTCTTCGAGATTTTAGTTGAAAAGGAAGATTGAAGAATGAGAAAAATTAAGAGAAACAATTATGTGACTGCAATATGAATACATATGGAGAGGATTAAGAAATCCAAAACTTCTCCATCAGTCAAATGGTAATAATAAGCTGGCACTGTAACATATTCTTCACATTAACAGTTGCATGTTGATTACAAAAGACTGTGATATAAGATCTTATGATAACATCCACCTGGGCATGATATGTATCTGTCTCTGCCAATCTGTCAAAAACAATGGCTTTAACCAGAGAATCTTCAAAGTAATGATATAATGGTTGCCTCTTCATTTGCAAGTCAATGGGATGCCGTTTTGATGAAGGCACTTTCTGCACATTATAAAAGTAGGGAAAAATAGTAATTGATTGGAGAAGCACATTTTTTTTAAATTTCTTTTTGTGAGTTTATTGTAGTAAATAGTATTGGATAATGTTGTAAATATGATATTGGTGTTAACATTCAATTTTTTATTTTGAATAACAATTATCAATATTTATGTAGTATGTATTATTCAAATATTTATGTATAATTTATCATTTAAATATTATTAACATATGTACAAATGTTTGAGTAGTAAGTTATAATAGCTAGAAGTACAAAGGGTAGTAAATGATATAGTATATATTTATTAAGAGACTTTTAGTATTTATTATTATTATTATTTTTTAAGTTAGTAAATAGGGTTTTGGGTGACAAGGAGTTAATACTAATTGGAGTATAGGAACTAACTTTTGATCCTCCCCTACATCAACTCAAATACACTTAGTCATAGAGATTTCTCAAGGACCTTTTGGATGTTTTTGTATGTTGAATTTGCATTAAAGAAAACTAATTTATACGAGGTTTTTCTTTAGTACTACCATATTAGCCAAAGTCCTATATAGGAATAACTAGAAGTCCCTAACTTACTATTCTAGTATTTTAAGGGAAATGTTTTTAGCCCCAACTAATAATGTTGTTAATGAATGTGAAAGAGTTATATCAGTTGTTATCTTATCATTAATACCAAGCCTTAATTAGTGAGATGTTATCCTAATTTAGTAGAGTGCTATATCATTTGATTGATGAAGAGGATTTGAAGAAAATATAATAATGATGTAAGGGTTGACAAGTGTATGGTATTTAGTGGGCACTGGAATGAGTTAGACTCTGACTATATTTTTTTGGTTTGATTGTTTTTACATGATTTACTTAAGTAGTTGAGATCATGTATAAGCAAGATAGTTTGGTTGGTAAATGAAGAATCACAATATTAACCAAGCTACCACAGTTGTCACTGAACACCTAATGAAGAAGTGAACAATGTGTAGTGTTAATCGAGCCTACTATTGACTGAGTAGAAATGTAGTGCTAACCAAGCATGGAAAGGAAGAATAGTGTGGAGAAAGAATTAATCTGGGGTTGACATTTGATGTAAATAAAGATTGTTCGAGAATTTTTTGAAGATAAGGATGAAGTTAGTTATGAGATCAATGGCTGGAGAAATTCAAAGAAGATCGGATGAAAGATGTTTGACAATTTGAATTGAAACACAAAGTTCAAGGAGAAAGGGTAATGCACAAGGGTCTAGATTCAATGAATATGAATTGGATGAAGATCCAGTGGTCATGATTAAGTGGAAAAAACTAGGAAGATTCTAGAGGAGTAGAAAAAATAATTATATTTAAGGGATGAGCGCAATGTTCATCGATGTTGATCAAGTTGAAGAAGAAAGTGACAACTAGAAAGATAACCGAGTAGAATTGCATTGTGAAGACAAGCAAATGGAAGTGCTAAGTTGATGTGTGAGTGAGTGGATTAGCCAAAAGGCATGAGAAGGAAGAAAGAGGATAAATAGAGGAAAGAGATTGAGTGAAACAGAGATCTGAACAAACAAAGGTAGTGCTAAACCTAACATATCATTTCACTATTGCTTTCTAATGATCTCAAAGATTAAAGAGTATAAGTTTGAGAAAAGTGTTTTAAGGCTCGTAGGATAACTAGTTATAATTGATTCACCCCCTCCTTGCTCTCACTTATCTAATAAAAATAAATAATAAATTTTATGCAATATGACAAATGATATACTAAATTTTTTACATTTCCTACTACTATTTTAACATGAATAGATTTAACCAAACAATTTCTAAAGATCAAACCCATTTGATTTCCTATGCTATTTAAAAAGTATACAAAATTAAATTAAATGATAAATAAAAAGTTAATTACTATTTAATAAAGCCTACATACATAATTAAGATCAATAATTGGGTAAGTGCACCAAGTTGTGGTGCCAAAAAGGTGACACATTTTTTTTTTTCAATTTTCAATAGTGTGTATGCACTTTTAAAAAAGAAAAAATATTTTAAATGGGTTGCATACCTGCAGCCCATTCATTTTCACTTGTTTTTCCTACTTCTCATTGCAATAGTGCGAACGCAGATTGCAACAAACCAAGCTTTTCACCGCTCGCCTTGCAAATATGCCTCCTCCTCATCGAAGTTCAAGATCATGAGCACGTTGTATGTTATCTAAATTCCTTTTTGCATTGTTTGATACATTTTTTATATTGTTTTGTAGGTTTTTTTACAATTTTTCTTTAGATTTGTTTATTTATTTAGATTTCAATTGATTTCTTATCAGGAAATGTCAATAATGAACTGACAAATCCTCAAGAAGCTCAAAACCCTCAAGAAAATCAAAACCAAAACCCTCCGCAAGAAAAAAAATAAATTTTGTAGCCTGAACCAATTGCAAGACCTCCTCCTGGCACACAAGAAAATATAGTAAATGAAATAGAAAGAGGCAAAACTAAATTAGAAGGACTCATTGATTTGTTAAAAGAATGTGGAGAAACCAATCCAATGAGAGCTCAATTGGCATCATCCCTCAAATCCATTAAGACCCACATAGCTTCTATTAGTGGTCAATTAGATGTTTGGCAGGTTAAGAGGGATGAACAAAAAAGATATTATGCAAATAAATTGTCATATCAAGATGTTATAGAAATACCAAAAGGTAGAATATGTGCATTATTTAGAAAACCTGGTGAACAAAATACTATTAGAGAGGGTACAAAACAGTTCCCCATCTATTGTGCATACACGATGCTATTAGAAATAATTTTTATGATAGATGGTGGATGGTTTTTGATGACCCTCCTTGCAACAATCATGAGGTCCCCATGTATTTTTTAAGGAAATTGTATTGTGATTTTGTCCTTGGGGAGATCCCCAATTATTTTGATATATTAGACTCCAAGGGTAGAGGTGGGGGGTCATCATTTGAGAGGTCGAGGTCACGTCATGATCCTAATGTAGTTAGGGCACTTGTGGTCAAGCCATAAGGTGAGCATGTGACTATTCCTTCAGTTGTGAAGGAACATGTAGAGGCCAGCACTCTAGGGACCATTAATGCTTTGACATAGACCCTCAGTCATTGCACGAGTCCATTAGTTGAGGGGGAGCCTTCTGTGCATTACAGTCACATGTGCACATCATATGGATCCTTATGCACATTTGGCACTCATGCTGGAGATGGTGCGGATGATGAGCTCATCACTGATCAGTTCTTGAGTGACATATTTGGAATTGACACACAAGAAAATTACAATTATAATTTACTAATTTGATCACATTTCATATGTATAGTGAATGATTAATTAATTAGCATCTATTGACATTGTTCAAAATTCAGGGTCCGAGTGTTGGCGAGCCTAGTAATGATCCTCTGACCCCATTTTTTGTCCTCTCCATGAGTCCAGAGGTATGTATCAATTTAATCATTTAGATTAATATGTATATTTATTAAGTAATCATATTAAGGATTGACAAAAAAAATTATGCATGTGCATCAGTTCTCTATAGGACCATCGACATTTACTATGAACTTAGAGCATAAACATGATACGAGCTTCGTACAGATACATTTCTTTCATGCTAATTTAATTCATTTGATTTTATTTTTTTCATGTTTCATGTTACATGTAATGTGTATTGTATGACATGCAACTCTTGACATCAGACACTCCTCCTCATCTCCAGTAGTTCATCGATCATGGAGTGGCTATAGCTATGGCTAGTTCATAGCCATTGACTGAGGTATGAAAGAATTTTTCTGGTTTTAGTTGTTGTTTATAATAGTTAGTATCAAAATTTCTAATGTTATTTATAAGTTATTATATTGATTGAATTGTTGTAGGGTCTCGTTACACCTGATCATCTACAAGCCTTTGAGGTGGACTTACAGAGCGACTATTTGATGGCGGTAAGAGAATAATTAATTTTATGCGTACATATATTTGATTTCAATGTATAATAATTATTGATTCATATCTACTTTGTTTTTATTAGCTCAAGTTAGAGAAGAGCCTCAACAAGAGGACGAGCGAGCATGTGACAAAGACCCTATCATCGCCACCGTCTCCATCCACATGACAACATAAGATCTCGAGAGATTTGTTTCCTTCCCCTCATGGGAAGGAGAAGATATAGTTGATAGACATGTATATGTATAGGCATCAGTGGACATATATGTTGGATTTTATGTCAATGGACATATTCGATATACATTTGATGTATATATGACATTTTATGTTTGTTGAATGACATTTATTTGATGCATGACATTATTAGACTTATAACATTATTGGTTAATATATGATATGTTTGTTCATGTATGACATTAAATTAGATATGCTCGTGTATGAAATTAAATTAGATATGTTCATGTATGACATTAAATTAGATATGTTCATGTATGACATTAAATTCAATACCTAATTAGTTCAAAACTTTGATAGACTATTGATTAACAATAAACTTTATCACTGTTTAAGCATAAGTTTATCATTTCCAATATGTCATTGTCATATGATTTATGATCTTATTCATGTTTAAATTTTTCCTTCTCTATCATTTGTTTATCAAGTTTAATTCAACACCTAATCAGTTTGAATTTTTGATACAATATTGATCAACAATCAACTTTATCAGTTTTAAAATAGCTATTCTATCCCCTTACTTATGTTTGAACTTGGTGTGGGGCCTTGTGTTATCTTCTAGCTTAGGGGAGTGGGGTAGTAAGTTTCCACGATTGGGTGGAAAGTCTTTTATCCATTGAGTATTTTTCCAGAGTTTTTCAAGAGCCTTGGATGATCTTTCTTCACACATTCCAATTTTGCATCTTTTTTTGTGTGTGACTAGATGTTGCAACATCATATTTTTGTATCATGACTATGATATAATACTTATGTATCCATTTTGTATAGAGATCATGTTGGAGGAGAAAAATGTTAGAAGTATATGAAAACATGATATATAATGATTACTTGCTCCTTGTAATATGTATATATACACATGCTTAGTTGCAATGAAGAAGAATGGGTATATCAAGATGATTGTCCTTGGTATGCTTATGTGATTTTTACACTATCTAATTGTAATAATGGATTCAATTATTTATAATTAAATAGTGTTCATATATTTATGATGGCTTTACTTATGGGAACTTATGTATGCATTTCTAGTAGTGATGTTTGGGAACCTATAAGAACTTGGTTGTTGAGTTAATATAGAATATTCATATATTTAATCAAGGAGATATATCAAAATATTTAATGTTAGAAAAATTGAAAATGAAATGTATGTGCTTCAATTATATGTTAAAAATAGAATTTAAAATTTATTCCACTTTTACCCTTATTAGTTATGTGATCTCTTAGTTATGATGTAGAGCCTAACAAGATTCTCAAGGTTTCATTAATTCTATATGTTAGATCTGCCATCATAGAATACCAATTGTAATGGGCACTCACATGTATTCCAATGCATATATTTGCTTATATGAACAATTGGTCAATGTTGTACCTTATAGAAGATAGAATTTTATAGGTAGAATGATGCAAAGGTTAGGGTACAAATAAGCACAATGCTGATGTCAATCCAACAAGACATATTATACACCCAAACTTCTACACCTTGACACAACAATAACACTAAGGGATATCATTAATCCATATAACTTTACACTAGCAAACTTGGCTTCACACCCATGAATGGTGAATTCTCACAAATAAGGTTGATCAGCATGTTAAGGGGTTCATTCCAACACTAAAACCAAGGAACCATGGCCAAATAGCAACCCAAACACAAATTTCATAACTCTATCCTCATAATGCAGCATCTAGGCTACTAGCCCTTCCAAAGAAAAATTAGGCAACAAGTACCATATCTTCCAAAAGATCTCAAGAACTAATTAGCATTCCAAGTACCCTTTATTGATTTTTTTATATCTCCAAAAGGGCAAGTGCTGAAGCCATTTACAAGCCTTCCAAAACTGGACTGTTATATAGGCCTAATTGCCCCAATTAGGTCACCTTAAGAAAGGAAGTGCCAAAAATCTAGTGAGAAAGACCAAACCAATGCATCCAATGATTAGGCTAGGACAAGGGAAGGGAAATTCCAAAGTTTCACTTACTAGTTCAAACCCTGAGGCATGCAAATTAGTAAATTCCATAATGCAACAGTGTTGTCACATGGTAATGCCAACTCATTTGTGAAAATTTTGTAAAGTAGATCAAATGCATAAGATAATATTGTCAAAACTTAAGGGACAAGAAAACAATCAAACCCATTATAGATTTGAGTCCTTATCAATCCAAAATCATGACAAGAGGAACATCATTAACAAAACAGAAAACAAAAAGGGGTATGATTTCCTTAGTAATATTTGTGTGTTTCAATATGAACTAGAAAAAGGATATAATTGAATGGTTTAGGAGGTTTTTTTGGCATGCTAGTCATTCTTATTAAAAAATACTTTGCTTCTTCTCACAGATTTTCCTATTTGTGTATGTGTGCACCTCATAAATCAATCAATCTATCACCATGGAGACTGGATATGTATGTATATGCCAAGATAGGTCAAATGGTCTAGCAAATTGTGTTATTGATAAGTAGGCTTAGATCTTTTTTCACAAGTGAAATTGTGATGGTACTAATGGAATTCAAATGTGTAATTTTTTAGTCAATATCATTATCCCATGTTTCACGAGTAGTGGGACACAAGAACCCATCTCTCGTGAGAGTGAATAGAACACTTAGCACTCATTGGATCTAGGTGATTCTCATAGAGCTGAGTTACATGGACTTCCTAAGATCTCACCCACCCCAGTACTACTCTCGCTTGAGCACACTTAACTATACAGTTTTTGATTAGATAAACAGGTTTTACAGGGATCCTGAAACCCGAGAGTTAAAACATAACAGGCTAAAAATAAGCGTTAGAAGCCCAGCCACAAAACTTACAAGACTAAAGGCTGAAAATAAGCAATAGGCCTAGCCAAATAAACAAAGGCCAAAGAGAAGGCCAAATAGAAAATACAAGACTAACAAAACAATCAACAGCCAGAACAAAAAGCCAGCCAAAAAGGAAAAAGCTAGGAACTAATCCTTGATCTTTCTTTCCATCTCCTGCATGACCTGGGCATCCTCCTGGGTCATCTAGTTCTCCTCAGCCTCCTGCTGGTGAGTCTTGTGTTCTTCCTGGTCCAAAGTAGAAAAAGTGATAATAGTGGTATTATCATCATTAGATCTGGCTTTACCCCTGTCTTTTCCCTCCAAATCCCCCTACATGCCTCTATCTTTAAGACAAATAGTTAAAGATAAAATGTTGTTATTGATCGAGTTGAGCAGTGAGACTGTCTGGATCGATAGATTGTGATTGTAATTTTTTAGGTTGTGAATCCTGTTGTCACTTAGGTTTGCACCCTTGTCCAAGGCCTATGCGCGAGGACAACCTAGTGAAACATGGAAAAAACCTCCAAGCTGTGGGACTTGAACTACGAGGTTGAGTCTCTAGAGAAGGCCGGCTTCCTCTTACTGTCAGGGTGCACTTATCTATTCTCAGAAGGGAAAGGGAGAAAGAGAGCGTCAAAGCAAATCTACCTAGTCTAATCTAAGGCGGTGATGCACCAAAACAGAGTGTTCAGACTCATTCCTACCCATATATATGCTACAAAACCAGAATAACACACAAAAGTCATACACATCCAGACTTATATCGATCAGTAATCACATACAGATCAGGAGAAACCAATCGAATGACACTAGGAAAAGGAGATTTCACTTATGTATTATTCGATAGGCCAAAGATAGATACAGTATGCAGATCGTTGATCTCAACAATACACCACTAGGAGGCAAAGTGATGCACATTCACACTGATGGCTGAAAGAGATGATACAGGCTATTACATGGCTCAGAGAAAAAGAGCTTTTACACTGCAAGTCTGCAAGCAGTAGCAGAGAAAATAAGGAAGAATCAACCCTTTGAACAGATCATGAAACTGCCTTTATATTACAGGCACAACTGAAGATTTTTGCGTTACATTCACTTCTTACCTACTGGCATTAACTTCCTGTCATGAGAATCCAATCGAGGATCTGGATTGAAATCCTAGCCTGCATACCGAGAAATCTCATTTCTTCTGAGAAGAGCCTGGAGAAGATAGAAACGATGCCACAACATCGCCTGACATGGTAGATGGATCGACCGGATGGGTGGAGTGTCCTTATGTCCTGCATTCATTCCTGGTAGGTCGAAAATGATCGCGAAGATCAGATCGCAAGATACGTCGATCACCTCTGCATTTTGGTTCATGAATCATCCAAGCCTATCAGTCGACCCGATTCCTTATAAGCCGTCTAGGCCACGCGGGCCAATCGTAATCCTTTGTCTTGCCACTTGGAGAGTCCTTCTGCGGTTGACTGCCTTCGTCGAACTAACTGCACCACCTTATCACCTAACCGCTGGCCCTCAGCTAATTGCCACATTGAAAACCGAAACGTGAGGACACGTGTCTTCCGAGCGCTAACTCGCTATTGTAAAATCCACGCAGTTCCTCCATGGTGAGATAGCGCCGACCCTAGATTCCCACAGATTTGATGGTAGAGAATCAACCCCTCAATGCGCTAATCGCATTAAGAACTCGGCCCCACGACGCATCTGTGTTCTGACCTGGCACACTTGGTTGTTTCTGATTCACCGCGGAATCTCTTTCCTGTGACTAGGCCCCATCCGAATCGGTGCCACCTCAATGATGCATCCGGCGAGACCTGACCCCACTGACACGTGTCAGTTGGGCATGATGTCGCCATGGTAAAAATCTTGCAGTTTTGCTAAGGCAACATGGCGCCTACCGTCGATCTTTTCTCATCTGACAGTTACAGAACCTGGCCTCTCGTGACCCTCCGTTCCCATTGATTCACCGGGCCCGCCAACACGTGGCGTCCCCCTATTGGTTCATTAGTCGCCCCACCCTATCTGCTTCTGACGACATGAAATGCAGCCCCGCCAGGACACGTGACACATGGGCGCTATGTCGCTGATGCTAAAGTCTGGGCAACTCCTGATGGCGAGATAGTGCCAGCCGTAGATTTTGCAGATCTGATGATCAGAGTGACCTTGTACTTCACTCGCCGTCCCTCCTGAAAACTATTGGGCCCGTAGTTGCAGTGCCCTGACATATACACATGGCATCATCTAGTTGGTGAACCCGAGACTTGATCCATAGGATGGCCACGCGGCGGATGGGCGCTATGTCGCCAAGATAATATCTGCGCATCTCCGCCATAGCGAGATGGCGCCATCCGTTGATGCAACCAAATTTGACGGTGGAGATCGCAAACCTTGACTGTGCCAACCGTACTGATAGAGACTCCAGCCTGGTTACACGCAACGGTTCCTCACTAGCCCAGTGGAACAACACTAGGCAATCTTGTGACTTGGCCTCACAGGGTGACCACGTGTCGGCCAGGCGCCATGTCGCTATGGGAAAATCAAGGTTAAATTTCCATAGCGCCATAGCGCCCAACCGATGACGTGTCCCTATCTGTGCATGGTTCCTTTTGATTCGCTGCTGTGACACGGGCTCTACCAACTGGGCAGATGAGGTACGTAATGGGGCCCCACATTTGTTTGAAGTTCTCGCCGTTTATTTTCTTCGACCCGCCAAACTTTACCCGATCGTCGCAACATTTTTGACCACGTGTCCCGCCCGCCGTCGTGAGTATCTCCGCCGGGCGCTATGTCGCCATGGAGATTTTTCAGTTGGCTTGCGATAGCGCCATAGCGCCTGCGGCACCGGAAAAATTTCTCGACCGCCCTCCGTTGTGACCCACCCGCAGGGCCCACCAAACACGTGTTGTTCAAGCGCAATGTCGCTAATACTACCTCCCATGCAACTTTCGATGACGAGATCGTGCCGACCGTCGATCTATCTAAAATTTGATGGTCACAGAACCTTGGCGAGTCGGGGCATTAAAATAACAATTTTTGGCTAACCGTTGAACAGGCCGTGGATTTGAATTTGAACCTTTTGGCGGAAAAACCAGAGGTAACACTTCTGGCGACTCGCAGGGGGCATGAGCCTGCTCAATGCATGACCAGTGCCTAAGAATGATCCATTGGGCTATGGAGTCAAAAGAGGACCAGGAGGCACAAGCTGAGAGCTGCAAGAACCCTAACCCTTAAAGAAGAAATCAAAACATTAAAAGCCCTTAAGGTTCTAACTCTGCTTCTATGATTGGAAACAAAAAACAAAAAATGGGACCTCCTCAGCAGCATGAGACATGTCAAAGATGACTCACGAAGAGGGCCATGTGCTCGTGCACTTATTGCAAAATAGAAACAAGTAGGAAGCAACTAGATTAACTATGTACATAGATTCACAACCCTTCAGAAACAAGGCTTTAGATAGATCCCATTGACTGGAATGGGTAGAACTTCACCACTTGGCCTGCTTAGTTGGAATGCGTTGGCCTGTTTGCAACTGGAAATCAGATAAGGGCCACTCCATAATGGGTCAAATTTGGAGTGCCTTCCTAGTTTTGCTTTGTCTGAGTCCCACTTGAGAACTAAATCTCCCTCTCTGAAGATTCTAGCCCTTGCCTTCTTGTCAAAATTCCTCTTCATCTGTTGCTGGTGAATCCCTAGAGTTTTCATGGCTTTGTTTCTCTTTTCTTCCAACTCAATTAGTTCTGCCATTCTTACTGACATGGCATCATTTTCAACCAGTTCCAGCTGATGAGCCAACTCCAAGGATGGGAACTCCAATGAGATTGGGAGTCTAGCTTCCCTACCATATACTAGCACAAAAGGTGAATTCCCAATAGATCTCTTGGGTGTTATCCTATCAGCCCACAGAGCAGTTCTTAATTTCTTGTGCCAGGTCCTCTGATTGTCTTCTATTGTCCTCTTCATAATTCTGATCAGATTCTTGTTGGAAGATTCAACCAAACCATTACCCTGAGGATAGTAGTTCGATGATGTGCTCAGGTAGATATTGTGATTCATAGCCCATGCACAAATTTGGGTTCCAATAAAAGACTTGGCATTATCTAAGATGATAGTGGAAGGAGCACCAAATCTAGATACAATTCCATCAAGGAATTCAACAACAGATGGCTCTGTGGCATCCTTCAAGGCAACTGCCTCTGTCCACCTAGTGAAATAATCAGTAGCGGCCAAGATCCATTTATGACCTGCACTAGATGGAGGATTAATGGGGCCTATAAAATCCAACCCCCACTGAGTGAAGGGCTGATCCACCCGAATAGGATGAAGAGGAAGAGCTGCAAGTCTCTATTTGCCTGAGAAAAAAGCACATTTCTCACATTTCCTCACACACTTGTAACAATCATGGAACAGAGATGGCCAATAATATCCAGCCCTCATGATTTTCATAGTGGTTGTTCTTGCAGAGAAGTGGCCGCCATCAGGGCCATCATGGAGTTCTCTAATCACCCTTTCAGCTTGATCCTCTTCAACACACCTCAATAGGGTCCCATTAAAATCCCTCCTGAATAGGATATTGTCAATCACAACATAGGGGATGGATTGTAGTCTATATTGTCTTCTTTTAGTTCTGTCCAATCCCTGAGGGTATCCATTCCCTAATAAGAAATTCTTCATGTCATTTATCCAGCTCCTTGGACCATCAGCATACCTTTCCTCCTGCTGCTCTACTATCACTGTGGCAACTTCTTCATCTGAGTTCTGATCTGATAACATTTCTTTACATAATCCTCTTCCTCTTACCAATTTGGTAATCTGAATGTCAACATCATATTCCATTACCCTAGTGATCCATCCAGCTCTCTTCTCACTGACATCTTTGTTTAACAGGAAGTCTTTTACACTTGCATGGGGCACCAACAAATGGATCCTATTATGGGATAAGAGGTGTCTGAACTTCTTCAAGGCTCTAATGACTGCAAGGGCTTACTTCTCAACAAAGCTATACTTATCTTCATATTCCTTAAGCCCTTCACTAAAGAAGGCTATGGGCTGCTCCTCATTCCTGTCATTTGTTTGGGTCAAGAAAACAGAGATACTTGACTCACCACCTAAAGTGTAGAGGATGAAATCTTTCTCAAATTTTGGATTCATGAGGGTAGGGGCCGATGCTATGGCTGCCTTGATCTTTTCAAAACTCTCCTTCCCCTCCTTGGTCCATGAGAAGACCATATCTTTCTTGAGCATGGCTGTAAGGGGTTTCACCATGGTGGCAAGATTAGGAATAAACCTTCTTACAAAATTTATCCTACCAAGGAAACTTTGTAGCCCTTTCTTGTGTTTAGGGAGAGGAAGGGCAAGTATTGCTTTTGTCCTTTCTGGATCAACGGTCAATCCATCCTTAGATACAATGTGTCCCAATAGTTTTCCTTGGTTTGTAGCAAAGACACATTTGGCTGGGTTGAGAGATACCCCAAACTCTCTACATCTTAGAAATACTTGTCTCAAATGATCAAGATGATCTTCCACATTCTTGGAATACATAGTTATATCGTCAAGGTATGCCAAGACAAACTTGTCAATTAATCTTCTGAAAGCTACCTCCATTGCCTTTTGAAATGTGGCACCTGCATTTGTTAACCCAAATGGCATTTTGCAATAAGCATAGGTGCCCCATTTAGTAGTAAATGATGTCTTGTATCTATTAGACTCTTTAACCAGCACTTGGTTATAACCAGAAAACCCATCAAGAAAAGAGAATCTCCTTGACCCACTGAACTTGGATAGAATTTGCTCCATAGAAGGGAGAGGATGGTGATCCTTAAGGGAAGCCTGATTGAGATCCCTAAAGTCCACACATAATCTGATTTCTCCATTCTTCTTCCTCATAGGGACAAGGTTAGCTACCCATGATGAGTGTTTGATAGGAAAAATTATGTTAGCCTCAATTAGTTTGGATAGTTCTTTCCTCATTAAAGGTTCAATCTTGGGATTCACTGGTCTCTTCTTTTGTCTTACTAGTTTGACCCTATCAACTAAATCTATGGTATGCTGAAACAAACTAGGGTCAAACCCCTTTAAATCATCATATGTCCAAGTGAATACATCACTAAATTCTTGACATAGGTGAATGAAATCTTCTTGCTCAGCTTTAGAACATACCTTCCCCATGTTAAGAGATTTTCCATTAGCAATAGTGACTGGGGCATGGTCATCCTTTTCTGCAGCTAGATTCATCCCTTTGCCTCTTGTTTGATCATTAGGATTAAAGACACTCTCCAAGGTAATGAGACCCTTGGGTAGCTTGTTGGAATTGAGATTAATGATCTGATCACCGTATTGATCTTGTAGTCTTAGCTAGCTTCTCTCTGAAAATTCTGCTTCATTCTGCAAGAAGCTCACAATTTGTTCATCAGACTCGAACACTTGCCAATGAGTATTATTATCAGGAATAGCAGGCCTCACCACTACCCTTATTTGTTGTTTCTTTTCTTCCTCAAGATTCCCTGGCACATCATAAGATGCACCCACTGCTGCAAGTCTGTCAGCATGTTTGTTTTCTTTCCTAGGAATGCTCTGAATGTTAAATGCATTGAAACCTTCGAGCAAATCCCAGACTCTATGTTTATAAGACTTGAGCAGGCCATTTTTGGTGATATTTTGATTTCTTACTTGGTTCACTACCAACTCACTGTCCCCATATACTTTCAAGGCTTGAATTCCCCTTTTTTGGGCAAGTAGGAGACCTTGGATCAAGGATTCATACTCGGCCACATTATTTGTACAACTGAATTGGAACCTAAAGGAGAAGTAGTATCTTATTTGTGTAGGAGAGATCAACATAACACCAGCCCCTGATCCATTTTTATTCCTTGAGCCATCAAAGTACATTCTCCATACTCCACTTATGTCATCATTAGTCCTAACAAGGTCAAGAACTTGAACCTCCTTCTCTATTATGCAATATGTACTAAGGCCTGTCTCAAGGGTTTTCGACATAGGTTCAAACTGACATGTATTTGCCCACTCATCCAAGAAGAAATCAGGAATCCCTGCTATGGAAGTGACAGGCTCGTTTACTATGTTATTTTCGTTCACTTCCAGGATAGGTCAATTCATATTGATGAAGTTGGGAGTGTAGGGTTCAGTGTGGTGAAGGGCTTGAGGTTCTGCTCTTATTGAAGCATTGGCCCCATATCTGGTCTTAAACAACATGTAAGACCAATCAGCAGATATGAATCCACCAATTTGAGCAGTAAAGTCTCTTGAAAGATAGATGGCAAAATAGGGCTTAACCTCAGCCACAGATATGTCTTGAATCATAGTACAACCAGGGCATGCATGTAGGGCCATTTCCACACTTCTAAGGATGGCTACGGTTTTGACAGTACTCCCATCTAGTTGTAACACATCCCTAACAATGGGCTCATATTTCATCCCTAAAGCATCAGCAACACACCTAGGCATTACTGAGCTACTAGCCCCTGAATCTATCATGCAATTATGGACTAATTTGCCCCCTATAATCAGAGAAACATAAAATGGAGGAGGTCTAACCTTTTTATTTGCCTCCACATCTTCTGCTAGTTGTACTAAACTAGTGGCATTCTCCACGGTAGATGACTAATCCTTGGGCTCAATCCTTTCCAATTCTTGCTGCAGCATCTTCCTCTGCATTGGTATGGTAGCAACAACATCCCACATGGAAATGTTTACATTGGTCTTCTTCATTTTCTCTACCACACTCAATGGTGCACTAGGGATTTTGGTAGAAACTTTGGGGGCTGCACATATAAGAGGTTGAGATGGGACAACAAAAGGATCACTTGCGTCCTCATTTCTCGGACCTTGCTTTTGCTATGGTGAGGTGTCTGTCTGCTCATTTTCTATCTATGTGTTAGGTATAACACTTGAAGTTGAGGCCTGTTTAGGAGAAGGAGGAGCAACATGTTCCATAGCTCTCTTCTTGCTTCTTGTGTTATGAGC
The DNA here is from genome assembly GCA_028749045.1 of Cupressus sempervirens. Taxonomy (NCBI): domain Eukaryota; kingdom Viridiplantae; phylum Streptophyta; class Pinopsida; order Cupressales; family Cupressaceae; genus Cupressus; species Cupressus sempervirens. The sequence continues at coordinate 121,811,285 of CM053788.1, forward strand.
AACGGAGTCCTGGTTTACATTACAATGTTCCTCCATTCGGTGATTCATAAAAGAGCAATCACCCTGCCTCTGAACATATGAGGCTTCCTTGGGATGATCTTCTTTGTGTGATTGCTTTACTGTGGACTCCTGGACAGTTAGGGCCAAATAAGATTCTGCTTTCTGACACAAGCAGTAGGTATAAGAATAGTTACATGAGGGACAAAAATCTTGGTCTTGGGCCAAGTTATTTTGAGGGACTATAGCTCTATTCTGATTTGAGCTTGAAGCAGAAGCATGACTATTCTACCTATTCTAATCAAAAGAGCTATTCCACTGATTAGGAGGCCTACCACCACTTGGAGCCTGATATTGCAATTGGGGAGGCTTGCCACCCTGGGCCTGCTGTCTTTCTAAGGCCACCACCTTGTTACTCATCTTTTGTATTAGAGAAAAACTATCCTCTAGTCTCTTCCCTTGGTCCTTCAACTCCCTCCCCTGCTCTTGTAATTTTTTATCCAGGGTCTTTTCTCTTTTATCTGCGTTCAATACTAGACCTTGGAGCATTTCCTTGAGTTCATCTATTCCGTTTGAGGATGTGGAAGCTTGGGGAACTGGAGTAAGGGCTTGCAATGTAGAGATTGTAGGGAGAGGGGCTATTGCTGGTTGGTGGTTGGGAACATCAGGAAAGAAAGGCATAGGAGGCCTTGGGGCCAACTTTCCTCCTTGTATTAGAATGTTCTCAGCTTTTATGGCTGTCTCATAAGCATTAGGTAATGTATCTCCTCCCATAGTTTGGATTGTAGTGGCAATATCACTATTAAAAGCTCTAAGGTAATGCAAGAAAGCATTACCAGGGGTAGGTTTCACTATAGTAGGTATTCTATCCCATGTCTTTTGGAATCTATAATTAAAATCAATCATACATTCATGGGGGGCTCTTTTTATTGTAGTCAGCTGCTCTAATAGTGACAAATGGTCACTCTTATCCTCAAAATGTTTGCATAATCCTGCTCCTAGTCCATCCCAATCAGTTATGGAACCATGAGCTAAGCCTCTATACCACTGTAATGCTTTTCCTTTTAAAGATGAGGCTAGAAGTCTGATAGCAACATCATCTTCCGTAATACCATGAATATTGCAGACATTCGCTACCTCTTGGATATGCTCTAGGGGGGAAATAGAAGTTTCACCAGTAAAATCAGGTATGCTTTTTAGTGTAGCTACTAGTATATCATGTCTTTGGGCTAACAACAGAGGACTTCCACCATTAAAGTTGGCAAAAGGATGAACTCTTGGCTGTGCCATATAAACAAGTGTTCTATTGATGAGTGCTGATGGCAATCTAGGCTGAGTTCGGACAGAAGGAGGAGTAGAGACAGATCTCACAGGTATGTTGATTGTTACTCCACCTCTAACTGGTGATAATGAAGCTCTAGCCCTCCTTCTTCTAGGACTTGAAAGTGAGAGTTCTTGATATTGAAAATTACCTCTAGAAGACGCCCTTGTTTCAGCTCTGGGCATGAATTTTTGCAACTTTAGCTTGAAACCAGATTTGTTGATGCTCAGAGTTGCCAAGTACTTGATGAATCAGCCTCTTGAAGGCTTGAATACTGAAGCCAGCACTACTTCTTCAGCATTAATCTCAGAAACTCTTTCTTCTTTTGACACCATTAGACATGAAATCTTCTGATATAGGTCCCACCGGGCATGCCAAAAACTATTGTCACTTAGGTTTGCACCCTTATCCAAGGCCTATGCACGAGGAAAACCTAGTGAAACATGGAAACAACCTCCAAGCTGTGGGACTTGAACTATGAGGTTGAGTCTCTGGAGAAGGCCGACTTCCTCTTACTGTCAGGGCGCACTTATCTATTCTCAGAAGGGAAAGGGAGAAAGAGAGCATCAAAGAAAATCTACCTAGTCTAATCTAAGGCGGTGATGCACCAAAACAGAGTGTTCAGACTCATTCCTACCCATATATATGCTACAAAACCAGAATAACACACAAAAGTCATACACATCCAGACTTATATCGATCAGTAATCACATACAGATCAGGAGAAACCAACCGAATGACACTAGGAATAGGAGATTTCACTTATGTATTATTCGATAGGCCAAAGATAGATACAGTATGCAGATCGTTGATCTCAACAATACACCAATGGGAGGCAAAGTGATGCACATTCATACTGATGGCTGAAAGAGATGATACAGGCTATTACATGGCTCAGAGAAAAAGAGGTTTTACACTGCAAGTCTGCAAGCAGTAGCAGAGAAAATCAGGAAGAATTGACCCTTTGAACAGATCATGAAACTGCCTTTATATATCAGGCACAACTGAAGATTTTCGCGTTACATTCACTTCTTACCTACTGGCATTAACTTCCTGTCATGAGAATCTAATCGGGGATCTGGATTGAAATCCTGGCTTGTGTACCGAGAAATCTCATTTCTTCTGAGAAGAGCCTGGAGAAGATAGAAACGGCACCACAACATCCCTTGACATGGTAGATGGATCGACCGGATGGGTGGAGTGTCCTTATGTCCTGCATTCATTCCTGGTAGGTCAGAAATGATCGTGAAGATCAGATCGCAAGATACGTCGATCGCCTCTGCATTTTGGTTCATGAATCATCCAAGCCTATCAGTCGACCCGATTCCTTATAAGCCGTCTAGGCCACGCAGGCCAATCGTAATCCTTTATCTTGCCACCTGGAGAGTCCTTCTGCGGTTGACTTCCTTCGTCGAACTAACCGCGCCACCTTATCACCTAACCACTGGCCGTCAGCTAATTGCCATGTTGAAAACTGAAATGCAAGGACACGTGTCTTCTGAGCGCTAACTCGCTATTGTAAAATTTGCGCAGTTCCTCCATGGTGAGATAGCGCCGACCCTAGATTATCGTAGATCTGATGGTAGAGAATCGACCCCTCAATGCGCTGATTGCATTAAGAACTCGGGCCCACGACGCATCTGTGTTCTGACTCGGCACACTTGGTTGTTTCTGATTTGCCGCGGAATCTCTTTCCTATGACTAGGCCCCATCTGAATCGGCACCACCTCAATGATGCATCCGGTGAGACCTGACCCCACCAACACGTGTCAGTCGGGCACGATGTCACCAAGGTAAAAATCTTGCAGTTTTGCTAAGGCGACATGGCACCTACCGTCGATCTTTTCTCACCTAACGGTTACAAAACCTGGCCTCCCGTGACCCTCCGTTCCCATTGATTCGCCAGGCCCGCCAACACGTGGCATCCCCCTATTGGTTCGTCAGTCTCCCCACCCTATTTGCTTCTGACGGCATGAAACGCAGCCCCGCCAAGACACATGGTGCACGGGCGCTATGTCGCTAATGCTAAAGTTCGGGTAGCTCCTGATGGCGAGATAGCGCCAGCCATAGATTTTGCAGATCTGACGATCAGAGCGACCTCATACTTCACTTTCCATCCCTCCTAAAAACTACTGGGCCCGTGGTTGCAGTGCCTTGACATATACACATGGCATCATCTAGTTGGTGAACCTGAGACTTGATCCGTAGGATGGCCACGTGGCGGATGGGCGCTATGTCACCAAGATAATATCTGCGCATCTCCACCATAGCGAGATGGCGCCATCCATTGATGCAACCAAATCTGATGGTGGAGATCACAAACCTTGACTGTGCCAATCATACTGATAGAGACTCCAGCCTGGTTACACGCGGCGGTTCCACACTGGCCCAGCGGAACACCATCGAGCAATCTTGTGACTTGGCCTCACAGGGTGACCACGTGTCGGCCAGGCGCCATGTCGTTATGGGAAAATTGAGGTTAAATTTCCATAGCGCCATAGCGCCCAACCGATGATGTGTCCCTATCTATGCATGGTTCCTTTTGATTTGCTGCCGTGACACGGGCTCCACCAACTGGGCAGATGAGGTACGTAATGGGGCCCCACATTTGTCTGAAGTTCTCGCTGTTTATTTTCTTCGGCCCGCCAAACTTTACCCAATTGTCACAACATTTTCGGCCATGTGTCCCGCCCGCCATCATGAGTATCTCCGCCAGGCGCTATGTCGCCATGGAGATTTTCCGATTGGCGTGCGATAGCACCATAGCGCCTGCGGCGCCGGAAAACTTTCCCGATCGCCCTCCATTGTGACCCACCCACAGGGCCCACCAAACATGTGTCGTTCAAGCGCGATGTCGCTAATACTACCTCCCGTGCAACTTTCGATGACGAGATCGCGCCGACCGTCGATCTATCTAAAATCTGATGGTCACAAAACCTTGGCGAGTCGGGGCATTAAAATAACAATTTTTGGCTAACCGTTGAACAGGCCGCAGATTTGAATTTGAACCTTTTGGCAAAAAAACCAGAGGTAACAGATCCTCCTTTTTGTAAGGCTTTGCCTATCATCATAATCTGTCCCTTTCTCCAGGCCCTTAAGATTCCTGGCTCCTTCCATTTGTCCCACCTTCTATTTTACCTCCTCTAGCTCATGAAAAAGCCACTTGATTGACCTATAATTTTCTATCATGCTATTGTGGGCATTGTTCAAGAGGTTCATCCTAGATTCCCTGGCATTATTAGAGATTGCCACAATCGCAGGGTCAATGAGCTCTTCAAGATGCTGCTCCTCTTGGCTGTCCACCAAGATCAGGTGGTTCATCACTTCTCTAAAAATACCCATTTTTGAAGTCCTCACATTAAAATTTCTCCAGGCTTTCCTCCTATCTTTGGCTAGCACCTCCCCCGCCAGCTCCAGAACTATCCTTTATCTACTCCTCTAGGTGGGCTTGGGATGGACAGGGGAGAGAGGGAGTGGAGAAGAGCCCAAGTCCTGCTATGACCTCCCATCCTCTGTGCCCACCCTCTTGCATTTCTTCCCACCCTGGGTTTCCTTATTTTCCTCCTGCCTCTCCTTTTCCTCATCTTCAGACTCCATAGCCTTCTCTTCCTCACAATTGTCCTGCTCCTCATTCCCAAGCTTCTTGTGGCCATGATCTCTAGGGATTTTTCTTCTAGGGGTAATGGGGTGGAGGGAAACTTCTTTACATTAGGTGTTTCTTTTTTACCAGAGAAAGTAAGGCCCCCTTCCTTAGAACTAATGCTCTAAATATCATCCAATTCAGAGGAGTAGCTAGAGCTTTCGATTTCCTCATTTCCAATCTGTGAAGGTATGTTACTTATTGTCTAAGCCTTGAAGTACTCATAGATGAGTAGTAATAGCCCCTCATGCAGAGAAGTGTTAGCAGAGAGTTTCTTTTTGAAGCTTGACACTGCCTTGCTCATAGACTTCAACAAATAGAAAGGGAAAGAAATGTTGCTATCATGCTGAAAATGATTCAAAAGAATGAAATTGTGGTTGTGGACATGATCAAACCTAGGGTCAAGAGTAATGTACTCAATGATAGCACACAGAACATACCTCCAAATCTTCACTATAGAATCCAAATCATAAAATGTATCACTCTTTTTCAAGGCATTCAACTCCTTAGAGTTGTTGGCAAATTCTTTCACTGCACTAGCAGAAAGCTTTTTGTCCCTAAAGAACTTAAAGCCTACCATTGAAATCTCAGTAATAGCTGAAATCACCTCCTTCGTTATCAGAAAAGTTATCCCGTTCACCTTGACTCTTCCATCCTTCCAAAAATTGACCATGTTGTTAGTCACATTTTGGTCATAACCATGCAGCTTCATGATATACCTTGAAATCCTACCCTGAACCAGCTACTCCCACACTTTCTCCCCACTTCTCCATTTCTCCATTTTTCCCACTAGTTATTTTCTGCACCTTTCACCCACCATCTCGACACTTTTCTCTCCCACAATTCTCATAAGCACAACACTCTAAAACCTCACCACCTAATAGGGTTCTCTATTTTTTATAGAGAGACAGAAGAAATAAGCCTTCTTGCTGCTCAGGTTACAAGTGCAAAAAAAGACCCATAAAGCATGCTGAAAAATTTGTAATAATTCCCACTTCTTGCATTTACCAATACAACCTTTAAGAGACGTACCCTTTCCCCAAAAGCCTTTCCTATTCATAATTGCATATTGATCTCCTCTATACTCCCTTAGATCTTATCTAGCTTGATCAGGCTCTTAACATCCACCGAAAAACTCTTTCCCAGTTGCTAGGTCATTTTTTGGTCAGATTGGACACCTTTATTTGCAAACCAATCTACCACCAGGTTTTCTTCCTAGAAAATGTGAGTGACGTGGACTCTATTAAATTTAGCAAGAGTCTCACATGTCTCATCAATAAGATTTGCAATCGACCATGAATAATGAGATTTGCTACTTAAAAATTTAATAATGTTATTTGAGTCCCCTTCAAGCCATAGATTGTTAACTCCAACTTCAAAAGCCAGTCTCACCACTTGCCAGGCTACACTTGCTTCCGCAAAGTGATTAGTTTGGAATCCCAATGAGAGAGAGAAGGCTACTACTCTATCCTCAAATTCATTCCTAATTATGCCTCCACATCCTGAGGATCTAGGATTTCCCTTAGAGGCCCTATCAAAATTGGCTTTATGCCATCCTTTTGGGGGGAGAAGCCACTTGGCTTCCTATCTGTTTAACATTCTTTCATTTTCCTTCTCCATTTTCCTACTACCCACTTGAATATCTCCCCCCTTCCTTACTAGGTAGTTTTCCTTTATATTTTTGTGAATCTTATTCCCAAGAACAATGGTTGGCTCCTCTCCGTCTCTCAAGATTCTATTGTTTCTCTCCTTCCATATGCTCCAACAATAGTGGGGTAAGATCCAAGTTCCTAATTCCTACAAAACATGGGATTTGAACATCAATTTCCATTGGTAGAAAAAATCCAAGAGATTATCTAGCATGCACCAACTAATCCCCAAGTCTTGGGTTAGGAAGTCCCAAACCTCCCTAGAGAAGGAATAGTGAATGAACAAGTGGTTGCCTATTTCCAGTTGGTTCTTACATAAGCTACATCTGCTTGGTAGAATCTGTCCTCTTTTTATAAGGTTATCCTGAGTGAAAATTTTGTTTTGTAAGGCCAGCCAATAAAATATATTTATTTTAGGAGTGAGGCCTGGGATCCAAGCTTTTGACCAAGGAGGCTTCTCTTTTAAGCTCCAAAGAGCCATATACCCAAAAGCAACAGAGTAGTTTCCACTGGAGTTGTCCCCCCAAATCATTTCATCGCTCTTGTTGCTCAAAACCATTGAATTTAACATTAACATGATTGGATTTAGATGATCAGAGATTATAGACAGATCTATCCAACCCTGGTAATTCCTATAGTTGCAGACTTTCAGCCCAAAGAGTTGAATGCAATGGTCTGCCCAAACATCATAGAGATGATTGTTCATTAGGGGACCCTGAATAAGCCAACTATTAGACCAGAACTGGATATCCTCCCCATTTCTCAATTTCCAAGAAACTTTTTCCTTTGCCAAGTCCCTGGCTTTTAGAAAACCATTCCAGATAGCTAATCCTCTAGGAATGTCCTCGCTAAAAAGGGTGAACTGAATAGAAGGCCTTTTAATGTACTTGTTGACCAAGATGTCTCTCCATTCCCTAGTGTTGTTGAAGATACACCATAATTGTTTTGCCAAGAGAGCCTTATTAAGATGAGAAAGCTTCCTTATACCTAGACCTCCATAATTCTTAGGGAGACAGACTTTGTCCTAGGCAACTAGTGGATATCTTTTTTTCCCTTCAACTCCTGTCCACAAGAAATCCCTCTGAATTTTCTCCATCCTCTCCTCGAATTTAACTAGAATTACAAAGAGGCTTAGAGCATATAGTGGAAAATTCTGAAGGGTGGATTTAACCAACTAACATTTCCTATCTTGACTGAGAATAGCTCCTTTCTAGCCAACTAGCTTTTAGTTGAACCTATCCATAATACCATTCCAAAAGGAGTAGAGGAATTGGACCCAAAGGAAGCCCAAGGTAGGTAGAGGGAAACTTTCCCACATTACAACCTAAAATCCTAGAAATTTTCCTCTACCTGTCCTTTGGGGTATTAATAAAATATAAAGAGCTCTTTTCCTAGTTAATTAGTTGGCCTAATCCTGTAGAGTAGATATCGAGGACATCCTTCATGGCTTTTGCCTCCTTCACAGAAGCCTACCTCCCCATGATAGTATCATCAACGAAATGTTGATGCGAGAAAAGAACACTTTTAGAGGAAGGTTTTATCCCTTTGATTTTTCCTTCTTTCTTCTTTCTCTCAATAAGCCTTCCCATACATTCAGCCAGGATAATGAAGAGTATTGGTGAGAAAGGATCTCCCTGCCATAGTCCCCTTGAGGGTTTGAAAAAATATGAAAGACTCAATTAACCAACATAGCAAGAGAGGAAATAGAGACAAGCTGAGATATCAGTTTACAAACTTTTAAATCAAACCCAAAAGCCTTAAGCACCATATCGAGAAAAGTGAAGTCAACTCAGTCATAGGCTTTAGATAGGTCCAATTTAAGTAGCATCCCTTCTCATTTGTTAGCTTCCATAGAGTGGATCACTTCGTGCACCAACATGACTGAGTCTAAAATTTGTCTGCCCAGGAAAAAATTGTTTGTTGCTGCAAAATAATCGAAGGGAGGAGCTTGAGCAACCTAGAGGTAAGAACCTTTGAGATAATATTGTAAAAGGAATTACACAAGCTAATAGGTTTGAACTTGTCCAAAGAGTTAGCCCTAGGAACCTTAGGGATGAGTACCAAAAAAGTGGAGTTAATCTCCTTAAGAATGCTCCTGGCTCCAAAGAATTCTTGAACCACCTTCACCACATCATCCATCACCACCTGCCAATACATCTGAAAAATAAGGTAGGGAACCCATCAGGGCCAAGAGATTTACCTACAGACAAGGAAAAGAGAGCTTCATGAACATCAATAGCAGAAGGAATGGCTTGAAGCATTAAGTTATGATGAGGTTGGATTATCTAAGGAATAGAAACAACCAAATCTTCCTGGTCCATCTTTGATAGAAGAGGATCCCAAGACAAGAGAGAAGAGAAGAAGGAGATAGCTTCAGCTAATATTTCCTTCTCCTTAGTCAGTAGATCCTGCCCTTTCATGATGCCAACAATTCTTTTATTACCTCTATGCTTGAGGGCGGTTAGATGAAAGAACTTTTAATTCTGATCACCATCTTTAAGCTAGTTGACCCTAGATCTTTGCCTCAAGAAATTCTCCTCTTTTCTGATGATATTATGCATGTCTATAAGAATAGACAACTTAGCCTCTCTATTAAGCTCATCATACCCGTCCTGCTGAATAGAGGCTTGAACAGAAATAAGTTTGTTAGAAAAGACATCTTTCTCATGAAAGATATGGCCAAAATCTGATTTATTCCAAACTTTAACCATTCTCTTAACATTAATCAGTTTCCTAGCAACTCTAAACATAACGGTGCCTTCCACTTCTAAACCTCACCAAAATTTGACTTTATCCAAGAGATTAGGATGAGAAATCATTATTTTTTCAAATATGAAGGGGGGGTTCCTTCTAGGTTCTATAGGAGCAACCGAGAGGGAGATAGGAGAATGATCAGATCCCACTCTAGGTAGGAGAGCTAACCTACAAGAGAAAGACTTCAACCAATCAGGGAAGATTAAAGCTCTATCTAGTTTGACCTAGATGTAGTCCTTCCCCAAGAATTTGTTAGACCAAGTAAAGGCACCTCCCATAAGATCCAGGTCCATAAAAGCCAAACCATTGATGAAGCTAGAGAGGTCTTGTTTACTTTCTCAGTCCAAGATCAAACCACCCATCTTCTCCCCATCCACAAGAGGAGTGTTGAAATCTCCCATAATGATGCCTTTCTTTAAATTAGTACTTTGCACTAGGTTTCCTACTTTAGTCCAGAGATTTTTTTCTATCTCTTTTATTGTTAGGAGCATATAAACTCAACAAAAACCAATTTTCATTCAATTGAATATGATGAACATGACAGAGAAGAATATTACCCTCATTAAACACTACTTCAACTCTGAAATGCTTGGTATTAAACAGGGTCAATAGACCACCATAGGCACCCTCTGCATCCGAAGCCTCCCCACTCATCATGCTACTAAACTTCACTTTCCTTAGAGATTCCTTTTTCATCTTAGTTTCTTGGATCATCAAAATATCAGATCTTTGATCTTTGATCAAATTCCTTATAATTTCCTATTTGTGGGATCTATTTAAGCCCCTTATATTCCATGATATGATCTTCATTCTCCATTCTTGGAATACTCCTGAAGAGTTCTCTAGCACCCATTCGCCAAGCATCTTCTAGTCTCCCCCTCTCTGGTTTTCTTCTCTATTTTTCTACCTTTTCTAGCCATTGTTCCCACATCTGGTTTGCAGCTGCTTCTAGTCTCGACCAGAAAGGCCAAAGAGGGTTCTTTAAAAAATTTCTTCCTAGGCTTAGGGGAAAGAAAAGATTCTCTTTCCAAATCAGAGTCCAAAGATCTAGGTACTATTTGAGCTTTCTTTGGAGTTCTAGGAGGATCCTCCCAATCATCGAGCACCCTCACCAAAACTTCTTTCTCATTCTCCACAATACTGCCAGCTCCTACTCTATAGGAAACAAAATTATCCTCTGGGCCTTGATAGATAATCATATCTTATTAACTCTATCCTTTTCTTCATCTTTGGCAACCAAAACACTACTCCCTTCAGACTTAGGGATCCCTTCTGGATCTTCTTCATAATTTTTTGTGGAGCTCCCTTGCAATCTATAACCACAAACTTTACCTGTTGCAAATCTATTACCCCTTCCACAATCTAAGAGTCTTCTGACTCAAGAAAGTCAACTTGGTTTCCTTCTAGGGCATTTTCCTCTGGCTTATCCTTTAGATCTATAGATACTTCAACATTTGAATTTTTCTGGGCATGCTCTTCAGAATGGGGAAAATCCTTCTTATCTTTTGTCCTAGCTATTGTAACAGAAGGTTCTAGCTTATGTGTAACATCCTTCCTAACTTCTCACCTTTTGACCAACCATAATAGAATCAGCCTTGTGGCCTATGCTGGTGGTCTTCCTCTTCCAAATTTTCTTGTCCCTATTGTAAGAGGAAGGGAGAGACATCTTCTTCTTGTCCATCTTCGCTTTTGAACATTGAAAAGCCTTATGTCCAGTCTTAAAACAATGATAGCAACCAAAAGGTACACTCTCATATTCCAACTACTATATGTGGGTGCCAAGCTTAGACTCGAAGCACACCACTTTCGGCATATCATCCCCTTCCCTTACTCCTATGCATATCCTCACATAGGTAAGTCTACTCTTAGAAGCAGTAATAGGATCAATTGATAATAGTTCTCCAAAGGAACTAGCCACACCCATAGAAACATCCTCATTCCAGAATTCCAAGGGCAACTCAGGGAGTCTAACCCATACTGGAGCTTGCTGAAAAAAGATTAATTTAAGTCCAATTTTGAAGACCATTTCTGCAACACTAGAGTTGCCCATCCTATACTCCAAGTCCCTTCACATAGAATATTATCCATGTCCTCATTACAAGTAAAGTCAAAAGAGAGAAACCCCGTTTTCGTCACAGTAACACTAACGTGACCTTTAAGGTGCCATTTCTTCAAGGTGAAGGACTGCACCAGATCGATGTTTGGTCTCTGACCGATAAACTTTCCAACCAGCGTAGATGCCATCGAAGCTATGCTATGATCGACTAATTTGTCTGGAATAGCGATCATGCACGATCCCTTTTCCAAACTTGAAATAATCTTAACCAAAGGGAAAGATGGTTTACCAGATGGTTTGACACCAAAGAGCAAGGCCCATTTTGCTAGAAGATTCCTAGGCCTAACCATATTGGGTTGTACTTTTGGCTTGATCTAGATTTCACCATCAGAATGTGGGTCCCCATCCCCATTTTTTGCCTCTCTACACTTTGCCTAAAAACCCTCCTTCATACCTTATTTTTGAGATCCTCCTCCCTAAGGACTCCTACCCAAAACTAGGTTTGAATTTTGAACAGATGCTTCCCATCTACTCCCCTGACCTCTCCCTCTCCCTCTCTTTATTTTTAGATGGTTTCTTTCTATCCACTTAACTATAAATTTTCCTCTATAGTTAAACCCACTCTTCTTGCAACAAAATTTGCAAAACCTTCACCAAGTGTTGTGCCTTATGAACTATTCATTAAAATTCCCCTTAAGCTCATTGACTGATAAGTAGGAGACATTTCTATAAGAAGTTAAATTGTGATATTGTTATCAAAATTTAACTGTGTAGTATTTGAGAAAAAATTATTGACCCATGTTTCATGAGTAGTGGTTTACACAAACTGATCTCTCATGATAATGAATAGAACACTTAGCACTCATTGAATCTAATTGATTCTTAGAGAGGTGAAGTACCAATACTTCTTGGGAGATCACCCATTCTAGTACTAATCCAACTCAAGTGTGCTTAACTAAAAAGTTTCCCCCATGGTTAAAATTGCTCTTCTTGCAACTCCATTTGTAAAAGCTTCCTCAAGTGTTGTACTTTATGAACCATCCATTTGTAATCCCCTGAAGCTTGTTAATTGATAAGTAACATATATATTCCACAACATGTCAAATTGTGATATTTCTATCAAGATTCAACTATGTTGTTTCTGAGTCAAATTCATTGACCCATGTTGCATGAGTAGCAGTTTGCATGAACCCCTCTCTCATGAGAATGAATAGAACACTCAAGACTCATTGGATTCATACTTATCAATTAATACTCATCAATCCAAACAATACACTACACCATCCCATCAACTCCTAGAAGTAGTAATCTGTATGCCACACACTAGTGATCAACACAACACAAACCAAATGAATTGCAAATCCCAAATCATGCACTATTCCAAGTCTTCTACCATGCTTTATGCTCCCAAACCTTAATTCTAGATCACCAACAAGTTATAACCAAATTATAGTAACAATACTTGACATATTTCTCTATCACTAGCCTGCAACTAGTCTTTACTAAAACATCTATAACTTACTCAAATCATTACATAAAGTATTGCAATTGTAGGCATAAGGTCTATACTCATCTTGCAACACATATCCAAGCTCACATATCCATGAACATTGTACACTATTTGTATTGTTTTAATCACTGACTTATAACACACAGATCCTAACACCTCCTATGACTTCTAATGAGATACTAGGAGACTACTAGACCCCTGTGACCTCATGAATCAACCAGTTTATAGAAATACCAAATTTGTTCAAGGGTTCACACAATAGGGTCTAAGTGTAAGAAAGCCTAAAAACAACCAAAAATGCTAAAAACAAGTTTCAAAAGGCCTAGAAGACGTTAAAACTATTCATTTTGATGGGAGAAGACCTTATGAATCCTTGATTTGATGGATTTTTCTAGAGACATAGGAGAAGTTACTACATGCTCTAGTACTTCATAACATTTTGGATCATATAGTGATGCCCAAATTAATAACATCAGTAGAGAGTTGGGATCCTCACAAGGTGACTATGCCAATACATGCACAGTTACATCCTTGGCTTCCATTTTGGGCTAGCATATGGAGCCTTTATATCCAACCATTCGTTATAAGGTGGGGAATGTACACGCAGGTTTCTTATGGCTCATTAAGTGCATCACTTCTTGAGATTTTACTTCAACCCAAGATCATTTCACCTTTTCCATATTTTTCCTTATTTATGAGTTAGGGATGGGAGTGTCAATAATGTCATAAAGTCCTCCAAAAGTATCCCCAACAAACTTTTAACTAGCTTGGTCTCATTTAATGGCTATTACTCAATAATTGGAAGCTCGGCATGAATCCATTAACCAATCCCAAGAATGTTCAAGCACTGAACAGAATAGGACAAGGTTGGTGATAGGGTTTACTCGACCACCCAGAGCTAACGAAGCAGACAGTTTGATCCCACAATGAAAGGTGAGAGAGAATTGGCAATTGGAAAGTTTGTACTTGCCAATACTACAAGTTTCAACATCACTCGAGATGGCATCACAAAATCAAAATGGACTATGATCTCCAAAAATTGAGAGAGGTTAGTGTAGGTTTGAAAAACATGGTCCTATAGGAACTAGAATCTTATCCATACCTTGCACAAGCTCTAAGATATGCCCCATCAAATATCACAACTCTATGGAATTTAGTAACCCTTAGGGACATTCTAGTTTGGCTTGCCCAAGAATATTCGAGCACTGAATGAGATGGGAAGAGGTTGGAGATAGGGTTTACCTAACCACTTAGAGCTAACATAGCAGAAAATTTGATCCCATGACCAAAGGTGAGAGAGATTTGGCAGTTGGCAACTTTTTACTGGCCCACACTATAAGTTTTAGCATCACCCAAGATGGCATCGCAAAATTAAAATGGAGTATGATCTCTAAAAAGCAAGAGAATTTTTTTTAGGTCTCCACAATATGGTCCTATAGGAACAAGAATCACATCCATACCTTGCACAAGCTCTGAGATATGCCCCATCAAAGATCGCATCTCTATGGCATTTAGTGACCATTATGGATGTTTTGGTTTGGTGTGCCTAAGAATGTTTGAGCACTAAATGAGTATGACAAGGTTGGGGATAGGGTTTACTTGGACACCCAAAGCTAACAGAGTAGACAACTTGATCCCATGACAAAAGGTGAGAGAGATTGAGCAGTCGGCAACTTTGTATTGACCAACACTACAAGTTTCAAAATCACACGAGATGGTGTCACAAAATCAAAAGGGAGTATGATCTCTAAAAATTGAGAGAGGTATTGTAGGTCTTCACAACATGGTCATGTAGGAACTAGAATCACATCCATACCTCACACGGGATTCAAGATATGCCTTGTCAAAGATCATAGCCCTATGGCATTTAGTGACCCTTAGGTATGTTTTGGTTCGACATGCCCGAGAATGTTCAAGCATTGAATAGGATAGGATGAGGTTGGGGATAGGTTTTACCCAACCACTCAGATCTAATGGAGTAGAAATTTCATTCCATGATGAAAGGTGAGAGAGATTTGACAGTTGGCAACTTTGTACTGACCAACACTACAAGTTTTAGCATCACCCAAGATGGCATTACAAAATCAAAATGAAGAATGATATCCAAAAAGAGAGAAAGGTTATTGTAAGTCTCCACAACATAGTCCTATAGGAACTAGAATCACATCCATACCTCGCATGAGCTCTGAGATATGCCTTGTCAAAGATCGCAGCCCTATGGCATCTAGTGACCCTGAGGGACATTTTGGTTTGGCGTGCCTGAGAACATTAAAGCACTAAATGGGATGGAATGAGGTTGGGGATAGGGTTTTCCTAGCCACCCAGAGCTAACAGAATAGACAGTTCAATCCCATGACCCTTTTTCCACTAAGTTGCAAATTTGAGCAACTTTTACAATTATCAACAATGCAACTTTGCACAAAAAGTGCAATTTTTACATTTTTCACTTGATTCCAATTCTTGACTTGGAAAAGGTTCCGCAATAGTAAAATAACTTATTTCCAAATGCTCAGCCCTTCACCAATTCCCAAACTCTTGCAAAGTTGTCAGCATTTTTGCAATTTTGCTTTGACAACTTTTTCAATTTTTTGCAATTTTTGACATCTTAACTCCTAGATGCCTAAAACTTAACCTAATGACCCTAAGGACCTTTATAACCATTTAAGAAACATAAAAATCTTTTTTTCCTTGAAAAATCACCTATATTGCTCATTTTTATGCCTAAAAAGTGGCCCATAGGCTTATTTGACACAAAACCCCACAAATAGAAATAAGGACTAGGGGTGACTTCCAAGCATGGAAAGGGTCTATTTAGGTCCAAAATAACATGAATCCAAAATTATATTCAAACTATGCAACTTTCATTGGTTAGTTGCTTCATAGACTCAAGACTAGGCTTGTAGCCTTGAACATGGAAAGTCAAAAACATCTCCTCATAAACCAAAGAAAAGAATCACTGATTTGGATACCCTTTTGGGTTTTATACAACATACTAAAGCCTTGGGATCTCAAGAGAAGTATGTAGCAACTAAGTTTTTTAAGGCTCACTTAGGAATGTAGGCAATTATGCATCCATTTACAAAGGAAGTACCCTACCCCTTGAGAAAAACTTCAATCCAAAAATTGGAACATGAGGGGGATCATGTAATATGATCACATACCAATTATCAATCCTCACAACCTTCTCTCTAGTGAGTTATGGAAGATGTTGCTATGAATTTCTAGCATGCACATGGATCTTGCATGCCTAGGGCATCAAGTTTTTCTCTCCAGCCTCATTCTTTTGACCTAAAACCAAAAGGAACATAAAACACATTTTTCTAACTTGGATTCCACCAAGGGTCATTAATTTGCCATGGTGGAATCTCAAGATATGAGGGAAAATAGATGAAACCCTAGGTAATGGCACAAAATGGGGACACCAATTAGTATAATGGGAATATCTTGAGTTGTAGAGTGAATTAGAACCTCATTCCAAGTGAAAAAGAAAGAAGATTCACAAAGCTATCCAACCATACTAGATATCTATACTTATATGTGATCAACTTGACCAATGTGTAGCAAACATTGAATAAAACTAAAAAAAATTCCTTTTTCTCTTTTGTTTCAATTCTATATGGCCTATACAGATTGGTAGGTAGTGAAATTTTGGCATGGTTGGATAGAGGATTGAGTTAGTGTTCCATTCCATTTTTTTTGAAGTCTTTATCTTATCTACAACAAAAGTTACTTCATTTTTTGTAGAGGTTGGTCAAGTTTACCCTAAATCTAAGGGTTTCTTCAAGATGGCCTCCTAACTTGCAATTCCACCATAGGATTTCAATGCAACTTTGGAGAATGAAAGTTAGGAGAGGGTACTTCAAGATAGTAAAGATTGAAAACTGTAGGTATAGGTTACCTATTTTTACCAACAAGCCCTAGACTAAACATTGTTATATGTCTAGTCTAGATTAGAAGAAGAAATGAGGTTCAGGCTTCCAAACTGATTGATTTGACCCAGGTGAAGGGTGTAGGAGGATTAATTGGATTTGAAGAAGAGTTCCAAGTGGTGGAGTTAGGTTTTTGAACCCATTTACTCATACTTCCTTTGTAACCCAACCTAATCTGGTCAATTAGGTCTGTGACTCAAAGTGGGTATTAGTTGGTGCTGGAATAGAGTCAGAGTTTAATCTTTTGGCATCTCTAAGAGGTGGTTAAAGGGTGTCTAAAGAGGTGAAAAGGTAGTGTGGCCCTTTGCAAATTTTGGGAGTTTGATCGAGAAAGCTAAGATTAGCCTTATTAGAAATGTTGATAACAATTATGCAAATCAGTTGTTGGGAGTTTGAGAACTTTAAAGTTGGGTGTTTTTAAGAGACTAGGTCCATAGAAACCTTTTCTATTAGAAAAGCTGAGTTCTAAACCCATCTAGGGAGAGTTTGCCTTTTTAGGCCTATTGGAGAAGGGGAGTCCCTAAGAAGTTGTGATTGATCTAAGTCAGTTGAGAACCTTGGGTTTGAGGGTTGGGCATGTAAAGTGGAGTCCACTTTTAGGGTAGAATATGGTGGATTGAAGGTCCAAATACAAACTCAATCAAATGCACAATTGAATCTAGTGACCAAAAGTGCCTTCAGTAAGTGAAATGGTAAATTATCCACCAACTAGTCTTATCATGTGATCCAATAGCCCTGAAATATGCAAGCCAAGGTACTTGAAAAGGTTTTAGAATTTCTTCAATGGTTTAGACACAAAAACTTCAATATTCCTCAAACTAGGCCTAATAGCATGCCTTGTATCCTGCAACAACACACACAAGGATTTTTCTTCAACTTTTTCCAAAACACTAGGAAAATAAATTATATATTTGAGTACCCTTTGTGGAGTACCTTAACATACCAAAATAATATGGTAGGTTTCTTTGGAAGGTATATGACTATTTTCACTATTTCTTAGATTTTTAAGGCCTAATTCTCATGCATTTACAAAGGAAGTGCTAACCATTCTAACTCCCAGGCTCCACATCTTTTCATAGTTTCATAAATAGGTTCAAATCAAAGTAATATGAAGTCAATTTTACTCCAAGAGGTTTCTAGGTACCAAAGCCCCAAATTGTGCCCTCAAAACCCTTAAATTTAGGGCTTCCTTAATGTCATTCTTTCCAAAGTTTCCTACAACAAATAAATATTGAAACACCTTGTATACAACATGTCTATACACATTCCATCATAGAATAGTGATCTTGTTTGGCCAAAACTCTCTAACCTTCAGCCTATCCTCCAAATTCACTTAGTTTCTTAGTCTTCTTTATGGTGATCACCACATAAATTAATCAAACTTGCATTTCCAAGATTAGTAAGATACTATACATGTTAAATTGATATTATGTATGTCAATAAGATGCTATTCTATGAGAATTAGAGTGCTACAATCATAGTGTGAAATCTACACAAAACTGTCTTAAAATTAGATTTTCCAAAGATTGAATAGTACCAAAATGATTAATAGTATTTAAGGTACTTCTACCTATTTCCCTAGATACTAAATTCCCTATAGGTCTTAGGGACTCAAGGTTTATAGAAACACCAGTGAGTCTCAAGCCTTTACAAATGGGCTGATATCAACTTGAAACTAGTCATAACATTCTAAAACATTATAACCTCCATCATGAGCCACTTAGGAAGGTAGTGCTATGAAGGATCACTACAATGTCTTGTGAAATGCCTTGTATTTTCTTTGTGGAAACTACTTTTAAAGGTGATGGGTATGTTAAGCAATCTGAGAAGTTTCCAATACCTATGCATGTTCTTCATATATTTTTGAAGTGAAGCCAGACTCCAAAAGTTTACTAATCAGTGCATGCATGTGATCTCCATGCATTTTGCATTTTCAGGATAAATAAGTCAAATTCATACTCAATTTTAGTTTAAAATCAATAATAGTATTTTGGAGTTTACATACCGAAGGTTTGTCATTTGAACTCCTTGCACATATATATGATGATATCCCTATTTGGTCCTGATCTGTTATAGTTTTTACTTTCTTAGCTCCCTTAGATTTTATTCCACTTCCATCTATAGGTGTGTTCACAAATGAAACTTGTTTACTCTTTTTGCTTTGTCCTCCTTCAGTTACAAACCAATATTACAATCACATTAAATGCTGGAACAAAATCAAGAAATACAGTAAAAGTTAACATAGGAACCATTTTATGGAAGAGTAAATTATTTGTTTGTATACTATATATGATTAACACACAATGGTACTTGAACAATAAGCACTAATAAACATTGAGGATGTTAATTGATAATACCATTTCATAGATGATTTTGGCGTCTCACCCTTTATCACTGGTGCTTCAACTTTATTAGCCCTCTTCTTTGGTGACTTGCAGATGAAGAATTAGCATAGCTTATGTAGAGAGTGAATGATATAGTTTGTTCAATTATAAGTAGAGATGGCACCTTAAGTGATGCAGAGGTCAGTGGTCAAGCAATCATTTGATGTTGAAACAACTAACTATCCCTTTGCTTTGAAACAATACCCTTATATCTTCCTCAAGCGTAACTAAAACAATGACCCAACCCACTCAATCTTTTATTAGAGGATAATAATTCAAAATTCTTAACCCATTGAACTCCACACCTTTGGATCCACAAGACTAACTACATTTCCAAACTTCTTCAAGAAAGCAAGTTATCCAAGTTGCCAAAAACATCTACAAACTCCATATGACTCAAAATAACTCCAAATATGCAAAGGCCTTAACCAAGGGTTAAATGAGACTTTTATGAGTTATATAATGTGTATTCAATTGGATTTAACCATCCACTTGGCTAGACCCAACTCCTAATGCCTAATTCTTCCAAGGTGTCTTAAGAGACCTAATTGACAAATTAGTAGCCCTCAAGCAGCACGAAAGTCATCATGGGGCATTCCACAAGGATCCTGCACTACACCACCTTCCTAAAGGATTCATGAGCAATACAATAAGGTTTTAGGATGTTAGGAATAATTTCATGATGTTATAAGCCCATTTGTAAAGGCTTGAGGCTCATTTGGTGATTCTATAAACCATGAGTCCCCAAGGCCTATAGGGCATCAAGTAATTAGGTAATAGGTGGAAACACCTTAGAAGAAGTTAATAAGGGTCCTAGAATAGTTTAGAGGTCCTAGGTAGTCAATTTCAATAAAAATTGCAAATGCAATAAAAAATTGCTATGCAACTTTCAAAAGTTGCTAAGCAATTTTTGCTCAAAAGTTGCATATTGCTAATGAAGGATTTTGAACCAATTATAATTGTTCCCTAGGTAGTTGATCGGTCAAATATTCTTATAACTATATGATCCAACCTTCCTAGTAGCACAGGTTGGTTGATGTACGGATTTTTGCTGATTTCAATAAAATTTACTAGTTTTTTGGCTCAAAACTATTGCATTTTCATTTTTCCACGTGCTGTATGGATTGGGAAGGGTGGTTGAATGGTTTGAGGAGTAACTTGGTTGACTTGGATAATGAAAGATAGAATATGAAACTAAATTCTTTAACCTTCCATGACTTGGCTAATGAAAGATAGCCAATTGCTTCATTTGCTTGACATTAAAGTATAGAAAATCTCAAGTCTTATATGAAGAATTGTTTCCAATTAGTAAAAATAAAATCAACATCTGGTTGAAGAGATGCATCAACACACACAATGACTACATGTCAAATACCATGCTACTTAAAAAAATAGATTTCAATAATTGAACCTCATACAGTTGGGGAATTATAGATTCAATTTCAAACCATTTCCTATAGCTATAGTTTAGCAATCCTTTAAGAACAAGGGTGCAAAGTTGGAGAAATAAAATGTTGAAACTACCCCT
The DNA here is from genome assembly GCA_028749045.1 of Cupressus sempervirens. Classification (NCBI taxonomy): domain Eukaryota; kingdom Viridiplantae; phylum Streptophyta; class Pinopsida; order Cupressales; family Cupressaceae; genus Cupressus; species Cupressus sempervirens. Next base: position 121,832,053 of record CM053788.1, read on the forward strand.
AACTTTCCTGCTTCTATTGTTGAGCATTTTCACTAAGGGGATAGAGTTGAAAAAATTATATTTTTATGTCTATTAGAGAAAATTCCACTAGCAATTTTACTGCTAGGTTATATATTAGCAAGTTTTATAGATTTCTTAAACTTAAACTACCAACTTTTACTATATTTTTTTATGGAATCAATACATTGGATATATATTGCACTCTATGCCTAATAGACCAATATAGATAACATATGATATGAAAATAGTCAACTATTTCTTTTACTACATCTATCCTTCACATAGTTACTTAATTAGATTTAGTCAAAATAAACTTTTTCAAAACTATCTTCCCTAGAAGAAATTTATACCATTTTAAAAATTTTACATTGAACATTCTCAATAGACCTCATCAATGTTTCAAGCCTATTACAATTTAGTTTGGTCCTAGACTAGCCACATTGTTGTTGGAAAATTTGATCCAAGAATCATGGTAAAACATCTATCATTTTCTCTTAACATTGAAATTTCATATAATATGGAGATAGTTCAGCCCTTTTAGAGCCTAATGCAGATGACATGTAGTAATTTACTACAGAAATTCTAAGAAGCTTAATTTAATTGTTGAATGGATTTCTCATAAATCATTATAGCAAGTAAAGACACCAAATGCTGAAAAAATAATAATGAACCTTTTGAACACCATTGCACTCTTTAAATAGTTTTTACCTCCTCTTATACCCAAGCAAGAGAGACTATTGCTATAATATATTCTAAAACAAAACCCACTAAAATCATCCATTTTTCAAACTTTGATGTTGGCCATTGGGTGAAGGGGAATGCATAATCTTTGTTTCATTGAGAGATGTTTTCTATTCAAGCAAGACATTTTTTATAGAGTTAATTATGCATCTCTTGGATAGATTATCAAACCTAAAGAAAATCCTAAAATTATTTCAACCTAAAACCAGATCATTCCTATAAAAAACTACCTCATCTCTACTAAAGATAATAAAGATAAACTAATTTTAACAACGGTGAGAACTACCATTTACTTCAGCAAAATCAAAATCCTATTGTAGAGTTATAGTGTATTACCAAAAAAGAAGAAGCAACAACTACTAGTAATTTCTTCCATGTTGGTTGGCTTCAGGGAAATGATATTGAAGCTTTGATCACTTATTTCTAACTTCCATAAATGTACTCTTAGTTCATCTACTAATTTACAGGTTTCACCATCATTGAACAATAAAAGATATAGTAGAGTATGAATGAGAATAAAAATTCATGATAAAAATCAATTAACTCGGAATGGAAACAATAGGCATGAATAATGTATTGATCCTTATTACATTTCTTTTTAAAAATTTGGTTAGATGTATTTCATAAATATTGTGCAAGAATTGAATTCCAATACTGAAAATACAAGCATCATCAGATTGATGATTCAAATCAATTTCGTTTGCAATAAAAAATGCAAAATTAGAAAGCTAAGCTATTAATCCTAAAATGGAAGAATATAAATTGCCTTGTGCCCCCAACTAGACTAGGATTTTTTTTAGCTTGTTCACACTCCCATCCATTTCTCTGCATATAAAATGTTAAATTTATATAATTATACAAGGTGAATCATTGCCATTTCATGGTCTCAGGGCCCTTGATCCCATGAAATGGATCCTCTACATTAAAGAGATCAATATAACTATTAGGTAAAAGTATTGAAAACTATGACTATTATGTGGATGTGCAAAACTATGACTTTGATTAAGTTTTAAAACATTCAAAAGGAATTGGAAATTGCTGCTAGGTTAAAAGTTAACAAATGGTCTAGTTAAAACAATAAGTGATCATGAGAAATTAAAAGCAACATTAAGTACATAATAATAATAATAAGGAATTATTTAATTAAAGCAAGGGCATTAAAAGAGCACACGTTTGGAGTGTGACAAAAGTTAAGGAATAGACCACGGTCACATAGAAGGTGAAGAGGCGCTTAAAAGAGGGTACTCACAAGGCAGCAATATATATATATATATATATAAGGTTGTGGTGAAGGATATAAAGGTCCGATGCGGCTAACTTCCCTTGATTGTTTCAACTATTTTATTTTACTTCCTATTGGATTACTTTTATTTTTCCATCTCTTTCGTAGAAATAATAATAATAGTTGGCACAAGTAGATTTGTACTATGCATTATCTTTAGTGCTAAGATTGAGATCACTATTAGAGGAATGAAGATAACTTCGAGAAAAATAGGCATCATTTCTAGGTTCTCTTACTTGTTTTAGAATATACTAACTATATTTCATATTGATCAACTCTAGAAAGAAACTAATTTGAAAAGAATTATTTTCTATGACAGCATCAATAATTTAAGAAAGGACACATGAGAGTGTCTTGTTTTCAAATTTGAACCCAAAACACATAAGGCAACAAAAATTGTAAGAAGGAACAGAACCAAATAAATGTAATATCCTTGTTTGTTCTTTCTAGGGCATCTAAAGGACTAATGTCCTACTTGGTTACAAGTAAAGCACTTACTAGTGAACACACTAAGCCCTCTTCCACTGGACCTTCCTTTGCCATTGGAACTGTTTCCCCTAAATGTCCCTCTATTAGCAGACTCACTTTCAGCATTTGAACCACTAGATCCCTCCTTATTTTTATTAAAAGCTAAAAGCATGTTAGTAATAATATCATTATTGGTAACAATGTTCCAAATGCAAAGAATTAATTGTTTGAGCTTCTAGCAATGATCAAGTAGCTTACTGAACATGGCTTGATGAGTCTTGGAAACTTCTCCCATTGCATCCTTGGTTTTGCCAGTTTGAAGTTTCTGGTTACACACACACAATCATGACTTTACATCATAAAGCATTCACATTCTAACAATTTTCATGTTCTTTCATTATATGTTGACCTAAACAAAAAATTCTAAACTTTCACTTATTCAAATGATTAATCTAAAAATGGGTCCTATTAAAGAATATAATATAAATTCAAATAATCTATCTAGATTCTAAACAAATCAAAACATAAAATCTATGATTTAAACTTATCTCATCACTTACACATCATAACAATACGGTCCACCTTGTCATGTGGATAGTCTTTGGGGAGAGGTTGCAAAATTGTACTTGGATCCAATTGATCACTCTTTCTCTCTCTCCCTCTCTCCCTATTCAATATAATGAGCCAACTGGATCTGCTCTACATTTTAATGTCTCAAGTATTTCCTTGTGGTCTAACTCGGGAAATTTTCAAAGAATCTTATTATGTGGTTTTTTACCATATTTTATCAAGTGGACATTTGATGCGACAACAAGGTTTGAATAATGAAGAATCTTCCTCTTTGTTTTCCAATCCTTGAATAACCACAAGTTAGGGTTCTTCATAGAATATTGTCTAAGCCATGTGTCAGTTACAATCACCACATTGACATGGTATTGTAAACCTTCAGCATCTATAATCGAATGATCCAGTTTTTGTTTTTCTTGGACACAACAACACAAATAATAATCTATCCCTTCTTCATTATCTTTAGGTGCAATAATAGAAAAAACATGGCCTACAATGACAAATGTACAAAATGAGGTCATTAATTCAGAAAATACTTAGGTAAAAGTTATAAAGTTACATATTGAAATTACAAAGATATATAAATATATATATTACCAGGTTGCACTAGATTAGAGAAGTGGTCAAAGTCAATAGATGAATCCATTTGTACCATTTCCAATGCTTGTGGGGGACACTAGGTGTCAATTGGGTCCAAAACTCATATATCCCATTTGTCCACCCATTTAGTTGACTCACAATTATCCAAATTTTTCTCTGCACATGATGGACAATAGCATGCCATTTTTTGTGTGTGGATAATCCATGGAATTGCATCAGTGGATCATGTTAGTGTGCAACAATCTTGATATGGTGCAATGTTAGTATTATCCATCAATTTAAAAAAATCTACAAATCCTAGACTCACCTTCCTTACTTGGATCCATTGTAGTGTTACACCATTGGATGATGGATTTTTCATCTATCAATATTTTTCCATCTTTGTACTATAGTTCTTCACAAGCTAAGTCACTTTTGATGCATGTGCCTGCACCATTGTGCTCTCCCTTTTCATGACCAACCTTTGTGAAATTTCACATATATTGAATTCTACACAACCTGTGCATCCTGCTCAACCAATAGAACATCCATGGATTCTTGAATTGAAATGTACAATTCTTTGACCAAATAATGTGCTAACGATATGTGATGCCCCTGTTAGCCAAATCTCCATAAAATAGTTGAAAACAACCCTATACAAACTTTGTAGAATGTGATCAATCATCATTGATGTAAAAATGGTACTCCCTCAAAATCTTCCTATCATCCTTTGTACTTGTAGGTGAATGCATGAATGTTATGTGAAAAAAATATGGAAACATGTTGAGAAGTATAATACTTTTATTGCACCTCATTATGTGGTTGTAGTGTGTAGTTCTCTGCAAAGTCTACAATTGAAACAATGGTATCCAGTGGAAATGTATCCTTGCACAACTTGAATTGCAAATCTAGCCATTGAGCTCTATGTGTATGCCTTGCATACTCGTAAATAATCTTTTCATGAAAAATCTTCATGAACTCATACACTGGAATCTTTTCAATGATTAAATCATATCTTTTGCCCTGTTTCCCATCTTTTAGAGCATATGCCACTATCTTAAATTTTTTGTAATCTACTATTTTATTTCCAATTGCATTTGTATTATCCATGTGTTGACAAGTTGATAAAAGTTGCAAAGAACCACAAAATAAGCATGTACCATCTAAGCATGATGTCTTGTAAAATTGTTGGCCGTCCCTTATTTTACATAAAATGTTGGATATGAATTCCCTTGAAGTTTTTGGTGGCTCATTCATGTCACAATCTTACAAAACAAACTCAGAATGCAAAAACACACATATATGCCTAAAAACATCAAAATGGTTAGAAAATTCAATATGTATCCTACAATAATAAGTTGTGCATGTGTGATTTATCTTGACATAAAAAATCTTATCCATCTCAAAAAATCTGACTTATTCGAATTTGAGGATACATACCAATAAATTTTGCAAAAAATTGTGTCCGAGTTGAGTTTAAAAAATGTTTTGCTTGTGGGTCATGATTTTGGCTACCAATCCTCCTTCTTACAATATCTCTTTGATTAAGAGAAACATGTGTGTTATTTTTTCAAAAATATTCTATCAATGATTTCAAAGCTTCACTAATTTCTTTATCCTTTCGCGGTAGTCTACTACCAAATGTCCATAACTCATTTTTTTTTGGATCTTCCAATCTCTTATGCCTTAGCATGGCTCTCCTTAGAGTATCTCTACCAATTTTTGATGTTTTTCTTGTCTTTCTCATGAGTCAAACTTTCTTCATTTGGCTACTTACTATTGTCGATGTAAGTACTCATCTTGTGATATTACTATCTTTGGTGCGTGATTTAGAACCCACTTTTTCATAAGCAATCATTAGATTCTTTACAATACTTTTTTCATTTGAATCATCCATTGTTCTTAGCCCAAGAATCTTCATGATAGGCCTAAGTTTCAAGTTCCTCATTATTTCAACAAATAATTTGCATTGACCTGTAATATTTAATTCTTCAAAAAATAATCTCCACATACAATTAACTTTTCTTTGACAAGTACGCTTGCTAATCTTGTGAGGCATTGATTTCAAAATGTTAGTATCAATATCAATCAAATATTTTGATCTTCTAAAATGAATTCTAGAAGGTGTTATAATCTATTCCATTCCATCAACATAAGGTTGAGTGTATTGCGTACCTTGAACCAAAGATGATGTGCCTTGGCAATAAGATGCAAAAGATGGAATATCACCTACTTGATGTGTTGATGGTGTGTCTTCAACATGACATGATGGAGTGTGTACATCGTCGGATCTAAAAATTAGTGTCTCTTCAACATGAGAGGATGATATGACTCCAACATTGGAAGATGGTTTAGCTTCACAATTCAATTGTCTTCTTGAGTGTAACAGTCTCATTCGTTCTCTTTGTCTTTCCAATTCTTCCTCTTTTTTTCTTTGTATCAGTGGTTCTTGATCCTCTTTAAAAGTCAATTCTTCATTATTTCTTTGCAATTTTCTTTGTTTATGTAGTAGTTTCATTTTATCTCTTTTAATTGCCAAATATCTCTCCCTATCTTCATTTGTTTGAGTTTTTGGTTTCTTCCTTGGCATGATGATGATTTCTACATGTCAAATTATTCAAACACCTAAATTACTTACAATGTGTAAATTACAAATCATTCGAATACATATAAAAATTACAATTATTTGAATGAATACACAATATATATCAAACAACTTGTCAAATTTCTAACCATTTCAAAATAACATTTCATTCAAACATACAAATTTCAAAGGATTCACTATATATTGAGCAACATGTCAAATTATAATCAAATATGTATCTATATATCAACAAACAATATTTAAAAAGGATTGTACTAACCTTTTCTATACAATGAATATTCAAAAAGTCTTCAAATTGCATATCCAATGATTGAATTTGGTGTTTGCTAGCTTCAAAAAGTCTTCAAATAGTGTTTGCTATGTTGAAACCCATATTTTTTGTTGGAATGGTAGAATGCACAATAGACCAAAAGTAGAGAATGGATGAAATGGGACCCAAACTTTCTCTTTTACCATTTTTGGGTGATTTGACATAGTGCGTACACACTATAGTGTGTACGCACTATAAAGCGTACACACTATATTGCATATGCACTACTCAGTCTCTCTCTCCTCTCCCATCCCCTACTCTCTCACTCTTTATCCTCTCCCATCCTCTACTCTCTCTCTCCTCTCCCATCCCCCACTCTTTCTGTCTCACACACTCACATCCCCCCTTTGTCTCAGGCTACTCTCTCTCCCATCCCCTACTCTCTCTCTCTCTCTCTCTCCCCCCTCTTGCATCCCCTACTCTCTCTCTCTCCCCTCTTCCATCTCCTACTCTCTCTCTCTCTCTCACTCTCCCTCTCCCATAGCCTACTCTCTCTCCCTCTCCCACCGCCTACTCTCTCTCACCCTCTCTCCTCTCCCATCCCCTACTCTCTAGATATCTCACACACACTCCCATCCCACCCCTCTCTCTCTCCCTCTCCCACTCTCTCTCCCACTGCCTAATCTCTCTCTCTCTCCCTCCCTCACTCTCTATTCTCTCTCCCATCCCCTACTCTCACTCTCTCTCCCATCTCATTCTCTCTCTCTCTACCAACTCCTACTCTCTCTCTCAATCTCCCATCCCCTACTCTCTCTTACACACACTCCCACCCCCCCTCTCTCTCCCTATCCCACTCCCTCTCCCACCACCTAGTCTCTCTCTCCCATCTGCTACTCTCTCTCTCCCCTCTCCCATTGCCTACTTTCTCTCCCTCTCACTCTCACTCTCTCCCTCTCTACTCTCTACTATCTCTCTGCCACCCCCTACTCTCTCACACATTTTTACACTCTCTCCCATCCCCTACTCTCTCTCTCTCTCTCACACACACACACATTTCCATTCCCTCCTTTCTCCCTCTTCTACTCCCTCTCCCATTTCCTACTCTCTCTCCCATCCCCTACTCTCTCTCCCTCCTCTCCCATTTCCTACTTTCTCTCTTTCACACCCATGCACTCCCATCCTCCTCTCTCACTCTCCCTCTCCCTCTCCCACTCCATCTCCAACTACCTACTCTCTCTCTCCCCCATCCCCTACTCTCAATCTCTCTCTCTCTCCCATCCTATACTCTCTCTCTCCCCATCCCCTACTCTCAATCTCTCTCTTCCACCCTATACTCTCTCTGTGACCGCTACTCTCTCTCTCACACTTCCTCTCTCTTCCATCCCCTACTCTCTCTCTCTTACACACATTCCCATTCCCTCCCTCTCTCCCTCTCCCACTCCCTCTTTGATTGCCTACTCTCTCTCTCCCATCCCATACTCTATCTCTTTTACACACACTCCCGTTCCCCCTCTCTCTCCCATCACCTACTATCTCTCTCTCACTCTCTCCCTCTCTACTCTCTCTCTCCCATCCCTTACTCTCACTCTCTCCCATCCCCTACTCTCTCTCTCTTACACACACTCCCATCCCCCCTCTCTCTCCCTCTCCCACTACCTACTCTCTTTCTCTCCCATCCCCTACTCTGTCTCTCACTCACTCTCCCTCTCCCTCTCCCTCTCCCACTACCTACTCTCTCTCACTCTCACTCTCACTCTCTCTCTCACTCTCTCTCCCATCCCCTACTCTCTCTTGAGCTACTCTCTCTCCACCCTCTCCCATTCCCTACTCTCTCTTTCACACACATGTACTCCCATCCTCTTGTCTCTCACTCTCCCTCTCCCACTCTATCTCCCACTACCTACTCTCTCTCCACCCCATCCCCTACTCTCAATCTCTCTCTCCCATCCTATACTCTTTATCACCTCTACTCTCTCACACTTCCTCTATCTCCCACCCCTTACTCTCTCTCTTACACTCATTCCCATTCCCCCCTCTCCCTCTCCCACTCCCTCTCCCACTACCTACTCTCTCTCTTTCACACACTCCCATCACCCCTCTCTCTCCTTTCTCATGCCCTACTCTCTAGATCTCTCACACACACTCCCATCCTCTCCCACTCCCTCTTCCACTGCCTACTGTATCTCTCTCTCACTCTCTCCCTCTCTACTCTCTCTTGCTTATGCCCTGCTCTCTCTCTCTTCCCTCTCCCATCCCCTACTTTCTCTCTCTTCCACCCCTACTCTCTATCACACTCTTACACTCTCTCTCATGTCCTACTCTCTCTCTCTCACACACACACATACTCCCATCCTCCTCTCTCTCTCCCTCTCTCCCTCTCTCACTCCCTCTCCCACTACCTAATCTCTCTCTACCATCCCGTACTCTCTCTACCACCCCTACCCACTCTCTCACACTTCCTCTCTCTCCCATCCCCTACTCTCAATCTCTCTCCCCCATCACATACTCTCTCTTTTCCACCCCTATTCTCTCTCACACTTCCTCTCTCTCCCATTTCATACTCTCTCTGCCACCCCTACTCTCTCACTTCTTCTCTCTCCCATCTCGTACTCTCTCTCTCCCCTCTCTCATCCCCTACTTTCTCTCTCTATCTCTCTCTCTCTCACACACATAGCCATCTCCCCCCTTTCTCTTGCTCTTGCTTTGCATCTCTTCTTCCTTCTCTATGCACTAATTAAGTCTCAATAGCACGTGCGCACTATAGTGCACATGTGCTATTGAGACCCAAATTAGTGCACATGCACTATTAAGACCCAAATTCAAAAGCTTTAAATAGCGCATGCATGCTATAGCATGCATGTGCTATAGGGCGTACGTGTTATTCAAAGCTTTACATTAAAACCAAGCCTAAGGCTTGGTTTTGCCTTGGAGGTCCAACCCAAAGTTTTGGAGTTTATAAACAGGTTTGAGACATGTTTTGCTGCAAACATACAAAAAATGATTGATTTTTCTTGTGTGCTCTCCTTCAAGATTCCTCATGGTTGGGCATCGATAAGATCAGTTTACCATACATTGTAGGTCTCTATGTTAGCTATATAACCATATAATTTATTTTTAATTTGAACTATTTCAAGCCTTTCTTCTATAATTTCTTTTGAATGTATGCCCATTTTTTTTGTCAAAAACCACCATGTACTAATTGGGTTGTAGATTTTAGCTTGTTGATTGAATTTTGTAACAACTTAGTTTTTTAGAAACTAGATTCCATTTTACACACTTTGAAAAAAAATGTTTTTGATTTTAGATTAGTTTTCAATTATTTCTAGGGGGAGCACACATGTATTTCACATTTTTGGGATGTGTCTAGTTAAAAAATTCATTTAAAAAAAATACACGTTATAAAATTACCCAAAAAATCTAGGATAAACTACATAGTGTTAAGTAACTTTTGACCAGAGCGATTAAAATTTTTCAAAAAAAAAGTTAAAATTTTAGGGGGGCCACACTTTGTACTATGTTACATTTTTTTGTAATAAACAGTACCACTTTTTGTGGCCCCCTTTTTTGAGGACCTAAAACTAAACCATTTTGAAAAAAATTAGTAGTTTAGAAACGAGATTCAAAGGACTATGGCTTTTTTTTTTGTCATATCTTAAAATTTTGAGTGTAACTATCTTCAAATTCTTGTTGAAGTTCAGAAATTGTTGATTTCAAGAAAAAGGTGTCCACTTATACCCCCCTTTTGGCACCACAACTTGGTGCACTTACCCAATTATTTGTTCAAATTTTCTTTAAATAGTTCGAGTTGAAAATACTTGAGTCTCCATAGAATATGGAAAAATATTTATCTTCATTTTTATGAGAGACAAAATTGAAAACTAATTATTTTATTTGTACCATTTGTTACAAAACATGAAAAAAATATAATCTTATATACTTTATTTTAAATTAACTCAAAATATCATATTACATAAAATATAATTTGAAAAAAAGTTTTAAAGATAATATTATTATTTTGTACCTTTTTTTTTACATAAAATATAATTTGAAAAAAAGTTTTAAATATATGTAATAGTTTAAAATGTTATTTTTATTTTTATTTTTTAAACTTAATTTTATTTTAAGATAATGCTAAAATAATCTATTTAAAATTACCATTAATTATTTTCAGGTAGGTTGCAGGAGGGTGTGAAGGGGAAGGCTCGACTCAACTTGGCTTTACAATTATTGATAGGAGAGTGGTGAGGGTTGATTGAACACATTTATTGTTTTTTATATTAAGGTTGTTTCTATTATGGGTGGTGACTCTAATGGAGCCAACAATATTTCTCCATCTTCTAACCATGTGATGTGCGTCAATAAGGCTTTCAAAGAAGCCATGGAATGTACAAGCCAAATGATGGAAGACACAAAATTTATAGTTTCTAGAGTCAATCTAAAGACAACTACTTCATTGGGAGGAGGACATGGTAAGAAAAAAATTTCTACATCCTTAAATTTATCGTGCCTCATTCTAAGATGTCCTTACTTCCTAAGGAGAATGATAGGCATAAGAATATAGCTATTTTTGTTGTAATTTTAGATCCAAACTATTTTCCTTCTAGAAATCACATGAAAAATTGGTTGCTATCAATTCAAGTGAAGAAATAAGGCCTATGGTTTTCCTTCCAATGCATGATCTGGAAGGGCTTTTATTTTTCAACTATTCTAAAATTCATAAATGAGTCGTAAAGTAATAGTTTTGGACTATAGGCAATGGTTTCTTTTAGGAATTAGATAGGCCTTAGAAGAAAATAATTAAGAGGTTGCGGTACTATCATGCCCTAAATGTATTTTTGTTAAAAAAATGTCATCGATCCTCTAGAAACAACTTCTTACAACCCTTGAATTGGTGGGCATATTTCTTTGCATGGACGAATCTTCATCCTTGCTACCAACTTAGATGTCAGACTACTAATAAAAATTATATCTAGAATTAGTTTGCCCACCCAATTGTGCATTGAATTTGAAGAGGAAAACTGCATTTGTTCTATGGAATTCCTTTAGGGGTTGAATGCTTGTTTTCTCTATAGAAATAAAGAGCTCCTTAAAAATAATTGTTTGCTTTTAGAAAGGGAAAAAAAGACCTCCAGGTGTCATGGATGATGAATGATGTTGGGTATTTTAGTCAAATTTACTAGTGCAAAGGTATTCAAAAAAAGTATGAATGAGTCCAACACTCAATCCTTCATTGGTTTTGAAGGTAGTATTCCATTCATCCCCCTCTTTGATCCATATCTGATGGTAGCCACTCTTCAAGTCAATTTTTGTATTCTCTAGAGAATCCATGAGATCTTCCATTCTAGGTATTGGGAACCTATATCTGATAGTTATCATGTTGATTTCTCTAGAGTCAGTAGACAATCTCCATGTATCTTCCTTCTTGGGAGAAAGTACTACTAGAACAACACAAGGGCTAATACTTTTTCTTATGAAACCCTTCCCCAGTAGACCTTGTATCTGCATGGCCACTTCTACATTTTTCTTTGGTGTTAGTTTATAGGGAGCCTTATTAGGCAATGTGGAAATAAGGATGAGGTCAATACAGTGACTAATCTACCTCATAGTTGGTAAGTTGTTTATCCTTTCATTAGCAATTATACCTTTGTACTAGTCTAATAGGTCTACAAATTCTTTTTGACATACTCTCCTAAATAGCTTTGCTATTATTTTTGGTTTCACAATTATGGAAAAACATGGAACATTCTCCTCCTTTAGGGCTTTCAAGAACTCTTTCTCCCTAACTAGGGTCACATCATTACTCAAGGCTCTTCCCCCTTCACCCTCAAGAAAAGGTGTCATAGTATAACTTTCCCCATCCTTAGTCAAAGTATACACATTATTTTTCCCCTTATGTTGTGTTAAGAGAGAGATTGTTGAAAATAGATTGATACAACTATGATAAATGTGTTTCAATCATTATTTTTCCACTAATGTCAAACTTGCTATTTTGATGGTAAGAAAACTACTTATGTGATTTAAATACTATCACTTATTTTATTGATGAAGAGGATTTGATCAAACGACATAACAATAGCACCTAGAGGAAAGGTTGAGTTATGATATGAAAAGGAGTACAAGAATCAACTGAGATAGTGATATCATAGTGCATTGATAATCTACTTAAGATTGAAAAGGTCAATTACACTAAGCAAGTTCAAAAGAACAAGCTAAACAAATTTTGTCTACCAAGCTTGACTGGATGGATAGTAGGTGCCGAGCAAACTTAGTGCAAGTCAAGCAAAAAATTAGTTGGAGCCGAGTGAAAGTCTATTCTAGTGTATGCCAGGTAAAATAGTTGATGCCAGGTAAAGTTTAGTTGATGTTGATTACCAGTAAATTTTAGTTCATGCCGAGTCACCATTATTAGAAATATCATGAATTTGATGGATCTGAGCTGACAAGATTATTTTCTTGGATTGTGTGAACCAAGTGGAAGATAAGATTGATGAGCTAGTGGCATAGAATTCAGTAAATCATTTTGAGGTGAATTCAAAGAGGATTGAAGGAGAAGTTTATGGAAATGAAGTCAAATGAAGGATAGATTCATTGAATCCTACCTAATCTATCCTAACTCTAAATTGGATGATGGAGAATGAATGAAAATATATCTTAATTCTCTATTTATAGGGATGACTGATCAAAAGAAAGGGTTGTCATGTGCAAGAACCTAAGGAAGACAAAGAGTCTAGGGTATTGCTTCATTCAATGACCTAAGTGAAGAGTCTGCATTAGCAAGTTAAGCAAGAAGGCTTAAGGGTATGGATGCTTGAAGGGTGAACAAGCTATCAAAGCTAAAATGTGTGAAAGCCAAGTAGAACAAAGGATTGAAATAGAGATCTATAATCTACAAATGGAGTTGCAAGTTTTCACCATATCAAGCCTTATTGTTTCTCTCTAATAATTGTATCAATATAGGGTAAATCCTTTGGATTAAGGTTGACCTAATAGTCATTTGTAAATCCTTTAACTAAGTGACATTCTAAGTGAATGGCCTAAATTTCTCTAACAAGGGTGATTGAAATATTTTAACATGGTCACATTTAACAATGTGCATTGTAATCTTTAATAGGGTTGGCCTTTCATAGAGCATCACTTTAGAAGAGCGAAAAAGAGTAGCATGTTATTGGTGGTTTTTCCCAAATTAGGTTCCCATATAAATAATTGTGTCAAGTGTGTTGTTGAATCTATTATGTTTCATGTTTACATTTTCACAAATTAATTTGACAGAACCTACAAGTTTCAAGTGATTGCATAATATTATGGATGCATGCATGATGATAAATGTTTTATGGGTTCACTAAGCCGCAATTTTTTTTTATACATTTGGACTTTGGATAACTGAGTCACCCCCTCTCAGTTATTCTAGAGAATTCCAACAATGTTGGGCATCAACATCTACTGTGATGGTCTCCCTAAAAGAAGATGGCATGCATCCATGATGGCTACTTCACACAAGACCCTTTTTTGTACTCTCCTATCTGAAACTCTACCCAACATTGTTCATTTATTGTGGTTTTTTGGCCCTTATTTAGCCAAGATACCTTGTAAGGGTTTGGGTGTGGATATTTCTTCAAACCAAGCTTATTAATCACCTCTATTGATGCTAAGTTCGCTATTAAAACATAATCAACAATAACATTACAAACCTTGTCATTTATCTTTTAGTGTGTCCTGAATAAGGTTTTCCTTTGGGGAGGCTCCTTCTACATTGACATCTTCAAAAGTTTTTTATTGAACATGATGCATTCTCCTCTCTGGTTGAGAAATTATTGATTTTTATGAATGGGAAGAGGTCACACTTTGATAGTCCTCCTCTTCTTCTTCCCCTTTAGACTCTCCTTGATCTCCTTTGTAAACTTGCCCCTTCAATTTATCAATCTCTCTTCTCATAGTCCTATTTTTTCTCTCATGGCTCTACTCTTAGCCATCTGCTCTTTGAAATTTTTTTCCAACTCTATGTTAGTGATCCTCAAGGGAACATCCCCCTCTAACATCTCCACTAGATTTTAGTGGCTTGAATAACACTTGGTGCAGAGGTCTTTAGCAAAAGTGTGAATGAGTCTAACACTCAATCCTTCAAGGAAACCTTGTACCTATTGGATATAATTGATTAACTATGCATTGTCTTTGATGTTACATAAATGTCTTATCATTCGTTAGTCAGTATATGTCGAGCTCAATTGGATAGTGAAGATAGTTTTCTATGTCTACCAAGTGTTCCTGTGCAGAAGATAGTGTCTATCGAGCTCACTTAGGCATCAAAGGAATTCATGCAGAGAAAGAGTGTTAACGAAGCTCACTTAGTTAATGAAGGAATGTTGGATGGAATTAGTATTGACCAATCTCACTCATTTATCGAAGGATTTTCAAAATTTTGTAGTGTTAATCGAGCCTTTGTTGGTTAACACAGTAAATCACTTCTGAGTTAGTTTTTACCGAGTTGGGTCGGCGAACAAAGGATTTTCTTATTTTGGCATATGAAGCTTAATTGATTTATCTATTGGTTCTAGCAGACTATGGCCATGAATTTTAGTTATTATAAATTGTATTTGAGCTAACTTGACAATGTGAAAGTTATAAGTAAAAGGTCAAGTTGTGTTTTCAAAGTGTGCAAGTTGTAATGAATGAATTGCAAAACATGAAAACATGAAGCAAATTTGAAGGATAAGAAAAATATCCTTGTGGAGTAGAAAAGCTATATTCCATTAGGAAGGATTTAATACAAGCCAAAATAGAGATCTATAATCAAAAACTTAGTTGCATCTCAATCAGGTCATTTCATTGTTACTCTCTAACCATTGTAGCAGTAATCCAAATCGCTTAACAAAGTTGGTTTAATAGCCATTTGTAAATCCTCTAACAAGGTGGCAATTCTATTAAATTGTTTTAAGACCTCTAATAAGGCCACTCCTAATAGGGTGATTAAATATTTTAACAAGGCAACACCTAACAATTTGTTTTGTAACTTTAATAAGGTTCACTCCTAATAAGGCTCACTTTAGAAGAGTGCAAAATAGTAACTAGTTAAAATTGGTGGTTTTTCCCAAATTGGGTTTCCATGTTAAATCTTGGTGTCATATGTCTTCATGTTATTTATTTCATGCTTTCAATTTAGATTAAGTAATCATTGACAATATCTTAAGATCTTCAAAGTTAACACATTCAATATTTACCGAGTTACAATATTTATATGTGTTTACCGAGCATCTGCAGTATTCAATTTTCAGATTGTAATTTTGTATTGACATCTAAGGGATCTAGGATTTATTTTAGTAGTAACTGATTCACCCCTCCCCTCTCAGTTACTCCTTTTATATTTCCAACAATTGGTATTAGAGCTTTTGATGCTTGTAGAGAAGGTTTCAAGGACCTAAGCTAAAGATCAGGATGTCTTATAAAAGAGAGATTCCAAATCTCAATAGAGATAATTTTGCAGCATGGAAAGGACTCATGAGGTTACATCTAGCTACAATTAGTGATTTAGGTTGCAAGTATCTTGATGTTGAATATAAAAATCCCACTGGAATATTATCAGTTGAAGACATCACTAAGAAGAAGAATCATAACATCATGATGATTGATATTGCATCTGCTCTCAGTTATGCTAAATTTGATGAGGTAAAAGACTATAAAATTGCTCATGAAATGTGGACCAAGCTAAAAGATATCTATGGAGGAGATGAAAATGTAAGAAGAGCCAAGGAAAAAATTCTCAAAGGAAAATATGACCAAATGAGAATGAGAGAAGACGAAAACATTGCAAAATATATAGTAAGAATAAAAGCCAGTGGAAGTGCAATCAATGCATTTGGAGGAGACATTAAAGATGAAACTGTTGTAAGTAAGGTACTCAAAAATATTCTTCCTATCTATGCAATTAGAGTATCTGCTATTCAAGAAATGAGATGTGATCCAAATAAAAAATTGAGATTGGATGCTCTAGTTGGAAGATTGATAGCTTTTGAACTAGATAACTATGATAACTGTGTCCTTTTTTCTAAAAATATTGAATATGCATTTGAAGTCAAACTCTCACTCAATGATAAGAGCAAGAAATCAAAGAAAAATCAATTAGGAAGTGAGGAAGAAAGTAAAGAAAGTTCCGATAGTGATCTTGAAATTTTTGAAACCCTACTTGCAAAGGAATACTCCAAAGGTAGAGCAAAATACAAAGGTAAAATTCCTCTAATCTATTTTTCTTATGAAAAAATTGGTTATATTGCTGCCAGGTATCCAAACAAAGAAAGCAAGAATGAGAAGAAGTCCCACAAATAGAAAGGGAAGAAGGAATTCAAAGGTCATGAATCCTACAGGGACAAAGGTAAGAAAATTTGTTTCATGGCTAAACATTTTAATAAAAGAAAAGATGTAATGGTGTACATTGATGTAAAAGATGATTATGATGATGAAGAAGATAAGATGACACTTATCTCTCATGTTAGCAAAAATGATACTTTGATTATTGATAGTGGATGTTCATACCATATGACTAGAGATAAAACAAAATTTGAACATTTTGAATACTATGATGGAGGTAGTGTAAGTTTTGGAAACAATGAACCTTGTTGCATAAAAGGAAAAGGTTGTATCTCATTAACCAATGAACTTATATGTGATAATGCCTATTGGGTTGAAGGAATGAAGCATAATCTATTGAGTATGGAACAGTTGAACAACATTGGAATCAAGGTAGAATTCATGAATAGCAAGGAAAAACTGTTGGATGACAAAGAAAATCTAGTTGGTTCAGGCAAGCAAACTAAAGGTAATCTATTTTATCTTGAACTTGGTGAATGCTCATGTTTTATTACTCAAGTAGAAGAAAGTTGGCTATGGCACAAAAGACCATGTCATGTAAAATTTGATAATCTGATCAAGATAAAACATAAAAGAGTAAGAGGTATTCCTAGTTTGAAGAAAGATGATGTTAGATTGTGAAAAAATTGTCAAATAGGTAAAATGGGAAAGACTAGTTTTAAAAACAAATACTATTAGTTAGAAGAAGTCTTGGAAATTGTGCATACTAACTTATGTGGAACCATTGGAATAGAAAGTTATAGTGGAGAAAAATTCTTCATTCTTTTTGTTGATGACTATTCTAGAATGATGACTATGATTTATCTAAAAGAAAAATCAGAAGCCTTTGAGAAATTCAAATGGTATCTAGCAAGAGTGGAAAAAGAAGATAGAAAGGGATTAAAATATTTAAGTGTTGGAAATATAAGAGGAGTAACTGGGGGGTTTAATCAGTTACTACTAAAATAAATTCTAGATCCCTTAGATGTCAATTATAAAATTTAGACTGATAAAACTAATTATTGCTGATACTCGATAAGCATACAAAAATTGTTTTAATTATCCTTAAGATGTTATCAATAATTACTTAACCTTAATTTTGCATGTATGAGAGAAATAAATGAACACATAGGACACTAGGATTTAACATGGAAACCCAATATGGAAAAAATCACCAATGTAACTAGTTACTATTTTTCACTCTTCTAAAGTGAGCCTTATTAGGAGCCAACCCTGTTAAAGGTTACAAAACACACTATTAGGTGTGACCCTATTAAAGGATTTAATCACTCTATTAGGAGTGGCCTTGTGAGAGGTCTTTAAACTCAATGGAATCACCACCTTGTTATAGGATTTACAAATGGCTGTTAAACCAACTCTATTAAGAGATTTTTAGATCACTACTATAGTGGATAGAGAGTAACAATGAAATGACCTAATTGAGATGAAACTAAATTTTTATTTATAGATCTTTGTTCTAGCTTATACTTGGTCCTTCTAATCGAATAACACTTTTTTGCTCCACAAGGATACCTACTTATCCTTCATATTTGCTTCCTCTCTTCTTACCTCTTTCAATTCATTCAACTTGCATACTTGAAATCACAATTTGACCTTTTACTTATACCTTCCAGATTATCAAGTTGGCTTAAATACAAATTAGAATAACCAATATTAATTATCATAGTCAGCTAAAACCAATAGGTAAAATAATTAAGCTTTACATGCTGAAATAAGAAAATTCCTCGGTAGTTGACCCAACTCGGTAGAAACTAATTATGAAGTGATTTCCCATGTTAACTGATAGGAGCATAGTTAACACTATAAACTTACAAAATTCCTTTGGAAACCAAGTGAACTTGGTTAACACTAGCTCAGTACAAAGTAAACTAAGGAACGCTCAGTAAACAAGGAAAGCTATCTTCACTAACCAAGTGATCTCAGTATGCATTGACTATCAATTGATATGACATTTGTGTAACATCAAAGACAAAAGACAATTAGTTAGTTGTATCCAACAATCTCCCTCTTTGGCATTGATGGCAACACAACATGTCATAGCACAATAGAATTTTACGAACAAGATTCTCTTTGTCAGAAAGTTTCTCCCTCTTTGATTTTACACAAAAAAATTCTCCTATATTGTAGTATTCTCCCTCTGTGAATGAACTACTTAACTTCTCCTTCTTAGAATGACAAAATTTCAGAATTATAGTAAACTAGTCCCTCTTTGACAACACATGCCAAAGATAATTCTGATTAGTATCAATGTCCCTTGAGTATAGATTCATATGTAATATGTCCTTGTCAATACTGTGTCAACTGATTGATCTTCAACTTAGTTCCTATTAATGCATCACTAAACTCTATTTAGTGAGCTTTAGATACATGAATGACCCCTAACTTACCTCTTAGATACAAAAATGCATCCTTTGGTAATGGCTTGGTGGATATATCTACAATTTGTTCTTTTTTATGTACATATTCCAATCTAATTTATTTGTTTTGTACCAATTCTCTTACAAAGTGATATTTTATAGCAATGTGCTTTGTTTTGGAATGCATCACAAGATTCTTTGATATGTTGATTGCATTGGTGTTATCACAATACATGACTACTAGCTATTTGATTTTAACCTTCATTCCTTCCAACAATTGTTTGAACCAAAAAATGTTAGAGTAGTTTATTGTTGCTACCACATATTCTACTTCTATTGTGGATTGAGATGTGTAGTTTTGCTTCTTGCTTGTCCAAGATACTAGCCTTTTACTAAGAAAGAAAGCTCTACCACTAGTGCTTTTTCTATTATCAAGATTTCCTTCCCAATGAGCATCAGTAAATACTTTTAAGTCAAGATTTCCTCCAAGTTTGTACCATAAGGCATAGTCTTCAATACCTTTCATATATCTCATGATTCTTTTGATTGCCATCATGTTGTTTTCTTTGGGTTTTGCTAAGAATCTTGCCACTGTCCCAACTAATAAGGCAATATCAGGCCTTGTATGTACTACATTCTATAATTTCCCAACCATTGATCTTTATAAGGCCTTATCTACTAAGTATCTCTTTGATATACTTAGATTTAGTAATATAGATACTAATTTTGTTCTACTGTATTTGCAATCCAACAAAGAATTTTATTTCACCAAACACAAACAGCTCAAATTCTTTATTCATTTGTTCAAAAAATTCTTTGCATAAGTCATCATTAGCTATAAATAGAGTATCATCCACACATATTTTTGCCAACACAATCTTCTTGTCTAGTCCTTCCTGGATATATAAATTGCTCTTATCATGTGTTCTTTGAAAACCAATCTATATCAAATAGTTATGTAGTCTTTCATACTAGGCTCTAGGAGCTTATTTGAGACCATATAGTGCCTTCTGTAATTGGCAGACCATGTCACTTTTGTCCGGATCAAAAAAACCTTCTGGCTGTTCAATGTAGACTTCCTCATCAAGAATTCTATTCAAGAATGTAGATTTAACATCCATCTGATATACTTTGAATCTTCTATGAGTTGCATATGCAAGTAGAATCCTAACATCTTCTAATCTTGTAATAGGGGCAAAAGTATCACCATAATCAATACCTTCTTCTTGAGAATAGCCTTTACATACCAACCTTGCTTTGTTTCTTAACACTTTTCCATCTTCATTCATCTTATTTATGAATACCCATTTTGTACCAATCACACTTTTATCTTTGGGCCTAGGAACAAGAGTCCAAGTTTTATTCTTTTCTATCTATTCTATTTCTTCATTCATAGCCTCAATCCAACTTTCATTTTCTAGTGCATCCTTAACACTTCTAGATTCAAATTCAACAAATAAACATGTACCTTTCAATTTTCTTCTTGTCATTGTTCCATTTGATACATCTCTAATGATCTGATCAGGTGCATGATGCCTACTGACATATTTCACCAATACAAGTTCTCTGATTCTTAAATGAAGTGCACTATCTTTATTTTGAATTTCAACTTTAGGCTTAGGTCCTTCTATCTATGGCTTGGGTCCTTAAGACTCAATATGCACTAACTTGGTAGCCTCTAAATGTGACTTGGGTCCCTATGACTCAGTCTTACTACAACTTGATAATTGTTTGAGATTTGGAGAGCTCGAGAGATGAAGTCTCCTTTTTGTCCAATATATTTGGAAATGTATCAGGCTTGTAGTAGACAAAGCTTCTATAATCTTTTGGCTCCTTTTTGCTTTCTTCTTTAGTCTTTTCTGCAAACTCATCAATTCTCACATGTGCACTTTCTATGATTTTGTGAGTGGACAATTTCAAGTATTTATATGCTTTACTTTTACAGGAATATCCTAAAAATATACCTTCATCACCATTTACATCAAATTTTCCTTTTCTAGATTCTTTCAAGATATAACATTTGCTACCAAATACTTTCAAGTAACTTACATTGGGTTTGTAGCCATACCATAGTTCATAGGGATTCTTGTTTGAGTCCTTCGGCTAAACTCGGTTCAAAGTATGAATTACAGTACTAATAGCTTCCTTCCAATATTTGACAACATCATTATTTTCAATCATTAGTGTCCTTGCACAATCCATGATGGATCTATTTCTTGTTTCAACTATTCCATTATTCTCAGGAGTACCACGGGTTGATACTTTTCTTTTGATTCCTCTTTCAATGCAAAAATTGTTGAATTCATTGGAGATGAATTCACCACCTCTGTCGAGTCTTAAGAATTTCAATCTCTTTCCAGTTTCTTTTTCTACTCTTGCCAGATACCATTTGAATTTTTCAAATGCTTCCAATTTTTCTTTTAGATACATAACAATCATCATTCTAGAATAGTCATAAAAAAAAAGAATGAAGATTTTTTCTCCACTATAGCTTTCTATTCCAATACTTTCACATAAATTTGTATTCACAATTTTCAAACTAATAGTTTTTCCTCTTAAAACTAGTCTTTCCCATTTTACCAATTTGGCAATTTTTGCACAATCCAACATCAAGTTTCTTCAAACTAGGGATACCCTCTTACTCTTCTAAGATTTCTTTCTTTACCATGTTATCAAAGTTTACATGACATAGTCTTCTGTGCCATAACCAACTTTCTTCTACTTGAGAAATGAAACATGAGCAATCACCAAGATCAAGATAAAATAGGTTACATTTTGTTTGCTTGCCTGATCCAATTAGATTTTCTTTGTCATCTAGCAGTCTTGCCTTGCTATTCATGAAATCTGCCTTGAATCTAATGTTGTTTAGTTGTGCCACACTCAGTAGATTATGTTTTAGTCCTTTAACCCAATAGGCATTATCACATACAAGTTCATTGGTTAATGAGATATGCCCTTTTCCTTTTATGCAACAAGGCTCATTATTTTCAAACCTTACACTACCTCCATCATAATGTTCAAAATGTTCAATTTTTTTTATCTCTAGTTATATGGTGTGAACATCCACTATCTATAATCCATGTATCATTTTTACTAATATGAGAGACAAGTGCCATCTTATCTCCTTCATCATTAGATTCATCTTTCACAACAATATATACTATTTCATCTTCACTGTTATCAGAATCTTTAGCCATAAAACAAGTTTTCTTACCTTTGTCTTTGTAGGATTTGTGACCTTTGAATTCCTTCTTCCCTTTGTACTTGTGGCTTTTCTTTTCTTCCTTGCTTTCATTGTTTGGACACCTAGTAGCACTATGACCAATTTTTTCACAAGAAAAATAGATTAAAGGGATTTTACCTTTATATTTTTCTTTGCTCCCAAAATATTTCTTTACAAGTAGCGCTTCAACAATTTTAAGACCACTATCAAAAATTTCTTCTATTTCTTCCTCACTTCCTAATTGATTGTCTTTTATTTTCTTTCCCTTTTCTTTGTGTGAGAGTTTAGTTTTAAATGTAGACTCAATATTCTTGGAAGTAGGAACATAGTTGTCAAAGTTGTCTAGTTCAAAAGTTGTCAGTCTTCCTACTAGGGCATCCAAGCCTATCTTGTTATTTGGATCATAGCTCTTTTCTTGAATATCAAACACTTTGATTGTATAGATGGGAAGCAAAGTTCTAAGTATTTTACTTACAATAGTTTCCAATTTCATTTCTCCTCTAGATGCTCTGATTGCACTTACACTAGCCTTGATTCTTTCCACATATTTTGCAACATTTTCATCTTCTCTCATCCTCATTTGATCAAATTATCCTCTAAGGCTTTCTTCTTTGGCTCTTCTTACATTTTCATCTCCCCAATAGATTTCTTTCAGTTTGTTCCACATATCAAAAGTAGTTTTATAGTCTTCGACCTCATCAAATTCAACATAACTAAGAGTAAATGCAATATCAATCATCATACTATTATGGTTCTTTTTCTTAGCAATATCTTCAACTGATAATGTTCCAGTGGGAGTTTTGTATTCTTCATCAAGATATTTGTAACTTGAATCATTGATAGTAGCCAAATGAAACCTCACAAGTCCTTGCTATGCTGCAAAGTTGTCTCTGTTTAGCTTTGAAATCTCTCTTTTGTAAGAAATCTTGATCTTTAGCTTAGGCCCTTGAAACCTTCTCTACAAGCACCAAAATATTTGATACTAATTGTTGGAAATATAAGAGGAGTAACTGGGGAGGTGAATTAATTACTACTAAAACAAATCTCAAATCACTTAGATGTCACTTATAAAATTTAGACTGATAAAACTGATTACTATTGATACTTGGTAAGCATATAGAAATTGTTGTAATTATCCTTAAGATGTTATCAGTAATTATTAAACTTAATTTTGCATGCATGAGAAAAAATAAATGAACACATTAGATACCAAGATTTAAGTGGAAACCCAATATGAAAAAAATCACCAATGTAACTAGTTACTATTTTTCACTCTTCTGAAGTGAGCCCTATTAGGAGCCAACCCTATTAAAGGTTATAAAACACATTGTTAGGTGTGACCTTGTTAAAGGATTTGATCACCCTATTAGGAGTGGCCTTGTGAGATGTCTTGAAACAATTCAATGGAATTGCCACCTTGTTAGAGCATTTACAAATGGCCATTAAATCAACTCTGTTAAGAGATTTTTTGATTACTACTACAATGGTTAGAAAGTAACAATGAAATGACCTAATTGATATTACAATTGAATTAATATTTATAGATCTCTATTCTGGCTTATACTTGATCCTTCCTAAACGAATAAAACTTTTTTTCTTCATAAGGATACCTACTTATCCTTCAAGTTCACTTCCTCTCTTCTCATCTCTTTCAATTCATTCAACTTGCATACTTGAAATCACAACTTGACCTTTTACTTATACCTTCCAGATTGTCAAGTCAACTCAAATAAAAATTAGAATAACAAATATTCATTATCATAGTTGGCTAGAATCAATAGGTAAAATAATTAAGCTTTATATGCTAAAATAAAAAAAAAATTCGGTAGCTGACCTAACTCGATAGAAACTAATTCTAAAGTGATTTCTTTTGTTAACCAATAGGAGCTCGGTTAACACTACAAACTTACAAAATTTCTTTTGCAACTGAGTGAACTCGGTTAACACTAGCTCAGTATAGAGTAAACTCAAGAATGCTTAATAGACAAGGAAAACTGTCTTCACTGACCAAGTGAGCTCGATATACATTAATTGTCAACTGATATGACATTTCTGTAACATCAAAGACAACACACAATTAGTCAATTATATCCAACATTAAGATCAGATAGAGGTGGTCAATTCATCTCCAATAAATTCAAAAAAATTTGCATTGAAAGTGGAAACAAAATACAAGTATCAGCTCCTAGTACTCCTCAACAGAATGGAATAGCTGAAAGAAGAAATAGATCCATCAAAGATTGTGTAAGAACACTGATGATTGAATAAAATGTTGCTATCAAATATTGGAAGGAAGCTACCAACACCATAGTTCATACCTTGAACCAAGTTTAGTTGAAGAAAGACTCTAACCAAACTCCCTATGAACTATGGTATGGCTACAAAGCTAGTGTAAGTTATTTGAAAGTATTTGGCAACAAGTGTTATATCTTGAAAGAATCTAGGTAAGGAAAATTTCATGTAAAAGGTGATGAAAGAATATTTTTGAGATACTCATACAGAAGTAAAGCATACAAATGTTTGAATTTGACCACTCATAAGATTATAGAAAGTGCACATGTAAGAATTGATGAGTTTTCTGAAAGGAGTGAAGAATAAAGAAAAAAGGAGCTAGAGGATTACAAAAGATTCATCTAGTATGAACCTAATACCTTGCCAAACCTATTTGAGAAAAATGAGACTTCATTTCTTGAGCTCCCCAAATCTCCAATGGTTACTAAGGTATAGGAAGAACAAACCAAGTCATAGGGACCCGAGTTACATTTAGAAGCTACCGAGCTAGTTCAAACTGAATTTGAAGGACCTGAGCTATAGATAGAAGGACTCGAGCTTGAAATTGAGGTTTAGAATGAAGATAATAGAATTCATCCTAAAACCAAAGAAATTGTATTGGAAAAATATGTCCGAAGGTATGATGCACCTAATCAGATCATTGAAGACAAATCAGATGGAACAATGACAAGAAGCAAACTGAAAGGTACATGTTTACTTGCTAAATTTGAATCAAGATATGTTAAAGATGCTCTAGAAAATGTAAGTTGGATTGAGGATATGAATGAAGAGATAGAACAGATAGAGAAGAATAATACTTGGACTCTTGTTCCTAGGCCTAAAAAATAAAAATATAATTGACATAGAATGCATATTCAAAAATAAGTTAAATGAAGATGGAAAAGTTTCTAGAAATAAAGCAAGACTACTATGTAAAGGCTATTCTCAAGTAGAAGGTATTGATTATGGTGAAACTTTTTCCCCTATTGCAAGATTAGAAGGTTTTAGAACTCTACTTACATATGCAACACATAGAGGATTCAAAGTATATCAGATAGATGTTAAATCTACATTCTTGAATGGAATTCTTAATGAGGAAGTCTACATTGAACAACTAGAAGGTTTTGTAGATCCTAACAAAAGGGACATGGTCTGCAAATTACACAAAGCACTTTATGGTCTCAAACAAGCTCCTAGAGCTTGGTATGAAAGACTACATAACTATTTGATACTAATTGGTTTACAAATAACAAATGATAACAGTAGTTTGTATATCAAGGAAGGACCAGATAACAAGATTGTGTTGGCAAAAATATTTATTTATGAAACCCTATTTATAAGAAATGATGATTTATGAAAAAAAATTTCAAAAGAAATGAGTAAATAATTTTAAATTTCCATGTTTGGTGAGATAAAATTATTTATTGGGTTGCAGATTCAACAGAACAAAACTAGTATCTATATCACTTAATCTAAGTATATCAAGGAGATACTAAAGAAGTTTGGAATGGAAGATTCAAGACTAGTTGGAACTCCTATGTCTACTGGACATAAGATTAATAAAAAATATGATTCCAAAGAAGTAGTTAGGCCTTATATAGATCAATGATTGGAAAATTATAGTATGTGATACCTACAAGGCCTAACATTGCCTTAGCATTTGGAATAGTGGCAAAATTCTTAGCAAATATTAGAGAAAACCACATGATGGAAATCAAAAGAATCATGAAATATCTGAAAGATATTGAAGATTATGGCTTATGATACAAACTTGGAGGCAATCTGGACTTAAAAGTGTTTATTGATGTTGATTGGGCAGGAAGTCTTGATGATAAAAAAAGCACTAGTAGTGGAGCATTCTTTGTTTGTAAAAGACTGGTATCTTGGACAAGCAAGAAAAAAAATTTCACATCTCAATCCATTGCATAAGCAAAGTATGTGGTAGCAGTAGTAAACTACTCTAACATTGTTTGGTTCAAACTATTGTTGGAAGGAATGAAGGTAGAAATCAAAGATGCAGTAGTCATATATTGTGATAACACCAATGCAATCAACATATCATAGAATTCAATGATGCATTCCAAAACAAATCACATTGCTATAAAATATCATTTCTTAAGATAATTAGTGCAGAATAAATAAGTTAGATTGGAATATGTGAATACAAGAGAATATTTTGCAGAAATATTCACCAAACCTTTACCTAAGGATACATTCTTGTATCTAAGAGGTAATTTAGGGGTCATTCCCTTATCTTTAGCTCACTAAATAAAGTTTAGTGATGCATCAACAAGAACTAAGTTGAAGATCAATTAGTTGATGTAGTATTGACAAGGGCATATTGCAGACGAGTTAGTACTCAAGGTACATTGATATTAATCAAAATTGTTGTCTTTGGCATGTATTGTCAAAGATGGACAAGTTTACTATCATATCTTTCTAAAATTTTAGAGGGAGAAGTTCTCTCAAGTGAGAAACCAAAGAGGGTGAAGTTTTCTAATAGAGGGAAAAAGTTAAAGAGCTCATACTGATAGAAGGAATCTTGTTTTCAAAATTTTGTTATGCTATGACATGTTGTGTTGCCATCAATGCCAAAGAGGGAGATTGTTGGATACAATTGATTAATTTGTATTGTTTTTGATGCTATAAAAATGTCATATCAATTATTAGTCAGTATATGTTGAGCTCACTCAAATAGTGAAGACAATTTTCCATGTCTACCAAGCTTTCCTATGTAGAAGATAGTGTCTACCAAGCTCACTCGGGCATCAAAGGAATTCATTTAGAGAAAGAGTCTTAACTGAACTCACTCGATTAATAAAGAAAAGTTGGATGGAATCAGTATTGACTAAGCTCACTTGGTTACCAATGGATTTTTGCAAGTTCCCAGTGTTAACCGAGTCTCTATTGGTTAACATAGGAAATTGCTTCTGAGTTAGTTTTTATCGAGCTAGGTCAACTAAATTTTTTTTTCTTATTTTGGCATATGAAGCTTAATTGCTTTATCTATTGGTTCCAGTTGAATATGGTGATGAATGTTAGTTATTCTTAATTGTATTTGAGCTGATTTGACAATGTGAAAGGTATAAGTGAAAGGTCAAGTTGTGTTTTCAAAGTGTGCAAGTTGTAATGAATGAATTGCAAGAGATGAAGAGAGGAAGTGACTTTGAAGGATAAGTAGAATATCCTTGTGGAGAAAAAAAGCTATATTCAATCAAGAAGGATTTAGCAAGAGCTAGAATAGACATCCATAATCAAAAATTTAGTTGAATCTCAATCAAATCATTTCATTTTTACTCTCTAACCATTATAGTAGTGATCCAAATCTCTTAACAGAGTTAGCTCAATAGCCATTTGTAAATCCTCTAACAAGGTGGCAATTCTATTGAATTATTTCAAAACCTCTAACAAGGCCACTCTTAACAGGGTAATTAAATCCTTTAACAAGGTCACACATGACAGTGTGTTTGTAAATCTTAACAAGGTTGGATCCTAGCAAGACTCATTTCAAAAGACTGAAAAATAATAACTAGTTACAATTGGTATTTTTTTCCAAATTGGGTTTCCACATTAAATCTTGGTGTTATATGTGTTCATGTTATTTATTTCATGCTTGCAATTAAGATTAAGTAATCACTGACAATATTGAAGATCTACAAAGTTAACATATTCAATATTTATCGAGCATCTATAGTATTCAGTTTTTAGATTATATTTTTGCATTGACATCTAAGGGATCTATGATTTATTTTAGTAGTAACTAATTCACCCCTCCCCTCTTAGTTACTCCTCTTATATTTCCAACAATACCTTCTCAAGTGTCTCTATGAGTCCCCTTTCCCACACTTACAACTTTCAACAAACTCCTAGAACAACTCCTTTGAACTTCTCCACAAACTTCATAAATTGATTCTAAAAGCCAATCTTGGATTCTAGGTCACAAACTTGGAAATGGTCACTACCTAATCCCTTGACTCCAAAAAATGCTTGGAACACTTCAAGGGATACACAAGGACCAAGTTTACACTACAGTTTGGATTCCCCAACTATCAAACCTATCAAATGCACTAAGAGGCCTAATTTCTTGTAGTAGTACTTTTATGGGTTTCAGATAAATAACTTGGAAATCTCATAAAGAACTTGAAAAAAATTTACAATTTCAAATACCCTTTTGGGAATTCTATCTATCCTTCAACTTTCAATTCTCTAACCTACTCTAGCACCCCTAAACTCACATAGGCTTCTTAGGCCTAATTGGCCAAAAGAGACTTAGAACACTTGGCAAATAGCAAGAATGGGTCCCTAGGCACAATAATTTAATTGGAAGGTCATTCTCTAACTTATCTCAACATAAAACAATCCTTATCCAAGTTTTAGGCTTCCATCTCTTTGTTTACCATACAAACCCTCACCAGATTGGTTTAATACATGTGAATATTCAACCTAGGGATTGATCATAGGACTTTCAGATCTTCTAAAAAAATATATACAACTTAGGAATCTATTAGTACATGTCTTAACCTTGTTAAATCCAAGAGGCCATTGAATTCCAACCATGGAATTACAATTTAGGACCAAAAATCCATTAAAACCGTCAGTTTCAGGGTATGTTGAACCAGTCTTAGAAAAATAGTGATATCTCCCTTCAAACTTAACAAAAATGAATGAAATCAAATGCTATGGAATCACAATTCAGAACTCTATCCAATCATCACATCAAATCTAGTCAACCAATCTATACAATTCTGTACATGCAATAAATGCTCAAAAAATTTGTTTGTTTCTCCTTAAATTAGTTTGTCCATATAGTACTTCAAAAATCTAAATGTTTCCAGAGTGAAGATTCCTAAATACATCATTCCCAATGGTTACAACTAATATTGAAAGGTTGGGACTATTGAGTGAAAAGTTACATTTTTTGACAAAAAGTTGTTGACAATAAAAATTGCAAATCAACAACTTTTAACATAAGACCTTATTACTTGATCATTTTCCTTTCTACAAACCTTATTATTAAGGTAAAATGATATGAAAAACATATTAAAGACTCCTATTTACTCAAAATATGCAATTTTAGGACCTTTCTGGACTAAGTGAACTTAGGTTTATAAACGCACCTAAAGTTCCTTCACCAAACATAGGATCAATGCTTATTACACACAAAATGAAAGTAGAACATATTTGATGTAGATCATTGCATATCTTCCACAAGGTCAACATATGCCTTGATTTGCTTTTTTGTTAGTTGAATCACCTATCACCTTGGTGCCCTACACCATTTGATTATAGTGATATTTTCTTAGAATAATGGTAACATAATTAATTTAATAATTTAATTTAAATACTTTATCATATGATTATATGTTGTTATGTTTTACTATACCCCTTCTATGCATAGATTTCTTGTTGATGTTAGTACAAAGAGGGAACTAAGTTGTAATCACTTGTGAGATCTATATGATGTCGTGTTCTCCTTCATGTGTCTTCTGCATACATTTTCTTTGGCTATTTATATATTGAGCACCTATACTTGATTTTTACATTCTTACTAAATAGGGATTAGGTACATTCATCCTAAATTGCAGGAATTGATTGTGTACCTATATCCTCGACAATGGGCACCAAGAGATAGTAGTTTTGGCCTACATAGCGAACCATTGTCATCCATATATGGATGACATATCAGACTATTATATATTATCCCTCTAGTACATGATTGGTAAATATACATTAATATAACATTTGTGATGGACCAGTGATTTTTTGTGTATTAGAGTTGCCACAATTGTTGCGAAAGGGTTTATTAAAATGACGATTTAATGTATTTTTGGGATTTCAACAGTTTTATTTTCATTACCAACTAATTTTTCGTAGTTGGATTCCATTTAATTGGAATTGATTTATTTGAAGAAAAGATCAAATAGATTATTTAATTACTTAAATAATCTATTTTGAAGTCCACTTTTGGAAAAAGTGTTTTGAATGTCAAAAATGAATTTTATTCTCACTTCTCATTTTTATGTTATGAGAATTTGGTGATTTTTTTCCAAACCCCCTTTTGAAGAAAATTGATCTTTTTTCTTTTTGGGTAAAATTTGAGTGTTGGATTTGTGCATAGAGTAGAACGTTGGATTCATATCAGAATTGCTTTACTTCCCCTTCAAGGTTTCATCTGATTTGGAGGACCTTTTATTTATTTCTCCCTTGTCCTAATTTGTACCAATCATGTGAGTTAGGGCTCTTTGAATATTTTGATTCACTTTGATGTAGGAGTATCTTGGATCTTGGATTAATCTTGCATCAACCAAAAATATTTCTTCTTTTCTATACTAGCATATTGTTCATAAAATAGTCATTGTTTCTTGTAGTTTCATGGCATGTGAAGTTGAAATCTTTTTGAGGACCTATTTGGGATCTTCATCCTAAGTGTACAAGCCCTGATTATTTGTATGTCTCAAGTTATGTATTGTTATTTGCAGTATCTATTTCTTGTTCTTCTCTTCTTGTGAGGCATATTGTTCCTTTTGGCACAATTTTCTAAGTCATGTTGGGGTGCTACAAAGTTAGGAGCCAAATCATTGGACACATGTGGATCCACCCTCGAGTGCATGTCACTTCATGTTTATATTTTCTTTGGTGTGGTTTACTCTTCCAAGGTTGGACTTACAATGTAATTAAATGCCTAACCAGTTGACCTATGGCTTACCTGGCTATATAAGAATCTTGGTTAGAGGTAGTTCAAGAAGGGGGAAGGCAGTAGAAAGAGGAGGATATTGCAGAAGAAGATAGGAATGCAAGATCATATTTCCTAATCCCATTGTATATGGCCATAACCTGGAAGGCCTCACAACCAGGCATGTTGCTTGATTTCTTCTAATTACTACAATAGTGTGGTGACCATTTGTTGAGCCTTATGTCCTATGTATTTCTTATTAATTACACCTAAGTAAAATTTAGGAATCTTGCCTTATGTACATTATTTTTTATGTTTCTTCCATGTGTAACTCTAAGCAGGGGATGGTTTTTAGGTTTAAGTTGAGTTGCTTATGTTTAAGCTTGCTCACTCCTTGCAACAGGTGGTATCAGAGAAAGTTCTTTCTTGTGGATTAGATCGTGGAGAACCTTCTTTGAATTGGTTGTAGGGTGGTAGATCTAAAATTTTACCTATAACTTGCAAAAGGTTACTATCTTGTAAGAACTATTGTCAAAATGGTTTGTGGTAGAGAAAATGTAGACAATGCTATAATGGACATGTTGAGGTAGATTACAACTAGGCTTGAAGGTATGAATACAACCCAAAGAAGAGTTATACATCTCGAAGAAGTTAGTGATGAAAAAGAGGCAACACCTAACCATAATCTTGAACCTAAAGTTGAACAAGATGAAGAAAGGCTTTTAAGAGTTTTGTCTAGAGTGAATGCTAGACTTGATGTTGAAGTTGTTTGCTATGACAGAAGACTTGAAACTAATATAGTATTGGATTGAATCTCTAAAATAGAAAAATATTTTGAGTATGAAGGTACTACTGATAATAAATTTTTTAGGATAATAATTAAAAAATTGAAAGGCCATGCATCTCTTTGGCGGGATCATTTGCAAACTGACAGATAGAAGAGAGGAAAAGAAAAGATCAAGATATGGATGAAGGTTCTTGGAAAGATGAAGAAGAAGTTTCTCCTTGCAAATTATCAAGTTATCTTGTTGAGGAAGATGAAAAAATTAAGGGAAAAAGACATGAGTTTGAAGGAATATACTAAGGAATTTTAATAATTGGATATCAAATATGGACATGTGGATGATGAAGTTGAAAAGGTGGCTAGATACTAAATGGCCATGGATATAAATTTAAGAAGAGATTAGTTATCTCAAGACAAATATTTTGGAGGAAGAATATCAATTTTCTTTGAAGGATGAAGAAATATTGGCAAAGAAACATGATCAAAGAAAGGGAGGAAGAGATGGCAGATTTCAGAGAAGCAGAGGCAAAACTTATGGAGAAATCAATAGATTTGACAATACAATGCAAGATTATGTACGGAAGGAAGAACATGTTGGTAAGAAAGGTAATTAATCTAGAGGTACCTATATTAAATACTCTAGAAATAACAATAATGCAAATAGGGAAGAAAGATCTTGGTTTAAGGGTACTTTTTATAAATTTGGAGAGGAAGGTCACAAAGCTTTTGAATGTACTAGTACTTGTTATAAATGTGGAGAAGAAGGTCACAAAGCTTTTGAATGTACTATCTCTGGAAAGAAGACTGGAGGTAATAGCATAAATAGTTTGGCTTGTGAAGAAGTTGATGAAACATCTAATGAACCTGAGAATGGTTAGAGCATGATTGTAAGAAGGGTCTTATGGAATGAAGAAACTGACAAGGAATATATTTTGAGGATAATTTTATACAAAACCATATGTAAGATCATTGGAAAATGTTGTAAATTGATCTTTGATAGTAAAAGTTATGATAATTTGGCATCTGAAGATATGGTTAAGAAATTATAGTTGTAGATATTGAGACATCCTAAGCCTTACCATTTTGCATGGATCCAAAAGGAGCATAAACTACTTGTAAGTGAGAAATCCCTTGTCAAAATTAAAATTGGGAATTATCATGATGAAGTCTTGTTTGATATTATGCCTATGGATTGTTGTCATATTATTTTGGGTAAACCTTGGCAATATGATAGACAAGCTTTGCATGATGGTAGATTGAATTAATATACTATTTGGGTGAATGGAAAGAAAAATAAAATGTTACCTTTGGTAGAGAAGTTGAATGAAATTAATTGTACTACAATCTAAGTATATTTGGTTGATGGTAATAAGTTTACAAGAGAAATGAAGGAACAAAATATTTTCTATGCTTTGATTCCAAGGAAAATTGAGAAATAAGATGAGTTAGAAAATGCACCTAAGATTGAACCTTTGTTGACATCATTTGAGGACATCATTTTCGATAATGTACCTAATGGCTTGCCTCATATGAGAAGTATAAGTCATTGTATGGATTTGATACCGAGAGCTAGTTTGCCTAATAAAGCACCACATAGGCTAACACTTGATGATAAGATTGGGTTGAATAGACAAGTATAGGAGTTACTTGAGAAAGGATTTATTAGAGAAAGTTTGAGTCCTTGTACAATACCTATTGTGTTGGCACCTGAGAAAAAAGGAGAAAGTGCACTAATTCTAGAGCTATAAATAAGATTAAAGTGAGGTACAGATCTCCTTTACCTAGGATGGATGACATTATCGATAGTTTGAGTAGAGCAAAGTATTTTATAAAGATTTACTTGAAAATTGGATATCCTCAGATTAGGATCAGAGAGGCAGATGGATAGAATACTACTTTTAAGACTAATGAAGGATTGTATGAGTGGTTTGTTATGCCTTTTGATTTAACTAATGCACCTAATACTTTTATAAGGCTGATGAATGAAGTTTTGAAAAGATTCTTGGGTAAGTTTTTGATTGTATACCTTGATGATATATTTATATTTAGTAAGAGTAAAGAAGAGCACCTTCAACATTTCAGACAAGTATTCCAAAAATTGAAGGAAGAAAATTTGTTGATTAACCCGAAGAAATGTTCATTTATGAAAGAGGAGATTGTGTACCTTGGTTTTTTAAGTTCAATTGATGGTTTGAAAATGGATCCTGAAAAGGTGAGAGTAATTCTTGATTGGGCCTACACTAGAGAATGTTGGAAAGGTAAGATCATTTCATGGATTGGTTGTTTTTTATAGGAAGTTTACTAGAAATTTCAGTTCAATTTGTAATATTATGACTGAGACTATGAGAGGAGATAAAAGCGATTTCGAATGGACACATGGAGCATAAAAGAGTTTTAATACATGAGAAAAAAGATTGCAAAATTGCTTACACTTCTCTTGCTTGATTTCATTAAAGTTTTTCAAGTTGAATGTGATGCTAATGAAAGCACAATTGGAGCTATTTTGACTCAAGAAGGAAGACATGTAGCTTTCTTTAGTGAGAAATTAAATGATTCTAAGAAAAAATATTTAGTTTATGATTAGGAATTGTATGCTATTGTTCAAGCTTTGAAGAACCGAAAACATTATTTGATGCCTAAGGATTTTATATTGTCAATTGACCATAAAGTTTTGCAACATTTGAGAAGTCAGAATAAGTTGAATCAGAGACATATGAAGTGGGTTGAGTTCTTAGATAATTTTTCCTTTTCATTGAAGCATAAAAGTGGATAATTAATCAAAGTTTTTGATGCATTTAGATGAAGAATAAATTTTTTGATAGAGATGAGAGTTGAGGTACTTGGCTTTGATGACTTGAAGTGTTTGTATAAGATTGATCTAGATTTTGCAGAACCTTGGAAAGTTTGTAAGGAATAGATAGTGAGTGAGTGACAAGTGGAATGATTATTTTATCCAAGAGGATATGTTGTTCAAAGGAATTCAGCTATGCACACCTAGAGGATCTATGAGAGAGAATGTAATGAAGAACAAACATAGTGGTGGACTTGATAGACATTTTGGAATCGATAAAAGGGTGAAATTGATTTTTGAGAGATACTCTTGGCCACATATTTATAAAGATGTGAGGAGAATGGTTAGAGGTTGTAGAATTTGTCAAGTAGAAAAAGGAAATAGTTAGAATGTGGGACTATATTCACCTTTACCTATACCTAATAGACCTTGGGAAGATGTGAGCATGGATTTTGTTCTTTGATTGCCTAGAACCCAAAGAGGTAATGTTTCAGTTTTGGTAATGGTTGAGAAATTTTCAAATATGGCTTATTTCATACCTTGTAAGAAGACCTCAGATGCATTGCATGTAGCTAAGTTATTTTTCAAAGAAGTGGTAAGATTGCATGGTTTGCCTAAGACTACTATTTTAGATAGGGATACTAAGTTTACTAGTTACTTTTGGAGAAAACTTTGCAAAAAAATGAATACAGATTCCAATTTTAGTTCTACATTTCACCCTCAAATAGATGGACAAACTGAAATAGTGAAAAAAATCTTAAGTAATTTATTGAGATGTTTAATCAGAGATAAGCTTGCTAATTGGGTGTTATTTTTGGCACAAGTAGAGTTTACATACAATATTTTTTTTGAATAGAAGCACTGAGAGGACACCTTTTCAAGAATGTTACTATATTTCATCCTAAAGGAGCCAAAAAGTTGAGAGAATTTCCTACTAAGACAAGAAGGAATGTTGAAGCTGAGGGCTTTGCAATTTGCATGAGGAATACACATGAGGAAGTTAAAAGGAATTTGGAAGACAGTCATCAGAATTATAAATAGAGAGCTAATAAAAGAAAGAGACACAAATATTTTGAAGTTGGTGATGAGGTCATGATTCACTTGAAGAAGAATAGATTTCTATTTGGTACCTATAGTAAGTTCAAAATGAAGAAGTTTAGACCTTGTAAGATTCTAAAAAAGTTTGACAATGGAAATGCCTATGAAGTAATTTCTAGAAGATGTGGATATATCACCTATATTCAACATTGTAGATATATCTGAGCATTATTAGTCTGATGATGAGAATGATTATAACCCAAATTATTCTAAAAAGGATAAAGACATCATTCGAAACATTTTGAATAAAAAAAGTAAGAAAAAGTACTAGAGGAAAGGACTACATGGAATACGTAGTTCAGTAGAAAGACAAGCCATCTGAAGATAGTTCATGGATTACAAAAGCTAAGTTGGATCTTTATGATTCAAGTTAGACTATGAGTAGTGCCTAATTTGGATATTAGTTATTTATTAACCCCAAGTTTTTGATTCTGGAGTATCTTGGTTCTTGGATAAATCTTGCATCAACCAAAGATATTTCTTATTTTGTATACTAGTTTTTTTTTTTTTTTGAATTAGTCATTGTTCCTTGTAGTTTTGTGGCATGTGAATTTTGCATCTTGTCGAGGAAATATTTGGCATCTTCATCCTAATTTTGCAAACCCTAATCATTTGTATGTCTCGAGTTGTGTGTCATTATTTGTGATCTCTATTTCCCATGTTTCTCTTCATATGAAGCATGTTGTTCCTTTTGGCACAATTTTCTAAGTCATGCTAGCATATTGCAAATTTAGGAGTACACACCACAAACATGTGTGAATCCACCTTCAAGTGTGCATCCCTTCATGTTTATATTTTCTTTGGTTTGGTTTACTCTTCCAAGTTTGGACCTATAATGTAGTTAAATGCTAACTAGTCAACTTGTAGCTAAGTTGGCTATCTAAGAAACTTGGTTAGAGGTAGTTCAAGAAGAGGGAAGGTAGTGGCAAGAGGATGATATTGAAGAAGAAGATAGAAATGCGAGTTTGAATTCTTATTACCTAACTCCATTGTATATGGCCTTAACCCAGAAGGTCTCACAATCAAGCATGTTGCTTGCTTTCTTCTAATTATTACAATAGTGCAATGCCTAGTTGTCGAGCCTTATACTTAATGTGTTTCTTTTTAATTACACCTAAGAAAAAGTCTAGAATCTTTCCTTAAATACATTGTTTTGTATGTTGCCTCTGTCTCTAACTCTGTGTAGGAGATGTTTGTAGGCTTAAGTTGAGTTACTTTTGATTAAGCTTGCCTGCTCCTTGCATCACACTTCATATTTTTTATTGAAGTAAATTGCTACTAATTTTTGGGCTAAGAACTAGTGTTCCCTCAAAATTTAATTACTTTCCTTCTAGTGATAGAGGTGTGATTTTTTGTAGTATTCCAATGTGGGGCTTGAACCTTTTTATGTGGTTATGCTATCAAATTTTCATGAAGTATCTAAATTCAAGATTATTTTGAAAAGTGTGATATTGGGTAGATTTAGATCAATGCATTTTAATTTTGTCAATTTATTTGATTTTTGATTTTTTGAGTTCTTTGTTTGCTACATCATTTTATGTATCACCTAGAATATGTATGTTGTCATGTTTTGGCTTGATTCAATAATGTTTTACTATCTACAAGGAGTAGGATTGTGGTTTTAGAATGATGTATAGTATATTTCGAGTATTTTACACCACAATTCAAAAGTGCTCCTTCAATGTTAAAATGTTAATTTTTGCATTTGTTGTATTTTACCAAAATTTGGGTATTGGATTGCTTTGGGTGTTTTATGCATTCCTTATATTCTGATGAGATGAATTATGGATTCCATGGGAATTTTTTTTCTTGGCATATTTATTGATTGAGCTATGTGTTGTTATTCCCTTTTTTGGGTTTTCACTTTATTTTTTACCTTGAGTGTTTTAGGAGTTGAGATATCCTCCTTCTAGTTCCTTATTTTCCTGTCAGTTAGCACCTACCATGATTGAGTGCGATCTCTCATGTGATGTGTGGATTATTTTTGTATGAGATCACATCTAGTCATGTAGTTGAGATATGCTCCTATGTTGAGGTCGCAGTGACCCAAACTCTTAGTGTTTGAGACCAATTGAGTTTACCATGTTTTATGGTTTTCAACATTGAGAGTCTTTTATGGTTTTTGTCATATTGATTATTCTTATTTATGTTTTTTCTTTCTTCCTTGTTGTTGTAAGAAGATGATCACTATTTTTTTAGTTTTTGAGTAGTGGAGTGGAATGGATCTCCAAGTCAACCTAGGACATAAAGAGTTCCACGGTATCCTTTGGTAGAGTCATTAAATATTGATAACTAAATAAATGAATGAGATTTTAAAATGTTAACAAGAAATTAAAGAGATTTATGTGAGCAAAGACCTTTCTATCATTTGAGGACATATATATGTTATCTCTTTTCTTGATGTCATTTGAGGATGTTAATGTGACACTGTACCTTGTCATCATTTAAGGATGTTGATATGGTGCATTATAGCCTTGCCATCTATGGATGTTGATATGGCTCTTTTGAACATTCTTGATGAGAGACAGTAGTTTGATGTCACATAGACTTTATGATCTATTTGATAAAATTCCATTCCCTTGTTTCCATACTAAGCCTTTATTAGTGTTGAGTAGTACCCTTGGTGTCCTTGATTGTTTTTGGATAGTGGATCTCATGTTGAGTATTCTTCATCTGTTATTGTATTTTTCTTGGGTTTTGTATTAGATGTTGCGATGTCTTATAATATTATGTATTTTTTGGTGTGCATGTGTTATCCACTCCCTTCTTGTGTGTATGCCTTTATTTGTGGCTTGATTACTATTTCCATGAGCATAGTGATTTAGACCTACGAGTTCCATATGGTTGGGAAGAAATGCTAACTATACCACTATTGGGGACTGACAAACATGGATGGACTTCTCTTTTCATTATAGAGTTACTTGATAGTAGTCATGTATAATTTATGTTATAGGTATTGATATTTCTCTATCCTTGTAGTTTATGTTTTACATTATGTATTGATGTACTTGAGTGATTATAGCCTTGATTTCTATGTATTATGCACTCTATAGTGTAGAGGTTATTATTTTGCACTTGTTCTTTTTCCCTATCTTTGTTTTAGATTTTTACTTATGCATCTTCCCTTCAAAATGTTGAAATATCATCTCTTCCAAGATTTATGGTGTTTGTCTCATCTCAACACTGAGAATTTTGATGCAATTTAGCAAATTATTGTTTGATATTTGTCATCTACATAGATTATCTCCTACATTTTGTTATCTTCTTGATTTGGTGTCTATGTTTAAGAAATATCATTTTTTCCCTTACTGGACTATATCATTTTGGACTAATATAGGAGCATCCTTGGGCTATTGGCAATCTTGCATCCCCAAAAAGATATTTGCTTTTTTTTTGTTTTCCATCTATTTGTCTAACAATTTGATTCAAGAAAAAATTGTTTCTCCTTCCCAAATTCCATGAGCTTTGCTTCATATTATGGACCTATCATTGATGATTATTCTTAGTGTGTAGAATATAATGTTAAAATTAGTGGAAGTTATGCTTCATCTTCTTGGATGTTGATTTCCTATTTTGTTCTTCATAGGATTCTTGGTATTTAATTCATCAAGGTTCTATATTTAAGAGTCAACTTACATATTGTTGGATCTAGATAGTTAGTTAACATATGGACCTATAACTAA
Source organism: Cupressus sempervirens (assembly GCA_028749045.1). Classification (NCBI taxonomy): domain Eukaryota; kingdom Viridiplantae; phylum Streptophyta; class Pinopsida; order Cupressales; family Cupressaceae; genus Cupressus; species Cupressus sempervirens. The sequence continues at coordinate 121,871,784 of CM053788.1, forward strand.
GGCCGCATTATGTTTTATCATGTATTATGCATTTTTTTATTAGTTCATTGAGGATCAGTCCTATATTGTATAATATAGTTCCTATTCTTGGAAATTTGAACTCAAAGCCAACCTGTATGTCCTGATAGCTATATATGCAATGTCCTAGAGTCTTAGAAGGTAGTATTGGATGAGTATTCAATATAGTTACTCATGATCAAGAAGGTAGAGCTCAAGAGTAGAGAATTTTAGTCTATAATTTAGAATGTATTGGTCGTGATTGGTAAGGCCTTACATCCTAACATATTGTATGTGAATTGTCTTATCAATCAATGTTTATATGTGTAAATGAAGATCTATTATTAAAGCGAGTTGTTTTCAATCACATCTTTTATGCTTATGATCTATTTTTCATTTTTGGGGCTTGGTCATGTCCTTTGAAGACACAATTTCCTTGTATTGCATAATATGGTATCAAAATGTGGTTTTGTAATGAAATAACTTGCACAATAGAAGAAATAATATGAAATATTATATAAATACTTGATAATAACTAATAGTAATAGGCCACTTCAAGGGGGAAACCTCCAAATATGTCCAATGAGAACACACTTCACAACGTGATCTTGAAATAAGACTCATATCTCCTATATATACCTAATTATTCTTAGGTTGACTAGACACAACCCTACATAATACATAGGTGAACCTACCTGCCTAAATAATAATATAATAATGATAACATGCCTTAATTAAGGATAAAGATAGCCACAAGTTGACTATTGATAACCCTATTTACACCAATATTAAGGATATAACATGCTTCCTCTCTTGAAAGAAGTATTAGTAATTTTTTCCCTTGGATGAGATAGTAAGTGAGGGTTCTATTCCTCAACTTCTTGATGCATGTTTAAAGAATTTACTCTAGTTCCAAAATTATTCTTCCTTCTTCATCAAGCTCTAGTAGTACTTTTTGAGTAGGAATAATCTACACAATGACCTTCTTTATGAAACCCACTACCTTGAGAGTTTGTGGTGCACTAAAAGCTGAAAGTGCATAACAAGAAATGATTGGATGAGAATCATGTGATTCCTCACCTAACTCCTTATCATCCTCTGATATGGGCTCATCCTCTTCTTCCTCACTTGGACCTTCAATATCAAACAATTTATTTTCACTACATTTATGTCCTTGACTATATTTTCTATCACAATTGAAACACAATCCTTTTTCTCTTTTCTCCTCAATTTGTTGTGAAGTCAACCTAGTAGGTTGAGGAAGATAAGGTGTTGAATAACCTTTTTCTCTTGTCACATTAGCCCATTTCTTTCTAGGAATCAAGAACTTCTCCTCCACCCTATGTGCCAATATAAGAGACTCATTTACTAATATAGGACTAAACATGTGCACCTCATGTTGAATGTGATCATTTAGGCCACCCAAGAATAAATCATTCAAGTTCTCCTCTATAATTGTATCCACTCTTAAGGATAGATTTTGGAATTTTTGAATATAATCCTTAACTAATCCTATTTTTTTAAGCTTAGCAAGTTGGCTAAAGAAGTTTTCTATTACACTATTTCTATATTGTGCTTGGAGTTCTTCTATAAAAATTGACCATGATACAGTGAGACCCTTTTTCCTCCTATGAGTACAAATCCAATGATACCAAATGAATTGATCTGGTTCTATATATAAGGAAGCCATCATGACCTTTTACCCATATGGGGTTTGATGTACCTCAAAAAAATATCCATTTGACTTATCCATGTTGGAGGATCCTTGACACCAAATTTGTGCATATCCATCTTTGGAAAAAAATATCCTAGATCTTGTAGGAGTATTAAAATTTGTGTAATTATTAATTGACTTGAAGGTTTCACCTTGACTGCTTGAGAGATCCTTCCTTGTTTCATTCATATAGGTGCTTAACATGCTTCATATATCTAATATATCTCCTTGTAGGTCACACATATCCCTCTTAACCTCTTCTTTTAACTTACTAAGTGTCTCATTGGGATTACTATCCTCTCTTTCTTCCCAATCTTGATAAGAGGATTTCCCCGATGTAGTAGCATTCTTTTTGCCTCTTGTTGAAGGCACCATCATGATGGAGACCAATATTTTTGAAATAAATCACACAAATGAAATGTAAATTCTCTAATTTATTTATTTATGTTTTACTATAACTTACTAGGGCCAAGATACCCTTACTTGGAAAAAATCCTCAAAAAATTCGCAAATTTACTACCTCGAGAGAGAATTTTCTTAATTTTGCAATATCTTTCTTTTTTTCAATTTCTCCAAGTTTTTAAATTTAGGATCCTCTACTATGTATTAAAAAATCCAATACAAGTTATACTCTTATTTGGCTGGTTGTGAGAGATATGAAGATCTCAATAAATTGTGTAGAAATAGTAATTTAGAAATAATTTTCTCAAATTTTCTCTAATTCTTCTAAATTTTGGATTATAGATTCTTTAATATGGTCTTCAAAAGCCCTTTAAAAATATTTGAAAATTTTGCTAAAATCTAAAAGTTATGCTCTTCCCAAAATTGCTCCAATGTTGAGAAAAAAAATCTTGCCTCTATGCTACCAAGATTGCAAGGTTTCCATAATAGGTCAAGATAATCACACCACTATTTCTTTCTCAAGGATACTATATCCATTTTAAGAACTATCTATTCCATTATGAAAATACATTTGAATTGTCAACCTAGGGATGTAGGACTTGAAATGGGTTAGCACAATATGTGCACTAAGTTCCTTTAAGAGTCTTAACACCTATTCTACAGGAAAGTAAAATGCATGAAATGAATCTATATTACTAACATATAACAATAAACAAACTTGGACTATCAACAGAGAACTATAGAAACTATAGAAAAGGAAATTCTAAACTAGTTAACAATTCAGACATCCACTATTATCATTTTCCACAAGTGTTGTAGGAACTTTCACAGTAACTATGCTACAAGACTAATATAATAAATCTATCTTAAAATAGGAATTGCCATAAACAAATCTACTCTACCTAAATCTATTCCACCTCCTAAGTGGGCCTCCTTGGTTGGCTACTAACTAAGAACACAATAGGTTGTCCAAAATCACTCTCTCATTAGAATTCTTATTTTGTTACATGACTGAATAATTTGTAGAGAATAGAAAAAAGAAACTTTAGAATCCCTCTAACTAACTCTAACTTTCCCCCTTTCTTCCTTGTTAGGATTAAACCATAGACATAACTAACAATTACATGCAAATATAACCAATAACAGAAAATAATAGATCACACAGAAAAGAACACAAGGCACCAAGATTTAACATAGTTCACGCAATCCTTAGGCTATACCCACCAAACAACAAGTCTAATATTTTTTATGATCGAGTGATTACAACTTGATTACAATCTGTAATCCCTTACAGCCCAATACTGCAGCAAGAACCAATTTCACATCACACCTTATGAAAAAATCCCTAACCCTAAGCCCTTTTATACAAGTATTTTAACCACTTTAGAGTTATAATTAATAATTACATGTCGGCCCAAAATCTTGATAAAATAGGGCTCAAATTTTATTTTTTTGGGCCAATGCCCCAAACCCCAAAGAATTATGAAGTATGTATAGTACTTTCTTGATTAATCACCACACTCTAACAATCTCCCGCTTGGGGATTGATCAGGCTCCACATTAAACAACAATCTCCCACTTGGAGACTGATCCTGTAGTAATACCACTACTACATGGGGCTCCCATTGGATAATACCACCTTGGAATCTACTATTTTTTTTATTCATATTTAGTCTAGAAGACCAACCAAAGCTGAAGATGCGTTCAACTTCTCTCTTTTTACTACCTTTTTCAACATATCTATTGGATTTCCATTGGTATATATATTCTCTAGCTTTAATTGTCCATCCTCCAAAACTGACTGAATGAAATGGTACCACAACTATATGTGTTTGGTCTTTGAATGTAGAGCTGAATTCTTTGCAAGATAAATGGCACTCTGACTATTTGTGAACAAAAAATTATCCTTCTGAGGATGTCCCAATTCTTGCAAGAAGAACTGAAGCCATATCATTTCCTTGGCTGCCTTTGTAGTAGCTACATACTCTACCTCTGTAGTGGATAAAGCATTAACCTTTTGTAACCTAGAAACTCAGCTCACGGCTGCCCCACCAACAGTAAAGATGTAACCTGTAGTACTCCACCTAGTATCAATATCTCCTACCAAATCTAAGTCAACATAGCCTTGTAAATCAATAGTTGAACCCCCAAAGTGTAAAAACTTATTGGATGTTCCTCTCAAATATCTGAGAATCCATTTGTCTACATTCCAATGCTCAATTCCTAGATGGCTCATATACCTACTAACAACTCCCACTACATGTGAAATATCCAGCCTAGTACATACCATAGCATACACCAAGCTTCCTATAGCTAAAGCATGAGGTACCTTGGACATCTTATCCTCCTCTTGTCGTGTCTTGGGACAAATATCCTTACTTAATTTCAAATGACTAGGTAAAGGTGTACTGACAGCTTTAGCATTCTCCATAGAGAAATGTTGCAACACCTTCTCAACATAATTAGCCTCATATAGTGTCAATGTTCTATTTTTCCTATCTCTACAAATCAGCATACCAAGAATTTGTTTTGCTGCCCCCAGTTCCTTCATAGAAAATGCATGTGCTAATTGGCTTTTCAACCCCTTAATGTGATGCATGTTAGACCCAACTACAAGCATATCATCAACATATAAACATAAAATAATGTAGCTATCATCATCCAACCTCTTATAGTAGAAAGAATGATCTAAATGACACCTACTATAACCGTGCTCATGCATAAAACTATCAAATTTCAGATGCCATTGCCGAGGTGCTTGCTTCAAGCCATATAAAATTTTCTTCAATTTGCACTCTAAGTTCTGCTTAACTTTGACCATAAATCCATGTGGCTGAGCCATATATATCTCTTTATCCAAATCACCATGAAGGAAGGCTATTTTATAATCTAGCTTCTTTAAATGCAAATCTTCAATAGCCACTAGACTTAAAATAGTATAGATAGAAGTTATTTTAACAATAGGAGAAAATATCTCATCAAAATCAATTCTTTTTTTCTCTGCAAATTGTTTTACAACTAACCTAGCTTTAAATCTTCTCTTACCTCTATCCTCTTCTTTTAACCTGTAAACCCACTTATTCTGTAAAGTCTTTTTACCTACAGGCAACTTGCACAAATCCCATGTCTTATTCTTTAGCAAAGAGTCCATTTCGTCTTTCATTGCAAACTCCCATTGAATCTTAGTATCCACCTACATAGCTTCATCATGACTTTCAAGTTCACTAGTATCAGTAAGTAAAATAGAATACAAAGAGGAAGAAAATCTTTGTGGAGATCTAATTTGCCATGTTGACCGTCTAACATTCACTGGTGTGTGTGGTATTTGTTGTTGCAGTTGTTGCACATCATGAGGAATGGCTAGAATATTAGCTTTTGGAGTATCATCCAACACTACATAATCATCTTCTTTCTTCTCATGTTGCTACAATAGATCTTTGTACAACACTTTCTCATTGAATATGACATCCTTGCTTCTTACAATTTTATAATTTTCAAAATCCTAAAGCCTATAACCAAACTCATTAATGCCATATCCAAAAAATACACATTTCTTTGACTTAGCTTCTAGCTTGGTTCTAGTTTTAGAATCTATGTGAGAAAATGCTTCACAACCAAAGGTTTTGAGAAAAAAATAACTCACCTTCTTACTAGTCCATGCCTCCTCTAGAATACCACAACCTAAAGGAGTAGAGGGACTTCTATTAATCAAATATATAGTAGTATTGATAGCCTCCACCTACATGTGTAAGGACAACCCAACATACAACCTCATGCTCCTTGCACATTCCATTATAGTCCTATTCATGCATTCAGCCACTCCATTTTCCTGTGGAGTCCTTGAAATAATTTTATGTCTATGAATACCATTAGTGGAGCAATAATCTTCAAATTCATGACTGCAATACTCACCACCATTATCAGATCTAAGACATTTTAATTTTTTACCAGTCTCATTTTCAACCAAGCATTTCCATTTTTTAAAAGTTTGAAATACATCATATTTTTGTCTAAGGAAATAAACCCATACTTTTCTAGTTGTGTCATCAATAAATATAACATAGTGATGAGAGGCACCAAGGGAAGATACCTGAGCCGGTCCCCATACATCAATATGCACAAGCCCTTATTTCTCCCTTTTATTTTCCTTCCCAGTCTTTGCAAAACTCACTCTTTTTTGTTTTCCGTACACAAATTTCATATAAATCCATATTAACACATTTTAGACTTGGTATAACTTTCTTTGATTGAAGTACTTTCATACCTTTTTCACTCATGTGTCCAAGTCTGTTGTGCCACAATGTTGTATCAGAATCTACAACAACTATTTGTTGTCCCTGCTTAATTATAGCAATTATTCCCGAACATTCATTTTTCTCTAAAATAATTATGCCTACTTTCACATCTTTTTCTACTACAAGGGAACCTTTTGAAACCTTCCAATTTTTATCATTAAAAGTAACTACACAACCCTCATCGCTGAGTTTCCCTACTGAAATTAAATTCCTACTCAGCCTTGGAACATGTCTTACCTCATGTAGTAGCCAATGATTTCCATTTTGCAACTTAATCTTAATTTTTCCCTTTCCAACAATCTAACAAGGTTCATTATCCCCCAAATAAACAAGCCCAAAATCTCATTGGACATAATCAATGAAATAACCTCTATGAGGTGTAGCATGAAATGAAGCACCAGAATCTAAAACCTGTGAATCATCAAGACTTTATAAAGACATAAGCAAAGCATCCTCTTCGAATATTTTACTTACTACATTTTCCTCCTTGTCTCCATCTAATTTATCTCCTTCATTTTTCTTTTGATTCCAGCAATCTTTCTTTTTGTGCCCTGGTTTCCCACAATACCAATAGTTGTTTGGTCCTCTCAATTGAGACCTCCCCACCTTTGACTTTCCTCTTGATTTCTCACAATTTCCAGAATTACTTCCTCTCTCAGTCATTCTACCTCCGCTTTGCGCATTCAAAGTACTTTTTGATGTAGATCCACCTGAGGTTTTCCTATGAGTTTCCTCACTCAAAATAACATTGATCACATCATCATATTTTAGGGTACTAGGTCTAGGAATAAAATTACTCACAACCATTACCAATCCATTCCAGCTCTCAGGCAAAGAACACAAAATCAAGAGAGCCCTAATTTCTTCTTCAAAATTGATACCCATAGAGGATAACTGACTAGTAATAGTATTAAACTCATTTAAATTATTTGTAATAGATCCACCTTTTTCCATTTTCATATTAAATAAATGCTTCATGAGAAATACCTTTTTTGAAGCGGAGGGCTTTTCATACAGTGTCACTAGGGTTTTCATCAATTCTTCTGTCGTCTTTGCTTTTGTAATATTAAATGCCACTGACGGTGCTAGGCATAATTGAATGCTTCCAAGTGCCTTTCTATCCAAAAGATCTCATTCATCATTTGACATAGATCCCTGATTCTTGGCTTTGCCTTCCAATGGCTTCCATAAATCATGTTGATACAAATAGTCTTCCATTTGCATCTTCCATAACTGGAAGTTTTTCCCATTAAACCTATCAACCCTTAGCTTACCATCATCTACCATTGCTCCCACTCAACTATGAGACTCCCACTCAATCATGAAACTTTCCTATAGAGGATAACTGAAAAACAACTAGGCTCTGATACTAATTGTTAAGATTAAACCACGAATAGAAATAATAATTACATCCAAATATAACCAATAACAGAAAATAATAGATCACATAGAAAAGAACACAAGGCACCAAGATTTAACTTGTTTCACCCAATCCTTGGACTACGTCTATGAAATAGCAAGTCCAATATTTTTTATGATCTAGTGATTACAACCTTATTACAATTTGTAATCCCTTACAGCTCAATACTACCACAAGAACCAATTTTGCATCACACCTTGTGAGAAAATTCCTAACCCTAAGCCCTTTTATAAAAGTATTTTGACCACTTTAGGGTTATAATTAATAATTACATGTTGGCCCAAAATCTTGATAAAATAGGGCCCACCCAAAGAATTATGAAGTATGTACAATACTTTCCTAATCAGTCACCACAATCTAACAATCTGCCACTTGGGGACTCATCAGGCTCCACACTAAAAAACATTCCTTATATATAGAGGATTGGAACTTATTACAAACATAGCATAAAAATCATGAGCAGACATTGTCAAAAGAAAAAGGCAGAATGTCAACCATGACTTTAAAAATTGATTGAGCAAAAAAATAATAGTCCATAGATAATGTAGCAAGTCAGGTCTCATGAAATAACTCTTCTCACAGACACGGCTTATTACTTGGAACTGTCCTATGTTTCTTATGCTATGACCAGTCTTCATTACTCCTTTTTTAATATGGTGCTCTCCACTCTTTGCACCACTTCTCCATTTGCTAAAAATTAGAAACATTTGAACACATATGCACAACAATATTTCTACTCTTATTCAAATATTAGAATATAGCTTAAAATATTTATATGAAATACTACACTTTATATATAATATTAAGCAAGGTATGTCATATTGACTATCCATAGGTTTAATAAGCTCTAACTACATCCAGCATAAGCACAAGATATTAAAACAAGTATGTTGGAAATGTTTTTCACAAGGCTCAAAGAGTAATTTCAAACTATATTCTCTGTAATATTTTTTCCCTTTCTTCAAACACTTTTTGTTTGATTTCTAGTTTTGGCCTTCCACAAGTTAATCTGAATAAATCTCTTAAGAGGTCATAAGGCTTATGGGATTCAGCCTAGAGTGGAAATTGTTTAGACTTTTCAAGATCTCTATAAGTATCCAATTGCCTATTATAATTTGTTTCATTATGCATCCATGACATTAGATTTCTTAATTGAACATCCCCTATGTAAAGCAGTGGGTTCCACTCTATTTCATTTAGAATAATGAAATTATGCAAATAGAGTGCACACAATAAGTTCTTTTGCCATGAGGGAAAAGTTTGATACACATTATAAAAATTTTGGGCATTCTTAAATTTACAATCAATATTTTTCATTGTCATCATCAACTGAAATAACAAAAACTATTCTTTTAAACAAGTAGCATACACCCTTGGAGGTGGTCTGCAGGCCATAACCCAATCAACTAGCTTCAAAGATTTGTTCATTTTTTTTCTTTTTTTTTTTCTATTTGCTCCTTTTATGATTCAATTTCCTCATCTTTGTCAAATATTGCCTTCTGCATATGGTCTCTCTCTTGCTGTAACGCCCCACTTGGGAACCCAAGAGAATTAAACCTAACATGTTACAATGTTTACTGAATATTTTTTTTTTTTGAAGTTTAAACAACATCAAGATAACATTAATGCGGAAGCTATAAGAACATACATATCAAATACACATTTGCAATTACAGATACAGTTTCAATTCCTCAAGAATTCCTTTACATTGAGTCACATTTAATAATTTTGAATTAATTAGTTTAAGTTCCAAGTACAATGTCTCATGATCATAAAGAAATAACAGATACATAATTGCATAAGTAAATGCCTAAGTATATCTAACACAATGAAAGTACATCCAGTAAATAACATCCACTGCACATGTCGCAGGGTATGTGAAAATAGATACAATAAATCAGAATACATGATAACATATATACATTATCTGAAAAGAAGTCTCTGAGATATGAAATAAGAATGATAAAGGTATATCTTCTGCAACGAACATCCAACAGCTAGCAATGTGAAGGGGAACCCAAATGGTAAGAAGACACTACCTCCCAACCGCGTGGTTACCTAGTCAGGCTTCCACTCCCACCGTGCAGGGAAGATAATGAACGATCCACATACGACTAATCAAACATAAAACATTCCTAGGCAAGGTACCCCTAATAGCCAAAACTACCTCAAAGGTAACACATGCTACTCAAGAAGATAAAATAATCCAAAAGGATGAACACTCAATCCAATACCAACTCCACATAACCAACATCATAATGAACCAAGTATAAACCAAATACCAAGGTCATAAGATAAAGTCAACAAAAGACAATCATCTCAAGTCAAAAGTCACATGTCAAAAGTACAACATCCATGAATCACCAATCTTCATCAATGAAAGTAAATAACCATAATAAACACATCCAACAATAGATACACCACCAACAATAAGTACACCACCAAAAATAAGTACACCACCAGAGGTACACAAATCTACAGAGATCTACAGAGGAGACTCAGGCTACATACTAGGGAGTGTCATCACATGGCTGCTTGAGTTACCCTGGACTGATCTCTTAATAGAACCCGGACCCTCAAGCGTTGAGTTACCCTGGACTGGTTACTCTGAACCCCGGACCCTTAACATCACACATATGGAAACTAGAAGCCCTCTCATAAAGACGAGGCACTCATCTCATTCCCATCCTTAGTCTATACAAGCACTCAAGGCATGGGTGGATCAAATATCTCTAACTTATCCTTTTAGTGTGTTTCCCCCCATAAATTTTACTTACTAGATTATCACTTATTACATAACTTGCATTAGGTTACCCTGGTACTGACCACTTTGGGTCTCAGACCCCTATGCAAGCCACTCCCAAGTCACGTACCTAGACAACCTCTCCTAAGTACATAAAAACACAGTTGTGTCCCATACCACAACACCCATAAAGATCAAACTTGGTTCCTTAATAGGCAACCTAATAATAAGATGGTTCTCCCATCCAAGTACACCTCCACGAAGTAATAAATGCTCCACGAAGTAAACCTCATAAACATAATCTCAATTTTGAATTACGAAACACATCATGACATCCAGCCACATAAAATAGTATCAAAGAAAACTCACAAGGCCTCTGGTGTACATCCTAGACTATTCAACATCTAACCGGCTCCAAAATCCCAAAGTATAGATAGTATAAGCAAAACAATATAGTTTAATAGTTTGCATTTGATTTGGGAATAAACAATTGGGTTACAAGTGAAGTTTTCAGTTTACGTTTCAATGTACGTTTCAAGTATAGAAGATTCTCGATTTATTCTACAAATCAACTCATTAATTAATTCTTATTGCTAATAGATCCTAATTAAATCAAATTTAATTAGATTAATTAATAATTAATAAAGTTATTTAAATTTATTTAATTACAAAACATTTATATAAAGTAATAGTAAAATTATAATTGAATAATTATATAATTGCATAATACACAATGTTATTAAATTATAATGTATATCTATTACCATTTAAATTTAATAAATTTTAAAATGCATTAAAAATTTACTAAAAATGAAATATTCATATAAATTGGCGTGTTTAAAGGCCCGCCGACCTAGTACCTGCGACAACAGGGTACCCTGCTGCGCGCAGCAACAATACAACTGTTGTTGCAGGTAGTAGTGGTACTAGTTGTCGCGGCCATTAATGTCGGCAGCAGCGGTACTGGCTGCTGCAGCCAATGATGCCGACAGCAGGTACAGGGGGGTAAGTTATTTGATATAATTTTTATTTTTTTTTCATTTAAAATTTAATACTAATTTTATCAAAACAAATTTAAAATTATTAAATATAAAGATAAGAATTGTTTTATAATATTATAATTTTTAATTTGTTAAAATCCATTATATTCATTTCAACAATTTCCACAATTTAGATATATAATCTTTACATTATTAACCTGATATGGAAACTAAGTTTAATCATGCAAAAATTCTAATTCCAAAACCTTTCTTTTTTTCTTTTTTTTTTTTAAAATCTCGAATCTTCCCCAGAATAAATTTCTAGCTTCCAAATTTAATTCAAATCCAAATTTTGATTTAATACTAATTTTTTTCAATTGTAGAAACAAGGTTTTCTAAATAGTTGTTTCAACCCGGGATTCACAGATGAAATCGAATAGTAAAAGATCCAGAACGAAGGATGGCAAGATTTCAGACAACAAAATTTGAGAAACAATTTTCAACAAGCACGAAGAAGACAGAGATCCAAAAGTATTTCTCCAATGGTTCACAAACCCTACCTTAATCTGATGCTAACAATTTGGTGAAACCCTTGCTAATCCCAAACCCTTCCAAGCTTCCAAAGATTTCTTTGTTCCCCTTTCCAAAAGTGTGTTCCCTGAAATCGATGTGTGTAATAATGACCCCAAAAACCTCTAATATAGAATCTAATTACCTTTTAGGGTTTCTGTCACCACCACTCTAAAATTATAATTATTTAATTTAATTAATTCTTTCATGCACAATTAATTCGCTTTTAATTAAAATATTATTTTATTTTTCCTTCATGCACTTTAAGTGAATTATTAAATTACTTTATTTAATTTTCCACTTGACTTTACTTTAAATTAATTTATTAACTTTAATCTCATGCACACTATAATAAAATATCTTAATCAAGTTCACATATTTTATCTTTTAAATTAATCTCTTATATTTAAACTCATTCATATGAACTTAAATCTTTTTCATAATTTAATATCTTGCTCTTTTTAATATATTTTTGAATGTTTAATTTGATAAATATTTATTAACTTAAATAACAATAATATTTAGCATTTATTTAAAAATGAACTCTAAATATATTATTATTAAATTAAATAAATATTATCACGTTCTAAATTTAATCTTATAGCTTTTATCTTCCAATTCAATTCTTTATATTTAATTAATTTCTTAATTAATTAAATAAAATTAAATATTAAAATGTCATAATAATATTCTATTAAATTAAGTTATTAATTTAATCTTTTAATTAGACTTAATTAACAGAAAATTCACCAAAGACTCACAAAACAACATACGCACAAAAATACTCACGGGTTTAAAAAAAGTAGATAGTCTGTTACGAGTCCTCATTGCAGGACAAGTATTATAAGCTTATGGCTAGAATTGGACTTGATCATTATCTTCCCATTCTCACCATTTGAGTATTTGTAACAGGGCACACTCATCCTGGCAATTCAGGGAAGTCAATGCCCGGTACCTGCATCCTGCATAAAAGACGAGCATGTACATGTATATAATATATCTAAACTAAACAGACAATGGCGGGGAGTGGTTCATCTTGTAGATCTTGACTAGCAGGTGACTATGACTCCCTCCCTTAACCACATCAAATACTTCAGACAGAAAGATAAAATAAACACGCGCACCATACACATGCAAGTACGGGGTAAGTATAAAAATCACAAATCTAAGATCAAATGCGTACATATAATAATGCATCTCTATTAATACAACATAATCATCATTAAAGACATCATGTTAACATTTTTATGAAAGAAACCACATTTACTAACTAGGAATCATCATTAATGTCATGTGAAATGAAATCAACTAAACAATTATAACCGATATATTTGTAATCAAAGTCATGAAATAATATCATAGTATTGTAAATCCAATATCTCTAAACTAATTAATGCATAAAATCAACCTAAAAGAATTTGACAATGATAACAAAAATGTGATCTAGGGGTAGGCACTACACTTTCTTCCACAAGGCTTTCTAAAAAATAAAATGATTGTATAGACCAAACAATATTGACTAAATTGTTGATGACAAAAATTCTTGAGTTTCAGATTTCATCTTTTGTTCTTTGGCAACTTGTTGGAAATGTTGGGTGTACCAAGAAGATTTATAAGCTATAAGAGAAACATTGGAATATTCAGGGACTAATAGCATGTTGGGTTGATCATTGCTAGGGACTTTTTCAGGAACAATAATAGGATGTGATTTATACATTTCCTAATTCTCTTGTGATATCTCCTTGACAAGCTCATTTTAATGTGTTTCCACATTTTGGGGCTCCAATTGCATAAGAGAATTATTTGAAAATTTATACACTTTCCCACCACCACCACCGCCCTCCACCCCCCCGGCAACTAAAATTTGACAAGTTTCCTCACTTTAAAAATGTTGGCATGAGAAGGAGAAACTAACTTAAGTCTTATATGATATATATAATGCAGTATTATATATAAATATCAAAACCTATATACTAAAAATGAATAAAGAGTAAAAGAAATTGTTATATCCAAAATTTTGAGAGTGTACTTGCACATGAAAATTGATGAGATGGCAAAGTCTGGTGACCACAGAAAAGGTGCTAACTGATTTGTTTATTGAAAGCAATAAAAATAGAATGTATGGGTGATGTGGAGTGTGGGTGGATGGTAGATAGAGAAATGAGATGGGTTGATATGAAGAAAGAGAAAAGTGAATGGAAGAATGGATCTCATATTAAATGAGATTTTATTATGAAGGCTCCAAAAAAAAAATCATGGTATGGCTACAGGAAGAAGGTTTTCACCCTCTGCTGCAGGAACTGTGTTCATAGGAGCTGGTGAACTCGTTGGTTGGAATTGCTACAGGGACTATACTTTAGTTTGTGGTTTATGATAAAGATGTAGCTTATGGCCATTTACAAGTAACTTAAACTAGATAGGATTAATGGTTGGTAGTTGCATTGCACCATTGTCAAATATATGATTAATTTTATAAGGCCCTAACCATCGAGTTTGCAATTTCCCTGGATTCTATTTGAAGTGAGAATCATAGAGGAGAGCCCAATCTCCTACTTGGAATTGTTTATTCCTAATATGTGCATCATGCCACTTCTTTTGTTGTAGTTGAATAATTTCTATTCTTTCCAAGGCTCTCTTTCTTATTTCATCCAGCGAATTTAAGTGGAGGAGTCTCTCTTGTTGTGTTGTAGGAAGACTGATGTTCAATTCCAAAGCAGTGCATAGTGTTTTATGTTAAAATTCAATGGGCAACATTGCTTCTTTACCATAGAAAATTTCAAATAGAGTGAATCTATTTGTTGTCTTCCATGTAGTCTAGTATGCCCAAAAAACTCTAGTCAATCTATTGGTCTAATCCTTCTTGTGTATGTGCATTGTCTTAGTCAGGATGGCCTCAACTTCTCTACTAGTGACCTCTACTTGCCAATTTCTTGAGGGTGATAAGGACTAGATTTACAGTGCTTTATGGTGTATTCCTTCATAACCTCAATGATCAAGTTTGATGTAAACTAAGTCCCTTGATCTATGACAAGTTCTTTGGGTACTCCATAATGGGTGAATATTTCTTCATACAATAGCTTGGCTACTTTCTCATTTCTTGTATTTTGCATTTCTCTAACTTCCATCCTTTTAGTTACATAATTTGTACATACTAAGATGTAGGATTTTCCACTTGATGGTGGATCAATTGGACCTACGAATTCTATGCCCCACTTATCAAAAGTTGTGACTACAATCTGTGGAGTGAGTGGCATCTCATCAATTTTGGTGGGTCTTCTCATCCTCTGGCATTTGTCACAATTGGTTGTATAAGTCACTACATCTTTATGTAAGGTTGGCCAATAATATCTAATTGTTAGTACCTTCAATGCTATTCTTTTCCCTGCAAAATAGACTCCACATGATTCATCATGGCAAGCATGTAGTATGTCATATATCTCATCTTCCCTGATAGATCTCCTCGTGACTTGATCTAGTCCTACATAGAAGAGATTGTTATCTATCTAGGAATATTGAAAAATTTTCTTTGGTAGCTTTCTCCTTTCTTTGTGAGAGAAGTGTGGGAGTAGTCTATTTACAGCAAGATAATTTTCTATATCTTCATATCATGGTGTATGAGTTTCTATATGGAACAAATGCCTATCTAAAAAGGTATCTTCAATTGGAGTTGGATCTTCATCAACAATTGTCAATCTAGACAACTAATCTGCAACTATGTTGGATTTGCCTAGCTTATCAATAATAGTAATATCAAACTCTTGTAACAACAAGAGCCATCTTGCTAGTCTATGAGTTGTTAAGTACCTTATAGTTGAGTGATTAGTATGGACAAAAATAAGATATCCAGTTACATAATGTATGAATTTGTTCAATGTATAGACTACAACTAAAAGTTCTTTTTCAATTACTATGGAATTCAACTCGGGTCCATGAAGGCTTTTGCTAATATAGTAGATGGAATTCTCAATATTAGTAGGCTTTTGTCCTATTACAACTCCTACGGTATAGTTTGATGCATCAGTATGAATATGAAATGAAATTGACCAATCTAGTCCCTTTAAAACTGGTGTTGTAGTGAGGAGTTTCTTAAGCTGTAGGAAGGCTTCATTACATTCGAGTGTCCAAATGAATTCAACTTCCTTAGTCAATATTATATAGAAAGGACTAGCTATTTTTCTGAAATCTTTTATGAAAAGCCTATAATATCCAACATGACCTAAAAAAAGATCTTACATATTTTGGTTTTGTAAGTATGGGCAGTGTTAAAATTATGTCTATCTTAGTTGGATCCACTTGTATTCCTGCAGTTGATATTAAATGACCAAGCACCACTCCTTCCTGCATGAGCATGAAACATTTCTCACTATTGAGTGCTAGATTATGTTCTTTACATCAGATAAGAACCTTTTCAAGATTCATTAGGGCTTCCTCAAAGGTGACTCCAAATTTTGTGAAATTATCCATGTATATTTCCATGCAATCATGTGATATATTAGCAAAAATGTTGGTCACACCTTGTTGAAATATTGCAAGGGCATTACACAGGACAAATGGCAAAATAGAATATGCAAAAGCACCCCATGGGCATGTAAATGTGGTTTTGTCTTGATCTTCAGGAGCAATAATTATTTGATTATAACCACTGTACTCGTCTAGAAGAGAAATACTTCTTTCCCACCAAAGTATCCAGAACTTGATCATTGAATGGTAAAGGAATGTGATCCTTTTTGGTTTCCTTATTCAATTCTGTAATCTACAAAAATCTACCATTTCCCTCCCTTTTTAGGCACTATGACCAAAGGTGACACCCACCTAATATATAGGATATATAAAACCAATATCAAGAAATTTTTGCAATTTAGTTTTAACTATTTCTCTAAGGGCTGGATTAATCCTTCTCTAGGGTTGACAGAGTGGTAGGCACCCTTCATTGATGTATATTCTATGAGTGCATAATGTATGACTCAACTCTTTCATATCCCCATAGTCCCATGCAAAAGCCTTTTCATATTTTTGAAGACGCTTTGTTAACTATCTCATCTGTGTGGAAGATAATTTGGGATTGACATGGAGATTATGACCTTTTGACAACTCAATAGTAGTTGTAGAATCAATTATAGTAGCTTCAGAGATTGGAATTGTATCTAATTCACATGGTAAGAGTTGATGACTAATATCTGGCTCCTTGAGCAGAATATAACAACTCTCATTACATTCCTCATATGTGGTTAATTCTAACACAAAACTATCAGATACATCTTTTTCTACCACACAAGTATTATTAAGAATACCCTAAATTAATGAATCTTCTTCCTACAACTTTAGAAAAGATTTTCTATGTAATATCATAAGCTATGTTATAGAGTTTAACTCTTCTTTTCCATCCCCTAAATCTAGCCATACAAATGTGTTGAAATCTAAATATGGTTGTGCTAGAGGATATAGATAAAATTTCTTTGTTTCTTGACCATTAGATATGGTCATATTCCCTGACCTATAACTTATATTTGCATCAGCTTTAGTTAGCCACGGTCATCCTAGAATGATAGGGTACTAGATAAATTGACTTTAAGAGATAGAATCATGAAATTTGTAGGGTATTCTAGAGATTCTAGGGTTACGACTATGTCTTCTATCATCCCATCAAAACTGATAGTTTGCAAGTTGCAAAATTATTGGGGTAGCCCTCAATCCTTCTATATTCAAATTTTTCATAGTATCCTTAGTCATGATATTTATAGTAGCACCAAGATCAATTAAAGCATTTTTAACAAACTGACCATTTATAATCACATTCACAACTAGACTTCCTAGATCAAAATATTTAGGAATGATCAATTTTCCTAAGATAATGTTAGCCAATTATCCTACAAAATGGACTATAGTTGGGTCTTTTTTCTTCCTCCCAAGATTTTTTAGGTAGGCTTCTCTAATGGCTTTTCCATAGTTAGGAACATCTTTAATATCTTGGAATAGGGGTATTTGGACATGCATGTTCTTTAACTGATCAATAATATCAAAAGATTGTTCCTCTATTTGTGCAGGCTTCCTTTGTATTAGCTTCTCTAGAAAAGGAGGTTCTACTACTAGTTGAGCTTGAGATGAGCTAGTGGCATTAGTTACATCAACCTCTTTAGAAACTGTGGGTTCTGATGTTGTAGGATTATCTAGTATTTCAATTATAAGAAGTGGTCTAGGCACTGGTAAAGTTGTACCAAGTATCAAATGTATATTTGCAACATTTAGAGCATAAGTAGGGTATTGTTGAGCATCAATAGAATACATGGGTTGTTTTGACTGCTGGTTATTTGGATTTGGTTGAGGTTGTGTAGATAACGGGGTCTACTTTTGAGGTCCAAAACTTGCAGATGGTGGCATTAGTGTAGTTTGTTAGACTAGAGGTGGTAATTGTGGTAATTTTGGATTATCGATATTTTGGTTAGGCCATTATTGAGGTCCTGTCCATTGATTTGTAGACTACCAATTCCCTTGGGGTGGTTGCCATTGGTTTTGCTGATTCTACCATTGATTATTCTATTGTTTTGGCTAGGAAGGTTAGGAATTCTAAGACTATTAAGGCTATTGTGGATTATTTCACCAAACATTATTCCAATTAGGCTAACTATATTATGGAGGACCTTGAGTATTACAATTTTGCCATTGATTACCATATAGATTTGAATTTTGCAAAGGGTCTTGAGGCATACCTTGACATTGGGGCCATGGCTGGCATTGAGAAACAAAGGATACTTGCTCATCATATCCATCTATTTTCATGTACTTAGTCGAAAGATGTTGGTTTTCCATGCTAGCGACTAATTTGCATTGGTAATCTCTCTTTTGCTTCCAGCAATGTGGGTATCACTCAACTACTTGTGCCTCAGCTTCTACATGCTTCTTCTTTGCAGCCATTATATCGAGATGTGTAGCAACATCATTTATAATGTTCCACTTAAAATTTGAGAGCAGATTAAATATCTTGAGATTTGAAATACCCTAACCAATTCCTTTAGTAGTTATAGTACGGTGTCCTTTTCCTTTCTTCATTGTTGACCTTGAGTAGTTAAGACAAATTTTCTTAAGGTCATCCCAAGAAGATTGATATACATATCCACTAGCCATCAAGTCTAATGCTTCCAGAAAATTATCATTCATGCCTCTTAGGAAGACTAGCTTTTGTGAATCCTTGGACAACATATGTTGAGGGTTCTTCTGTAGTGTATACAAGGAATGTGAAACATAGTCTTCCAATGTTTCTTCCTCCTTTTGTGATATTCTAAAGATATCATCTCCTCTTGAATTATTTGCTTTGCAATACTCTTTGTATTTGTCCAGAAAAAGAGTTTGCATTTCATCCCAAGTACTTGTTGCATTAGCTCATAAATGTTGGTTTAAAGAATAATTTTGATAGCTGAGTGTCAATACACTTAACCATTTTTCACTATACATGCCGAGCAAAGAGTAGGAGCTAAGTCACAGTTATGTGCCAAGAAATCCAATTTCATCAAGTACCGAGTGATCCAAAATGATCAACTGCCGAGTAATATCAAGTGCCAAGTGATCCAGAGTGATCAGGTGCCAAGTGATACAGTTTTGTTTAGGTGTTGAGCTATCCAGGAAACAACATGTGTTGAGCATTAGTAATGCTTCATGAGCCGAGTAACTCAGAATATCAGCATAAAAGTTTGTAATTGCACAAACTATGATGTAAACCATTTTTGTAGTTGACATAAGGTAAATCTCAAAAGATCTAGAGTTAAGAACAAATCTTTTACATTTCCTATGCAATCTACATGCATCCAATTGGAAAATTGGAAAGGCATGCAACCAATCAACAAAAGGCAAGTATTGAGTAGGAAATTTAGATTCAATGTGGATCATAGATCCATACCTAACCCTAAGTCTTCAAAGTATTTTAAAGGAAGAAAAAAAGTCTCACTATAACAAGAATGGGAGAGAGAACAGTGTTAAGGGGAAAACATAGTGGAATTCAGTGAAAGGAGACATAGAGGGTAAGAGTAGAAATTTGATATTTAGTTGATCAAAACAAAGAAAAGGAGGTGAACAGAAACCAGATCTCAGAGGATTGAAATCAGAGAGAGAGCCAGAACAAGTGTCTGCATTCAGCAATTAAGGATTGCAAACTATTAGGTCTATAATACCTAATACTCTCTTACCATTGTATTAGAAAGGAAACCCTATGTAGATAGGTTGGCTTAACAGTTATTTTTAGATCCTTATCAAAAGGTGATTAAATCCTTTAATAGGGTAACACTTCATGTAAAGTGTTTGAAAATCCTTTAACCAGGTCACTATTGACACAGTGTAAAGCCTTTAATAGGGCAGGCCTTTAACAGGGCAGACCATCAGAAGTGGTTGAACAATATTGCTACAGTGATTTTGTGGGTATCATCCCCACCCCAGTTTTACCTTCTTATTTCTAGAAGGTTTTTGGGTTACCAAATTCTAATTTTATGTGTTGTTGATGCATGTATTAGTTTCATGTTTATTTGATGTGTTTACATGCATGTAATTTACTTTTAGTTAAAAGTTTTATTGGTTAAAGTGTGATACTTCTTATTCACCCCCTCCCCCCCCCCCCCCCCCTCTCATAAGTATTCTTTCCATATTTGAATATTCCAACAATAAACCGATGGACCATCATAAAGTTGACTCTTTCACTATTGTTGGAAACAACTTGAGCTTATGGGCCTTAGTGTTGTAGTCAAAGCTACAATAGATTATGTCAAACTTAAACAAGAAAGTATCAGGATCTTTGGTTGCAAGGCCATAAAACTTTGGAAGAGCATTTGGAGGTATATTTTTGAGATTAGCATTGGTGACAAGGCTTGGGAGAGGAAATGGAAAAGTAGGTTGTGCCATTACTGGAGGTATTTGATTATGAGGTTGCTATTGAAAAGGAACATTGGGTACTAGATTGTTAACAACTAGTGGGTTTGGAGTAGTACTATCAAGAAAATTGGCAAAAATTTTAGCAAAATGTTGAAGAGCACTTGTATCCAAAGGTTCTAATCTTGAGGACGATTCTATAGGAAAAATAGGGCTTGCATCCAAAAAAGGCAACTGAGCTTCTTCTTTGATTTCTTTGTTCAGATTAATAGACTCTCATGGAAGAAATCTCCCATATTCATCTTTTTGTCTTCCTCTTCAATGCATGCAATTAAATTGGTAACTTTTTAATCAAACGCATAATCTTGTAGTTTCTAACTAACACACTAATCTAAAAATAGAGGGCTCATGAAGGTTCCTAGTTTGACACCGTCCCTAGAAATGGTGCCAAAAATGTAGGGTTTCCATAATAGGTCAAGATAATCACACCACCATTCCTTTCTCAAGGATACTATATCCATTTTAAGAACTATCTATTCTATTATGAAAATACATTTGAATTTTCAACCTAGGGACATAGGACTTGAAATGGGTCAGCACAGTATGTGCACAAAGTTCCTTTAAGAGTCTTAACACCTATGCTACAGGAAAGTAAAATGCATGAAAGGAATCTATACTACTAACATAGAATAGTAAACACAATTGAACTATCAACAGAGAATTGCAAAAACTACAGAAAAGGGAGTTCTAAACTAGTTAACAATTCAACCATCCACTATGATCATTTTCCACAAGTATTGTAAGAACTTTCATAGTAACTATGTTGTAGGAGTAATATAGTAAATCTACCTTAAAATAAGGAATTGCAAGAAATTAATCTACTCTAACTAAATCTATTCCACCTCCCAAGTGGGCCCCCTTAGTTGGCTTCAACTAACTAAGAACACAATAGGAAATCACAATCTCATTAGAATTCTTCTTTTGTTACATGACTAAATAATTCATAGAGAATAGAAAAGAGAAACTTTAGAATCCCTTTAACTCACTCTAACTTTCCCCCTTCCTTCTTTATATATAGAGGATTGGAACTTATTACAAACATAACATAAAAACCATGAGCAAACATTGTCAGAAGAAAAAGGCACAATGTCAACCATGACTTTAAAACATGTATTGAACAACTAAATAATAGTCCATAGATAATGTAGCAAGTTGGGTCTCCTAGAATAACTCTTCTCAAAGATGTAGCTTATCACTCAGAACTGATCTACGCTTCTCATGTTATGATCAATCTTCGTTACTCCTTTAATATAGTGATCTCCACTCTTTGCATCACTTCTCCATTTCCTAAAACTTAGCAACATTCGAACACATATAGACAACAACACTTCTACTCTTATTCAAATTTTAGAAATAGCTTAAAATATTTATATAAAATATTGTACTTTATATATAATATTAAGCAAGGTATTTCATATCCACTATCCATAGGTTTAATAAGTTCTAGCTACATCCAACATAAATTCACAAGACATTTAAAACAAATATGTTGGAAATGTTTTTTCACAAGGTTTAAAGAGTAAGTTCAGACTATAAAAACTATATCAAATTTGAGACATTAATATGACTCATCAAAGATCATTCTTTGATACCACTTGTACTGAAATAACTTGCACAATAGAAGAAATAATATGAAATATTATATGATACTTTGTAATAACTAAGAGTAATAGGCAACTTTGATGGGGCAACCTCCAAATATCTCCAATGAGAACACACTTGACAACATGATCTTGAAATAAGACTCAAAACCTCCTATATATACCTAATTATTCTTAGGTTGAATAGATACAACCCTACATAATACCTAGGCAGACCTACCTACCTAAATAATAATATAATAACAATAGCATGCCTTAATTAAGGATTAAGATAGCCACAAGTTGACTATCCATAACCCTATATACACCAATATTAAAGGCATAGAAGATTTGATCTTATTAAGAGAAGATTGATTTAATTATGGATGATATGATCATGGTTAATCTTGGTGGAATTGGAAGCTTTCAATTCCTTGGTTGTGAGGTGGAAGATCATGGTTATGGCTCACAATTGCAGAAGACTTATTCAAGTTTTGATTGAATCCTATTACAAACCTATTGATTCTTGTTGGTGGACATATGAATGAAGTTTGAGGTGGTTGGACCTTGTTGTAATTCAATATGTCACCTAAGAGAATGAGACCTAGGAGGTTGGAATATATATGTGAAGAATTCAAAGCCAAGACGAGGAATAAAATCATAAATATCTTGAAAGGCTTGAGAAAATACCCTTAAACAGAAAATTAATATGTTGAAGTTGTTGAAGATCTTGAAGTACCCAAAATAGAGATCTTGTAGAACAAGAAAGATTGCTGAAAGATATGACACAAGTTAGTAAGATTCATAGAATGGAAGTTTCAAATTATTTTGGTTCTTTAGATCCTGAGGAAAGGATAGATTAGAATAATGAACTTGAGGATATCTTTGATCTTAAGAATATTATAGATCCATAGATATTTAGGTTAACAAAAAATAATTTGAAAGGTCATGTTACCTTGTGGTGGAAAGAATTACAGAATCATAGAGATTATAATTGTGAACCTAAGATTAGGAGATGAAAACATATTTTTTCTAGATTGAAGGATAAATTCATTCTTGAAGACTGTGAATTTGATTTTTTTAGGAAGTTGCAAAACTTGAAGTAGAAATATATGTCTATGAAGAATTACATTGAATAATTCTACAAGACATTAATTAGATCTAGACATCAAGAGTCTTCTAAAGAAAAGGTTGTAAGGTATGTTAATGCTTTTAAATTCAATGTTTAAGATGAACTGAGTAAGTTAAAACTTAGTTTGATTGAAGATGCTTATTAGTATGCACTGAAGGCTAAAGAAAAATTAGGAAGAAATAAAGGTAAACAAGTGACTAAAGTATATAAGGGTGAGAAAGCTGATTATGATAAGAAGTATGTATTCAAAGGTACTTGTTTTAAATTTGGTAAAGATCATCTCCAAGCTTTTAAATTCCTAAGTGTAAAAGTTGACAAATAAAACTTGATAGTACAAGAAGATCAAAAAGTGGACACTTCTGATGTTCATATGACTTCACCTAAATTTGGAGAATCTCTTTTGATGAGAAGAATTATATTGGCTAAGAATGATTTGGAACCAATGAAAATAGGAAACATATTCTGAACTATTTGTAATTACGGAGGTAAATGTTGTAAGATTATTATGGATAGAAGTAATACTAATAATCTTGTTTCAGAAGAAATGGTTAGGAAACTTAGTTTGCAAAGATTGAAAAATCTACTCCTTATGGTATCAATTGGTTTCAAGATTATCATTGGCTGCAATTTAGAGAATAATGCTTGGGTAATTTCAATATTTGACCTTTTAAGGGTGAAGTTTTATATGATGCAGTAGACTTGAGTGTTTGTCATGTTTTACTTAGAAGACCTTGGCAGTCTGATAGAGGAGCTATACATGATTGCAAAACGAATATAATTACAATTGACAAGGAGAATGGAAAGTATTTTTTATTCATTTGAAGGATGAAGAAGATGGAAAAGAAAATAACATGATTGTTTTCAAGACTTTCAGTTTGAAGACAACAGAACCTGTGGTTAAGGTTATTTATGATGAAAGATAGATTGACTTGAAGTTATCTAATCTCATGGTTAAGGATAGAGGTAAATGAAATAAATATTCTACTCAAATGAAGGAATGTAAAAAGTATGATTAATTTGATCCTATAAGTTGTAGCAGCAGTAGTAGATGTGAAATGTCTAAAGGAATAGTCGGTTGTGGTAGTAAGCTTGGGAAGGCTTCTATGGTGATTGATGAAGGGGAATTGTGGATTAAGAATGAGATATATTCTAAATTCTATTAGGTGTTCATAAGTCCTTATGGAAAATATTTTGTTACCTTGGATTGATGGAAATCTTGCATCCCCAAAAATATATATTCTTATTTTCTATTTTCCAATTATCTATCTAATAGTTTGATTGAACAACACTTTCTTATCCTTTCTATATTCCATGAGTTGAACTTCATATTGTGGACCTATCATGGATCATTATCATAAGTTCTTAAAATTTAATTTTATAACTAATAGAAGTTATGCTTCATCTTCTCAAGTGTTAATCTCCTATGTTGTTCTTCATATGATGCCTAGTATTTAATATGGTGAGGTTATATACTTAAAATTTAGCTTATGGACTTTTAGATCTATATAGTTAGTTAATGTGTAGACCTATACCTAAGGTCACATAATTTTTTATCATGTATTATATATTTGTTCATTAATTCATTAAGGTTTGGTTCTATATTTTTATAACACCTTTCCTATTCTTTGAGATTGTGAACTCAAAGCTAACCCATGTTTCCTAATTGCTATATATATAATGTCTTAGAATCCTAGAGGGTAGGATTGGATGATTATTCAATTAAAAAACTCATGATCAAGGAAGTAGATATTGAGAGTAGAAAGTTTTGGTCTATAACCTAGAATGCATTGGTCATAAGTATGAAGGCCTTAAATCCCAGCATATTTTATGTGAGTGGCTGATTGTCTGGGGAGATACATAGGGTACTTGGTTCATAAGGGCATTATTAAAGGTTTGAAACCTTCTTCCCATCCTCTCATATGTTTTGATGGTCAGTTTTTTGATGATACCATTTTTATGGGTAAATCTGAAGTCAAGGAAGCCAAGAATCTAAAGCAAGCTATTAATCTTTATTCTTCTGCCTCAGGTCAATTGGTTAATTGGAATAAAAGTGCAATGTTTTTTATCAATACCCCCATTCCAAGACAAAAATAAAATTGCTAATATCCTTGGGTGTTCTATTGGATCTTTCCCTTCCACTTACTTTGGTCTACCTCTAGACTTGAAGATCCATAATTTCTTTTGGGAAGATCTCATTAATAAATTCCATAAAAAGCTGGTGGGTTGGAAAGGTTGTCTCTTAAGCTAGGCAGGTAAGATAACTCTCCTCAAATCTTGTCTTCAAAGCATACCTACTTATGCTTTAAGCCTCTTTATAATTCTTATGAAATTTTTTGATTCTATTAAAAAAATCCAAAGGAATTTTTTGTGGTCTGGTATTGAGGAAAAAAAGAGAATGTCCTTAATTGCCTAGGACCAAGTTTGTAAACCTATTAGTGAAGGTCGATTGGAAATTAGGAAAATAAGAAGTATGAATAAAGCCCTTTTGGCCAAACAAGGTTAGAGAACTTATCATGATGATAAAGAATGGAGTACTATTTGGAAACATAAGTACCTCTTTAATATGAATTCTTTGGCTGATTTATTTTCCTCTCCTGATGTTCTTTATGCTTCTATAATATGGGGAGTTGTTCAGGGGACAAAGAATACTCTTGGAAAAGGATGTTCCTAAAAAATTGGAAATGGGCAAAAGGTGAGATTTTGGGAAGACGTCTAGTTATCGGATCACCCCCTAATTCTTGATTTTCTAGATAATGATGAAGTTGAGATATGTAAGCAGTGATATGGCACTTTTGTCTATCAGTATTGGCATAATAATACTTGGGTGAAATTGATAGATATTGATCAAGGATTCAATAACATACAGTTGAGTTTGAATTCCTTCTCTCTTTATCGCATTTTTGAGGATAAGATGATATGGAATGCTGATCCAAGTGGCCAATTTAAAGTTTCTACTCTCTTTTTTTCAAGGGAGAAGTGCAATCAACCCTTTTGGTCCCAAGCTTGGATTAAGGGCCTCATACCAAAAATAAATATCTTCTATTGGATTATGCTCCAAAACAAAATCCTGACCCAGGACAATCTACAAAAAAGAGGAATTAATGTGGTTAATAGATTAATCTTATGCAAAAATGGATTTGAAGATAGAGGCCACTTATTCTTGAATTTCTCTTAAAGTCATCAAGTTTGGAATGAGATTCTAAATTACTGGAGTATGACTTGGGTTCATCAAAATAATATTGAACTTTGTTTCAAAAGTTGGAAATGTCCTTCTAAGGATCCTAAGGTTCAATTTCTTTGAAAAATAACTCTTCTTCATCTCTGGTAGGGTATCTGGAAAGAAAGAAATAATAGAATCTTTAGAAACAAGGATTTTCCAAGATGGGTGCTGGGACAAAATATTGTTAGAGCAATCAAAGAGAACTTTAAATCTCAGAGGAAAACTGATCAAACTTTTCAAATTGATATTACTTTGCAATCAAAAGGTCCTATTTTGAATTTTGATAACCCAAGATTGACCATAAGATGGAATATGCCTCCTAATGGATGGATAAAAGGAAACTTTGATGGGGCTACTAAGGGAAATCTAGGAAGAGTTGGATGTGGAGGAGTTTTGAGAGATCATGTGGGAAATGTAATAGATGCCATTGTTGTTCCTATAGGTCAATCAAATAGCCATATTGTTGAAGCTACTGTTGCTCTATATACCATGAAGTTAGTAGCTAATATGGGGTACCCAAAGCTATGGTTGGAAGGGGACTCATTGAATATTATAAATACTCTTAATAACAAAAATTCAATTACATGGTTGATTGAGGCAACGATCATGGAGATTAAATTTCTTATTAATAAATTTGAAAATTTAATTATTTCCCATACGTATCGAGAGGACAATGGGGTTGCTAATTGGTTGGCTAACCATTCAATCCAAATGGGATATAAGATGAAGTGGGTCGGTAAACTTAATAAGCATGTTGATCTTAAAGCTCTTATTAATTATGATGTCATTCATTCTAATGTGGTAAAGATATGCCAAGATTAGAAATTTAATGATTTATGATAGTAGGGCTACTACTGTCAGTGTTCCTTCCCCAAGGAAGTACACTTATGTGATTACAATGTGGGCTTTGCAAGTATCATTTTCGAAGAGGGTTTTATTTGATTTGAAAATTTGGTTTCAGCTTTACCTGGTTGCTCTCTACTTTTGGCTTCCTCTAGTTTTTGGGTCTCTCAGTAATACTCTGCAAATGGGAGGTGAACCAAGGAAACAAGAACCTAGTAAATGCAATGTCTAGAAGGCTTGAAAAGATGTATGGAAGATCTTACAAAGAGGAAAGGTGACCAACTAATTAGAATGGTTGCATGGGTTTAAACTGCATGTCACCATGGCCTTTTTCAAAAATTGGACTGATGACAAGGTATCCTTACATGGTGTCACTATGAAATTAACGGAGGATTTCATAGCTGAAATTAAGAGTTTACCCATGGAAGGTATCAAATTAACTAAGCAAAAAAATATCTAAAATGTGGCATTCAAAAAAATTCTAAAGATGGAGGCTGAAGAGAAAAATCTAAAAAGAATGGAGATTTCTATGACTTGGACCAAATAAAGGGAATTTGGCGGGATGTGCTCTCCTATACCCATGAGTATTTCATCCTTGATGGTAGAAATAAAAGAGTTCATAAGTTTCATTTTGTCTTCTTGAATCATTTCAGGCATAAGGATAGACTTTCTTTTCCCTTCTATTTGCACATCTCTTTGCTTCAAAGTCTACATGCCCATAGAAAAAAGGAGTCTCATCCTATATTGCATGAAGGCCTAATTCTCCTCATAGAGGGTTATTGTAAAAACAAGTCCATTATTTCCACTCCTTCTTTCAAAACATGGAAGGGTTTTATCTCTAGCTCCCACTCCAAAAAGCAAGAAGGATGAGAAGCTTAAAGACAAATAAAGGAGGATAAGACATAATACTTCACATTCCCAAAAAAAATGGTGGAAGAGGACTCTAAATCTATAAATACTGATAGTAATGAGAATGATACCCCAAAGGAAGAGGAAGGTACGGATGTTGGGGATCTTAGTTCCAATTTAAATGGTTATCCAAAAAGTAAAGAAAAAAGTGGGACAAAGGACTTGAAAGAAAATAGTGAAGTTAATTCTAATCAAGGAAAAACTGGTGATGAGGGTAATAAGATGGAATCCAGTGTTGATAAAGAAGAGATGGAAAAGGTTATTGAAGACCCCATTGTGGAGGAACATATTGTAAAGACCCCTTCACCAGCCAAAGAGATTGGGGAATAGGACAAGATTGAGGACCTAGCCACCACTTGGGTTGAGGATCAAATAGACAGGGTGGTTTCACCTCCTTGTGAGGTTGCAGAATAGGATATTAGTGATTCATCACAGACAGATACTAAGCTATCCTTTTTGCATTCAACCAAGCTCAAATTTGATTCCATGCTTCATGTTGATTCATGAATATACAATGAAATTATGGATCTTAAAAAGAAAATGGATATTATGCAACATAACTAGGAAGTTTATCGTGTCACTATTAGCCAAATGGAGGTGCAACTGGGTGATATCCCAAACAAACTAAAAGAGTATGAACAAAAATTACATATGCTCACTAAGGAAAGTGGGACTAAAATGGAACAAGTGACTTCAAGCATCTATGCAGTGGCTACTAGTCTTGGCAAGTGGGCAAATGAGGAAATTATATCTCCGAGAGGACCAAGCAAGAGTACTAGGCAGAGTACCAGGAAGAGGGCTCTAGAGACTGATGTTGCTTTGGTTGTTGATTCGATACAAGACACTATAGAGATTGGAAAGGAGGTCACCAAAATGATTAAAGAGCTGCAATAGCCATCTTTAACGGGTTATGTTTTCTACTTTTGTCTCAGTTTAGGTCTCATTTTCTGGCTGTAGAAACTGGTTTTTGTTGTTGGTACTATTTTTTGATTTTTATCTTTTTCTAGGTTCCAGGTCCTTGTAAAACCTGGGTTTTTGGACTTATTTAGTGGTTTCAGGTCCCTATAAAACCTGATTTTGTTTTTTGTTTCTCTTGTAGGTTTCAAGTCCTTGTAAAACCTGGTGGACTTTATCGCTCTATCCTCTTTGTTGTTGTATAAGGGTTTTGGGGCCCCTTCAAAACCTATTTTTACCGTAATCTAAAACATATTTTATGTGAGTTGTCTTATTAATCAGTATTTAGTTGTATAAATCAAGATCTATTTTTAATAAGAGAGTTTTTTTTTCAAATGGATATTGTTATAATTTTTTGTGTTGCTATTGTTGGGGACTTGTTCATTTTCCTTTGGAGATACACCTTCCTTGTACTACATCATGGAATTTACCAATTTATTTGGTTTCTATGAGTTTTGGCATCTGCATAGATGAATTGACATCTCCAAATGACATACTCTTTTTTTTTTATATAGTTAAGATAGATTCATTTGAGATGGGTTTTATCTCTCTAGGAGTTACAATAAAAATTCTAAATTTCTAAATTTGATAAGATTTGAGACTTAGCCAAATTTAAAGATTCAACCTTTGTCTTTTAGCATGGTGTTCAGTAGATAAGTGATTATAACCTTGAACCATTGTCTTGTGCATGACCATTTGAGGCTCCCTTCTTACTATTCTAATTATGTTAAAGTTCATTGGAAATGGGCTTGTATGTTTAACCATGCTAGGAACTTTTACTTTAGGCTTTAAAAGAATAGCTTGGGATAGATAGTTAATTATGTCCCTCTTAGGGTCCATGGATGTTATTTGGATCTCCTTTGAGTATTATTGTGATTCATGTGATCTATGATTCTAATTTATCGTTTAATGTTTGAGGATCTTTCAAAGTATTAGTCAGATTTTTCCTTATGTAAGTGAACATGTGAGTTATGCCATGTTCCCTATTTTATTATATTGTTTAGATTATTTTTATTGTTGCACTTGGTTAACATTGTTGTTAAGTAACTTGTCGTAAGAAAAACATTATTTAATGCATGTTTTATCTTTCCATTCCAAGGATTCTCAAGAAGACCATTACAAACAAGTTATCCAAGTGTCAACCACTTCCCTGGATCCCAACCATCTCCCCCTTTGGAATTGATGGTAACACATGATGAAAATTAATCAAACCCCCAAAAATTTGCTTCTTGAGCAATCTCTGCAAAACATCAATTGAATCTAGGTTTTTGAATACTCTCCTATCTACATCAATTCTCTATTTAATACTCTCCCTTATATATGTTACTCTATCCCATAAATATACCATCTATATATGATTTTTTCATGTGCTACATTCACCCATTGGCATTACTAGCAAAGGTATCACTATGCTAATGTGAGAATCTAAAGTTCTCTCATTATTATATCTATTAAACCAACCTACAAATACAAGGTTTCAACAAACCTTTTTTTATCAAAAACATTATATAAGAGTTCATGAGTAAATTTTCCCAAAACAACTACTCCCCCATATGAGAAACATCAAGCATCTACTGTAGAATGAAAAGAGCTCTAATTGTACTATATCGATGTAATCCTTGCATCAATTACTCGAAATTAGGTACCCCAATCATACCTAAGGTACTCAAAAGTATCCTTAGCCAAAGGTTTAGTAAAGATATCTTCTATGTTTTCCTTTGTATTGGCATACTCCAATATGATTTCCTTTTCTTTAACATTATTTCTTATAAAATGTTATTTTACAAAAATATGTTTTGTCTTTGAATGTAAAATTGGATTATTTAACATGTTTATTGTACTTGTATTGTCTCAATGAATAATAATAGGTTTTAGAAAATCAATACCTATTTCCTTTAGCATTTCTTTCATCCATATGATCTAATTATAGTTATTTGTTATTACCATATTCTCTACTTCTGTTGTACATTGTGAAATGCAATCACATTTCTTGCTTAGCCATAAAACCAATCTATCCTCCCAAGAAGAATGCACCACCACTAATACTCTTTCTGTCATAAATATTGCCTTCCTAAACTCCATTAGTATATACACAAAGAGCGAAATTATTTGATCTAGCATATAATAATCTAAAATTTTATGTTCCCTTCAAATATTTGAATATCCTTTTTCCTATTTCTAAATATGTTTCATAAGGATCTATCTAAAATATTGTAATAATACCAATTTTATTTTCTATGTCTGGCCTTGTATGAGTTAGATATTGTAATCCTTCTATTACTAATCTATAACTCATTTGTATTTCACTAGGTAACTCATCTTTACTTGACAATTTTCATCTTGTAACCATAGGTGTACCATCTTATAGCTCTTCAATCTAAATCTTTCAATAGATCCTTAAGATACTTGGTCTATATATGAATATTCCATCCTTTTTCTATTTTCTTAATCCAAGAAATATTTCATTTCACCAATAATAGACATTACAAATTATTTTTTCATTTTCTTAGAAAATTTCTCACTAGCCTCATCATTGCCTCCAAAGACAATATCATCAATAAATATTTCAATGATCAATACATCATTTTTTTTTTCTTGAAGCACATGTTAATGTCTACATTACCTTTCTTAAATCCCAAGTGTAGTAAGTCCTTGTCCAATCTCACATACCATACTCTTGTTGAAACATTTAGGAAAGGTAAGATGTTGAGAGGGGGTGAATCATTATCTTTTAAAACTTTTAACCCTCAAAAAAATTTCAACCTTTAAATATTGTATCTAGATTTACATGCATATACTTAAAAAATAATGCTAAATGAAAGTAAAAATATCAAGCAACAATAAAAACAAACATGCAACACACACCCATCAACACATTTGACACAAGTGTTTGGTCTCACAGAAACCCTTAGAGGAAAAACTATGGTTGGGATGGCAATCATAGATCCTTCACTATTATGGTAGAAAAGTTTCACTGTTAGAACATATAATGATGTCACTTCTGGTGACTTACCTTGAAAGGAGTAATACATTAGGACCTACAAAAGTCCACCTTGCTAAAGGATTTTGCAACACTCTTAAAGTGTTCACTCTATTAGGATATTTTACAATAAGATTGTTAAGTCCAATCAAATTAAGATATTTTCTACTATAATAGTAAGAAATCAATAATAAAGTGATCTAAATATATGCAACTTACCTTGTTTGTTCATATCCAATCTTCTTTGTATTGATATACCATCTTGTTGTGATGGATTTCAACTAGATTTTCCTCATTCTCTTCTTGGTAGTTCTTCTCTCCTCTAACAACATCAAATCTATCCTTGAACCATCTATATATAGAGATCTTGTGTCTTCCATCATACATGACCTAATTAGGATTTGGATTCTTCTAGAATGATTGATCAAATAAATCAAAAATCCTCATTCATCCTTATCATCAATAATATTGATCAATTATTTTATTGGCTTACCCTTATGTCTTGGGATCCATAAAATCATGCATCAATCCCAATATACCTCACATAATCATCTTTCTCACCTTTATAAATCATTTCCTAGCTTGCTAGGATTTATCTACATAGAATTTTTTGTATTTAAAAACTTTCATGGTCATCCTATGTTTCTCAATAAATATTAATGCATCTACTTAGTACACTTTTTGTCCTTCGGTAATGTACATTCTTGGTCATTATTGTGCTCAGTTATCATATGTCACTTGGTATCTACCTCTATTCATTAATTCTATAACTGCTTGGTAAGAGAGTTCACTGACATGCCTGCCTTGTATTCATTGACCTTACTCTTCAACATAGATTGGCACTAATGATAGAATTAACATGAATTTATGCATAATATTCACCCCCCCCCTTTTGGAATGAGTGATAAAAACTTGTTCATGTGCTCAAAATTGTACTTAGTAAAAACTTGGGTTACTCTCCCTAAGTTTATACTCCTCAATTTAATTGATTTTTTCAAAAATAAATTTAAAACTTATATCATCCTTATATATTCTTTTCCTTATAACTCCATATGAAAATTTTTCATATACTATTCTCTTTACTCATATTCATACCATACTATCCCCCTTCTTTGACAATAATATCAAAGAGTCCTAGCGAAAATAAAAGTATTATACAAGATATACTTACATCATATAAAAAAAAACTTTGTGTCTCTTTTTCACTCTCTAGCATGGAGTTCCATGCTTCCTTCAAAGTTCATAATCCCATTTTTTGTGTGTATTTATGATGAGAATTCAAGTAAGTAATCAATCAAAAACATTTCTTGCATTGATACTAACTCTCTGGCCTTTTTGGTGTTTTTTTGTATTACTTTCAAAAGTAGTATAAGAAGTTCCTATAATTCATGAATGCTTTCTCTCATCTTATTTTCCTCTCTTCTTAACTCTAACTAAACACCCATGAAGTGCTTGATCTTTTGATAGTGAACCTAGAATGACCAAGGTTCATTGGTTAGCTTACCAACACTACTCTTAAATTATTCATAAATTTGTTTCAATTTTTCTAAATGTACTATGTGAATTGAGGTATATGACACAAATTTTGTATTAGTTGGATAATATATTTCAATTTATTCTCCAAGATTATAGTCAAAGTCTCAAGTTTGGCTTGCTGAACTTTAATAGAGTCATTCACCTTTTCCATAATTTTGTGCTCTATTTCTTTTTTTCTCTCTCCATTAGTCTTTCTCAAACATCAACATTCAAGGCATTGACTTTATTTGCAAGTGATGCTAGTTGATAAATAATTTTTACTTTTTCATCTAATGGTGCATATGGAATAATATGTAGTAGGATGTTCTTACATCTAATAACCCTATTTTTCTTTTCTTCATGTTTCATCTAGTCTTGCGCAGCTTTCCTCTTGCATACTTCACCATATTTTTCTAATTCATTAGGATCAAGTTTAGTCATGTCATATTGAGTTATCTCAATGACTTCATCTAAAGTGACTCGATCTTTCTTATTCTTCTTCTTTTTCTTATCCTGAGAAGTGATCAAGCTTGTGCTCAATAATGTCATTTTTTACACTAGAGCTTGTTACACCTCCTCTTTCTTTTTTTGATCAACATTAGAAGGTTTACTTCCCATCCTCTTATTCTACTTATGTTGTGAAGGTGGCTCGGTGCTTGCAACTTGCTTAGTGGTAACTTTCTTTTGTTTGAGTTGTTCCTCAATGGGTTTCTTAGAAACCTCTTTTTATTTATCCTTTCCTATTTTTTTATTTTCTTCATCTTTCTTATTTTCTTCAATTATCTATGGATCATTAGTAATTAAATACCACCAAGATAACTAAGTAGGGGCAAGTGAATCATTTATGTTCTCAAAACAATGTTTAATAACTTTATCAAATCTGAATCATTTAATCAAAATTTGCAACAAGCATATAAAGATAACCATGCATTATAACATTAGATATGTTAATTGGGGAAACCCTTGATTAGAGAGAAAACCCTAGCAGGAATGATCTTCACAGGATGATGTACTAATAGTAAAGTTCCTTGTGAAAAAATGGACTATGTTAAGAGCCAATGAAATAGAAACAATACATATGAGTCCCTGTTAGGAGACTTTGAATCTTTGTCAAGAGATTCTAACCATGTTAGGAGTTGTACCAACCCTATTTGGAGTTGAAAGGATAATTGAACCCACTATTCAAATAGCCTCATACTATCTTTACTAAAGAATCTTCAAGATAATATATCCAAGTTCTTGAAATGGGTGAACAATAACTTCTTTACCAATACAATTCCTTTAAAGCTCATAGTAAATCATCAACATCAATCTATTCTCTGATCATACATAATTCATATTCAAGCTCACATAAATAATAACCATCCATACTAGATACTTTACTACAAGGAAAAAAACTTTCCTTTATATCAATTCCTAATAATTAATTAAGACAGTCTTAGGCTTTCTCAATTTATAATTAATAGTATAGTTCAGGACTATATTAAGATATATTACATTAAATTTTTTCTTATAATCAATACTTTCCATAAATATTTTCAATAGTAGTCAGCCTTTAGGGAACAACATGTTGAACATCTTCACAAATCCTCATAGAATGAGAATCTAATTCTGCCACATTAACTAAAGCATATTGAACTTGTATTTCACCATAATCCAAGCCCATTGAATGATCCTCATCTTCACCAAAAAATATATAACACAATTACCAAAAGCTCTCTCTAAGAATAGTCTCCACAAAACATTTTGTAACTCATTTGAATCTACATAAATTTTTTCGTAAACATAGACATAGTATCAAAATATATTATTGCATATACCTTCAAGTGCATATAACATAACTCACTGACTATGAACCTCATCAAATGAATCTTCCTCTATAATTCTATCTAAACTATCTAGAAAATTGATATTTTGGCATCAATGACAAACACTATAAAAAATGTAGCACGTAAGTACTCAATCATCTCTTTGACATACTAAAAAACTCCCCATAAAACATCACAAAGCATTCATTCTTAACAATATCCCCCTTTGGAATTGATGGAAATATAAGATAAAAAACATCAAAGTAACACGAATGCCAAAAGATATTTCTTCCTCATCTGCCTTTACTTCCCCATTCATGTTTCCTATGAATATAAGCATACATCTCTCTCTTAGATAGGTTGTAAAGAGTCTTTCGTGTTCTAATCATAACCATAAAGTATATCTCCCCATCTCACTACCAGGCACGATGAAGGTGTTAATCTCCCTCATACATAAATAAGATTCTCTCCCCCAATAATCAATGTTATTCATGTGTTACTCTCTCTCATAATGTTATTTTTCATGCATACTTGTCTCCCACATTGACATCAATGAAAAAGGTGTCATTATGCCAATTAACAAAGTTTAATCTTCTCTAATACAATCTACAAAAGAGATCAAGTTTCTAAAGACACTATTGATATCATTAGCAAGAGTCCCTAATGACATCTCAAACACATATACTCCTCCATAGGAGAAGCATCAAGCATCCAGTTCAAACTTAAGAATAGTGCTCAAACATATACCAAACTAATGTAATCTCTGAATCAACTTCTATGAAGAAGGTTGGGGCATGATCCCAAGTATAACTCGCAAATACTAAAATGTATCATTAGCCAAAGGTTTTGTAAATATGTCCTCTATCTTCTCCTTTGTGTTAACATACTCCAATTTAATATCTCGCTCTACTACCTTTTCTCTCAAAAAGTGATAATTGAAATGTTCTTTTTCTTTGAATGTAACACTAGATTCTTTGACATGCTAATTGTACTTGTGTTATCCCAATGTATGATAACAGGATTAGTAAACTCAATTACAATATCCTTCAGCTTTGCTTCTTCCAAATTATCTTATTACAATTATTTTCTATTTCTATATATTATACCTCTGTTGTACTCTTTGAAATGCAATCTTATTTCTTGCTTAGTCAAGAAACCAATCTTCCTCTTAAAAACAATTCTCCACCACTAGTGATTTTACTATCTTCTACACTTTTTTCTCAATCAACATCTGTATATTCAAAAAGTGTGAAATTATGTGATCTATCATACCATAACCCATAATCTAGAGTTCATTTCAAATATCTAAAAAAATATTTTTATTGTTTCAAGATGTGTCTCTTTAGGCTCTACTTGAAATCCGGCCACAATTCCAACTGCAATAGCTATATCAAGCCTAGTATGTGCCAAATATTGAAATCCTCCAATCATAGATATGTATCTTGTTTTTTTGTACTAGGAGATCAATCTTTTCTTGATAACTTACATTCAGTCACCATAGGTGTTCCAACGGGTTTACAAATTTCTAGTCCAAATATTTTTAACAAGTTCTTAAGATATTTAGCTTGTGATATGAAAATTCCATCTTTATTCTGATCTACAATCCTAAGAAATATTTCATCTCATCAATCATACTCATCTCAAATTAATTCTTCATCTCTTTTGAAAATGTTTTACTAGTTTCATCATTTCCTCCAAAAATTATGTCATCCACAAATACTAAAATAATTAGAAAATTATCTTCATTATTTTTCAAGTACAAATTACTATCTACATTACCTTTCACAAATCCAAAATTGAGAAAATATTTATCCAACCTCACATATCATACTCTAGGTGCCTGTTTCAATCTATATAATTCTTTCTTCAATCTCTAAACCATATTATTTTCTTTTGTAAAATGAAATCCATTATGTTGTTAAATGAATACCTCCTCTTCAAGTTCTCCTTTCATAAAAGCTAACTAAACAACTATTTGATGAACTTTGAAGTTCTTGATAGTTTCTTATGCCAAAAACATTCTAACTACCTCTAATCTAGCAATAGGTGCAAAATTTTCCTCAAAATGTATTCCCTCTTGTTGTGAATATCCTTTACAAATTAATCTTTCTTTGTTTCTCACTACCTCACCTTGTTCATTCATCTTGTTTCTAAATACCCACTTAATTCTAATAAAATTTGTGTCTTTAGGTTTAAAAAATGGTTCCCAAGTTTTGTTCTTTTCAATCTTCTCTAGTTCTTCTTTCATTGCTTTTATCCAAAAGTCAATTTTACAAGCTTCATATACAATCTTAGGTTCAACTTAAGATATCAAAAATATTTTTTTGGTAACCTTATTTATTGTCATAACTCCTTTGTTCACACTTCCAATGATTTGATTTACAAGGTGATTCTTTACAACATTCTCATTAGGTGTTCGCTGTTCAAATTTGATTTATTTCCTAGGTTCACTTCTTAGTTCTTCTCTCTATTATTTTTTATGTAATTTAGTCTACAAATTAGTGTTATTTTTATTAAACAATTCTTGATTAACATTTTGATTTTTAATCCTTTGATTAGTCTCTTTACTATAATCAAAATCAATTATCCTTTCTTAAATTATATACTTTTTGTCAACTCTCATATTAGCACTTTCAAAACTAATCTTCAATCTCTGGTTAAAATATATGTATGCTTTATAAACTTCAATGAATATCCAAGAAACATTCCTTCATTACTTTTGGAAACAAACTTCCCAATATCATCATCTCTTTTAATAAAATACTTACTTCCATAGATTCTAAATTATTTCATTGTAGATGTATGTCCAAACCAAAGTTCATAAGGTCTCTTACTAGTATCTTGTCTAATCTAAACTCTATTCATTGTGTATAGTACACTGTTTACTAGTTCTATCCAAGATATATATGATATATTATTCTCAAACATCATTTATGTACCTTCTTGTATCTCATTCTATTGCAATTTCTTAGGGGCTAAAAGCTTCCCACAAATGAACTCATTGTTCAAATAGTCTCAAATTGTCATAGCTAAAAAATCTTCAAGAAAGCATATCCAAGCTCTTGAAGTGACTAAAAAAAAAACTTTTTTCCAATACAGTTCCTTTGGATCTCATTGTACACCCTCAATTTCAATCTCTTCTCTGATCATACATAATGCGCATTCAAGCCTACATAAATAGTAATCATCCACACTTGATACTTTACCATAAGGAAACAAAGTTTCCTTTATACCAAGTCCTAATAAAAAATTTACTCGGCCTTGGGAATTTCTCAATTTAAAATTAGAAATATAGGACCACATTAAGATATTACACTACACATTATATTACACATAACACTACCCATAAATATTTTAACAATAGCTAGCCTCGAAGGAACAATGTGTTGAATAGTCTTAATGTAAATCCCTATAGAATTAACAAACTGTTATGCCATATTAGCAATAACATCCTTAAAATATGCTTAACCATAATCCAAACCCTTTGAATGGTATTCAGCTTCACCAAAAAGATATAACAATATTACTAGAAATTGCTAACCAAAAACTCTCTTTAAAATAGTCTTTACAAAACTCTTTATAGCTCATGAAAATCTGCATAACTCTTTACACAAACATAGAAATAGCATCAAAAAACATTCCTAAATATACCTTCAAGTGGACATAACATAACTCACTAACCATGAACCTCACCAACAAATCTTCCTCTAAAACTCTGGCTGAACTATCCAAAAAATTGATATGTTGACATCAATAAAAAATTGTCATGAATGCAACACATAACTACTCAATCATTTCTTTGACATATTGAGAAAATCCTCATACAAAATCATCAAGAATTCATTCTTAATAATGTGTACTTGAATATATGCCAATAGCATTTTTATATGCTTCCTTATCAGTAGTATCATCTTTATTTGAATAGTAGAAAAATTACCTTCATCCTTTTGTTTGGTTACGTTGGGATCTTCATCATTAGTTGTGTCTTTTGGTTTCTCTATAGTCTCATTAGTGTTATCAATATAATTTTTCACATTAGTAGTTAAAGAATCAAAATAATTACTTACATTTGAGTAGTACTATGAGGAGATCAATATGTATGGACTTGTTGCAAAATGGGTGCAACATTCATCAATTGCCCAATTGCTGACTCAGTAACTAGAATCTCTCCCAATTTTTTCTCAGCACTATCCATGACATCTTAATGCTTATTAAGAAATTCATCAAGATCATCATCTAATGCATCTTTTATTACAATTACTTCAATTTTTCTTATTACCATTTTTGAAATGTTATCAATTACTTCACTAAATGTGTCCACAATATCTTCATTATCTAATTGAATGTGTTCTTGTTATTGCTTGGTGTCCTATTTTTATGGCTCCTCACCCAAATGAAAAATCTTTTTAAAAAGCTTCTCACTTTCTTCCTTTACTTCTTATGTTCTTCTCTTCATTATCCTTAATGACCATGTCTTCATCATGAATCTCTTCTTGTGCTTTTTCATGGCTTCATCTATTTCAGGAATTGTTAAGTGTGACATAGTCAACGCTAGAGATCATTCGCTTAGTTGTCTCTTAGTATCAAAAGAATATTTCCATATAACAATTAGTTTTATATATGGTTCCTCTATAATTTTTTCATAAATCTCAATATGAACATACCTATTGGTGTACATAATGTTAACAATAACTTCCTCTATATTTATTTGGTCTTATTTGTTTAGCTTATGATATTTTACAAAATGCATATTCCCCAATCCATGATATTTCCTTATTGCCTCGATGTATTATTCAACGTTCTTTGGTATAATTTATTTACAACTCTGAATTGGTCTTCATTAGATTTAGTCCTTTCACTATCATCTCCTTTTATAATATTTTTCTTCTTCAATTCCTTATACATTGACTCAACATTCTTCCTTTTCTTGTATGTTTGAGTCTATTTTTTCTTGGTTTGAGTGTCCTTTGTCTTTCCTCTCTTTATAGGGGATGTTGATGCCATAACAGATCTAGTTCTAGCACATGTAATCTTAGAACTTTGGGGTTTGGTAATTTGTGTGCATTTTCCCTTCTTATCTTTGGGCTCCACCACCTTAGTTTCCTCATCCTTGTCTTCTTCTTCATGACCCTTGGTTGCCTCTTTAACTGACACTTCTTTGTCTTCACCTTCACCGAATTCATCTTCTAACATATCTTTCATTTTCCTTGACATTTTACCTATCTTAGGGACCAATATTTCTATCTTTGGTCTTTTATTGGTATGTGCATATGTTCCAAATAGCTTGGCCTTTCTATCTATGGGTTCATTTAACAATGCCTTTGTTGTTTGCATGGCTCAGTCAATATTGATTTCATACTCCATCAGGTCCAACCATGTAGCTCTTGGTTTAACTTC
The DNA here is from genome assembly GCA_028749045.1 of Cupressus sempervirens. Lineage (NCBI taxonomy): Eukaryota > Viridiplantae > Streptophyta > Pinopsida > Cupressales > Cupressaceae > Cupressus > Cupressus sempervirens. The sequence continues at coordinate 121,913,153 of CM053788.1, forward strand.
CTTTATTAAACATATGTCTATATCAACTAGAAAGAAAATGGTTTCCTTATAGTCTTCAACTACTTGTGGTGGAATCTTGAAACTTTGATGCATGCTATATTTAAATTTCTCAAAATATTCATTTATTACCTTCTCAAAATTTTCACTGAGATCATTGATATAATCATTAACTTGATAAATTATAGGTGTAGTTGTATCCCAGTTCACATCTCCAATGGTAGGAAAATAGTTTTGCAAATAAAAGAAGATACATACTAATATCGAACCATATTTTGAAGTATGGTCTTATCCATTTGGATGGTCCTCATATTATCTTCAAATTTATTTAATAGAAGCTTGGCTAAGTATATCTTGAAGCCTTTCTTCACAATCCTAAATGTCAAATCTACTACTCCACATGACACACATTTTGGTCTTCTCGACTAAAATATCTTCTAGGCAATCACGCATGTGGAAAAATTCATCTCAGGATCACTAATCATGGATACTCAAAGACCTCTTCCATCCCAAGTTGCACCAATATTCTTCTCAATTTCTTCCCTTAGTACAACTTGCATATCCTTTTCCTTGTTGAAAATGAGATACCTAGTAATCATATGCATTACATCCCTAATGATCTTCATTATTCCTTCTAACCACATAAATTATTGATGCACTTGAGTGAGCCCAAGTTATATCCACTCATTCCTGAAAAAATTTGGAAAATGGATGGCATGTGTTCCACCCTTTGTCTCAAGATGCATATGCTCTTCTTTCAACTAACCATCTACACAAATTTTTTCATATTCTTGTTGTATCTTGTAATCTCCAACATTACAATATTGATTTGAATATATGACATTGTGTAAAAAATGAGTAAAACTCTTGGAGATACAGACAAAAATGCGTTAATTTTATCAGTCTTTTCCACAATCTCTGTATACAACTTGTAGTTCAACTCTTCCTAGTTTTCATTCCTTACCAATTTCACTTTGCAAATCTTTGATGTTTTTACTAGTGCATAGATGGATGTCATTTTTTTAAATTTAATAAACTAGTGTTTTGATTAATAGTAATGTACTATCTTAGACTCACTCAAATATTTCACCAAATCACTTGACTAACTCAAATCTTTGACAATATTTTTGAATTTAGCTCAAAATTCAACTGCTCACTCTGATTGCTTAAAATTACTCAAATTTTCTCTAAAATACTCATGTATGCAACATAATTAATGAACTATTTGAAATCATTATTTATGGGTAAATTTACCTTGAGGTTAGGTAGGCCACAATAAATTCTTTCTTTTCCAACTCAATTATGTACAAACCAACCTTCTTGCCAACTTAAAAACTTTTGCTTGGTTTACACTACACTATTATTGACTGACTAAATTGCTTGGTTGGGTTCACTAACCAAACTAACTTTCAACTTTACATGAGTTATCATATTTCATCTTACATATACTAGTATGGATATCATTCCATGATTCTAAGGAACTGATAAATGATTTAACATCCAAATGTAGATCCCATAAACACCTTTGTGGCTTAATTTACAATTTTAGAGACCTAGTCTAGAGCATGAGGTGTAATGCCCCACCCGAAGATCCTTGGAACAAGGATTCAATACAAGCCATGATTTTTTTTAAAAATTAAACAAGTATGGATGTACATGACACTCCACATATGAGGATCATGAAGATGGAAACGGAAGACTTAGCCACAATCTTAGCAACCAAAGAATCTCCAAATGCCACTACCAAATTGACACACACAAATTGAGAAACAAAAATGAAAGACTAAAATAGAATGAAGAATCTAGGATCTATAAAAGCATGGAAAATTAAGCAAACCCAAAGGGTACTTAAAACACCAAAAAGCAATCTCCAAAAACTAGTGGAGATGCCCCCTATTTTTTGTGCATGAACAACAGTAGACAAAAATTTTGTGTGAGAAAGTGCAGCACGCCACACAAGAACATTCCTTTAAAGTGAGGAAATGCATTAAACGATGAGAGGAAGTACTTTTCCTAGTAGCCAAAGTACCCAAAATTGTTGTGGATTTTCATGCAAGAAAGTGCCAAGATCTACATGAGAAAAACTAGTACACCACGCAAGTTTTTACATTCTTGCCCAAGAAAGCACAATTTTGCATGAGAATCCAAAACAACAACCTAGAAATTAAAAAGGTAAAAATTTAGGAAATAATTTCCTCCATATGGGGAAGTACTGGATCCTCAAATTGAGGCATAGACACTTGAATACTATAACTACAAGATGGAACTACAACAAACATCTAAAACGTAGCTGTAAAAGAATGTACTAAAAGAAACATCATAGTGAATAGAAGCAATCAAACTAAATGTGTAGTTCCTAACAACCATAATGACATCATGATACCTAAATGCCCTAGCAATTCCCCACGTGTAACATCCCAAACTACCAACCAGATCATCAAAGCTATCTTATGAGGACATCAGTACTAAAATGTACTATATCATAAGAATAAGGAAATCTAAGATACTAAGAAATAAAGCATAATATATTCCAACCAATCAAATCACATCATCCAATTCCTATGCTAAACACCATAATAAGGAAATGTTATAAATAGATAATACTGAGGGGTCAAGGGGGGGTGAATCAATATTTTCAATCCTTTTACCCACAACTAAATCTTATTAATTACTTTACCACATGAATGGAAAAGAATACTAATAGTGCTAAACAAGATAATCAACCATACAAGGAGAGAACTCATAACACCATGATTTGTTAACTAGGGAAACCCTGGCCAAGGGAAAATCGTGATGGGGATGAAACCCACAAGATGATTCAATATATAAAGGATCTGGTTAAGGATATTGAACATGTTAGGAGTCTATGAAGCATGTATAGTATCTCAAGTCCTTGTTTAGGAGAATAGGCCTTATTAGAAGCCTCAACCCTATTAGGAGTTGCTTCAACCCTGTTAGGAGTTGATAGACCATACAAACGTGTGCAAGAAGAGCTCATTGCACTAACATGCAACTATACAATAAGTTCTTCAAGAAATACTTCACAAATATTCTGACTGGCAGTCTTCATACAAGAGTGATTGTGAACATATCAATCTGCATCATATTTCACATAAAATTTCTTCACATCATATATCATAATATCACATTCACTTGTTACTCTTATTTCACAAGATCATGTCAAGTTTGCAATCATTAATTACACTTTTTCACACACTCTAACTTCACAAATGAAGTCCTTTACTTATACCAAAAATATTGGTAAATTCTTTCTTAGTTTTCTCACATAACATCCTTAGAAATGGCTCATTAAGAAATAGTAATTAAAATAATAAATTAAGTCATTTAACACATTCTACTGAAATGCTCTATTCTGCACTATATCATCATTGCATTACAAATTCCTTCATAACTTGAACTCCGTTGGTTCTACAAACATGCACACTAGTATACATCATTAGTATGATATCATGCATCTCTAGTTAATTGTGCAAGAGGATATTCCAAAAGAATATTCTACTATAATCAAATCTATTATGCTATTTTAACACTATCTAATACTTAGACAATTTTCCTTCACAAATGATCATGACTAATCTACAAAAAAAATATGTTGCCATAAATGACAAGCATATAAATTAACTAATTGATTGGTCGTATTGCCAACAATCTCCCCCTTTGGCAGTGATGGCAACATTTTGGGAAAATTGGCTAAGTTGCAAACATGTTGTCATACCAATCAAAATAAATAACCATAGCATAGTAAAAACATTGTATTCATGTTTTGAAAGGATTGCATCCCTTATAACTCTGATTAAAACTTACTGCTCCCCCTTACAAATTACAATTACAATATAATTTTCCATATTTCTCCCTCTTTGACATCAATGAGAAAGGTGCTAAAAAAATTAAATGTCTGTCAAAATCTGGTAACTACATCAAAACTTGGAAAAGAAATCACTAAAGTTGTTCTTCAACTACACAAAGAGTTTATTCTAGCCTTCTTTTAGTCCATTAGGTACACTAATTAGTGCACATAAAGCATATGTGGCTAGCTCTACTACGTTCAAGATTGTAGCCAGAAACTTGTCATATGAGGACTTTTCTGCCAAGCATTCTCCCAACTAATTCTCTAGCAATGTTAACTATGGGAATAAGTGTTCTCTTAGGAGAGTGAATCTCTTTAGACCTTTCTCCTTTTCTGCTTGCATATTCCTAATGCTATCATGAAGTGTCTACATTGTGTGCTCAATGGTATCTATCTTTTGATTCTACTTCAAAAATTTGTTAGTGAGCATCTGAAGCCTAGTTACCTTTTCTTTGATTTGGTCATCAAATTCTTGAAGATGAATATATGCCAAGTTGCACTTAGCATAACCCTATTTTCCTTCTTCTATACATTGTCTTAATTCCTTAATGCTATTGAAATGTTCAAATGGAAAGAGTACTTCTGGGGGGGGTGAATCAGAAGTAACCAATTATTATCCTTTTAAACCCTTATTAACAAATAACTAAAAGCAATGTACATGCATGTAAACATATAAGCAAACATGAAATGAAAATATGCATCAACACATAACACAAAGATTTGGTAACCCAGAAACCCTCCAGGAATAAGAAGGTAAAACTAGGGTGGGGATGACACCACAAAAATCACTGCAACAATCAATGTTCAACCACTTCTAATGGTCTGCCCTGTGAAAGGCTTGCCCTATTAAAGGCTTTACACTGTGTCAATAGTGACTTGGTTAAAATATTTACAAACACTTACATGAAGTGCCACCTTGTTAAAGGATTTACAATAGATTGTTAAACCCACCTATTACATAGGATTTTTAGGCACCTTCTCCAAAGGTTCTTCTACCTATCAACATAGGATTTCAAGCTCTAATACAATTGTGAGAGAGTATTAGAAAATTTGACCTGATTGAATGCAATCTCAAATTGCTAGATTCAGGTACTAGATTTGCTCTTCTTGTTCTGATCCTTGCTTGATCTAATCTCTATATGTGTTCCTTGTCTCTTGTGTTGGAAATGAGAATAGAGTAACTGAGAGGGGGAGGGGGTGAATCAGTTACTACAAAACTTTCCACAGTCCCTAAGATGTCTAAATATACCCTTGATCTGATTAATATAAAATGCTGAAACTTGATAATGTAGCAAATGATAAATATTAAGAACTGATATGTTATCATGCACAAAGCAATTCAACAATTAAGAACACAAGAGACACCAGTTTTAACATGGAAACCCAATATAGGAAAAACCACCAATGTAACTAGATACTATTTTTCACTCTTCTAAAGTGAGCCTTGTTAGGAGCCAATCCTGTTAAAGGTTACAAAAACACACTGTTAGGTGTGACCCTATTAAAGGATTTAATCACCCTGTTAGGAGTGGCCTTGCTAGAGGTCTTTAGAACAATTCAACTGAACTGTCACCTTGTTAGAGGATTTATTGAATGGTTTTCAAACCAACTCTATTAAGAGATTTTGGATTTACTGTTACAATGGTTAGAAAGCAACAATGAAGTGACCTGATATAATGTGCAACTTATCTTTGCTCATTACAGATCTCTATTATGCTTGACTGGATCCTTACTGATCAAATACAACTTTACAGCTCCTTCAACACATCTGATCCTTCATCAGACTTTTCTCAACATTTTCCTTTTCATTTCATTCTATAATTCGCATTTATAACTTCTTTTTCACAATCACACACACCTTTTAATTCATAACTTGAATGACCATATATACCTTTCAGATTATCTTAGTCGGCTCAAATCACTGACTAAACAAACAATTACAACAGTTGGCTAGAAGTAACTAATTAGCAAATCCCTATACTGGCCGACCCTGTAGGGTGAACTTTGTTCAAAAAATAATTCCTGTGTTAACCGACTGATCTTGGTTAATATAGTGAACTTTGTGACAATCCTTCAATCGTCGAGAGAACTCGGTAAGTACTAAGTTTCCTAAGATAACCGAGTGAGCTCGGTGGAAACTACTCTTTGGAGATCAAGTGAAGCTCGGTTAACACTGACTTCTCCATGATTCTTTTGATGACCAAGTGAGCTCGGTGGAAACTACCCTTTGGAGACCGAGTGAAGCTTGGTTAACACTGACTTCCAAATTTCTTTTGTTGACTGAGTGAGCTCGATGAACATTGTCTTTCACCTTTCCTTTGTTGACTGAGTTAGCTCAATTAACACTGTCTTCCACATTTCCTTCGATGATTGAGTGAGCTCAGTTGGCACTGTAGATTGCATTGCAGATTGTCTGAGCTTGGTGAACTTGAGACTAATGACTGATATGACATTTGTGTGACATCAAGGAAAACATTATCCAACAATCTCCCTCTTTGGAATTGATGACAACACAACATGTCATAATAGAATGAAATTTTGAAAACAAGTCCAACAAGATAATAGACTTCTCCCTCCAATAATCTCCCTCTGTTAAGGGACTTCATGGCAAACTTTTCAAATATCACAAATTTCAGAAGGATATGACAGTAAATTTCTCCCTCTTTGACAACACATGCCAAAGACAACAAAAGTTAAATGAATTGTAATGTACCTTTAGTACCAATTCATATGCAATGATTTCTGATTAAACTGCATCAACAGATAGATGTTCAATCTTGTATGCATTGATGCATCACTAGAACTTATTTTTAGTGGACTTCAGATAGGGGAATGACCCCTAACTTACCTTTGAGATACAAAAATGCATCCTTAGGTAAAGGCTTTGTGAATATGTCAGAAATTTGTTCCTTTGTATGAACATATTCCAATCTGATCTCCTTGTCTTGCACCAATTCTCTGACAAAATGATATTTTATTGCAATATGCTTGGTCTTGGAATGCATCACTAGATTCTTAGATATGTTGATTGCACTAGTATTGTCACGGAACATGGCAACTAGTTCTTTGATTTCCATCTTCATTCCTTACAATAACTGCTTAAACTAAATAATATTTGAATAGTTTACTACTGTAGCAAGATACTCTGCCTTTGCTGTAGATTGGGATGTACAATTCTGCTCTTTGCTTGTCCAAGAAACCAATCTTTTTCCAAGAAAGAATGCTCCTCCACTTGTGCTTTTTCTGTCATCAAGGTTTCCTGCCCAATCAGCATCAGTAAACACTTTCAAATCCAAATTACCTCCAAATTTGTACCATAAGCCATAATCTTCAGTTCCTTTCAAATATCTCATTATTCTTTTGATTGCCATCAGGTGAGTTTCTCTTGGCTTTGCTGAAAATCTTGAAACAATACCAACTGCAAGGGCAATATCTGGCCTGGTATGAACTATGTATTGCAACTTTCCAATCATAGATCTATACAATATTTGATCTACCTCTTTGGATTCATCATGTTTGATAAGTTTCAATCCAATACACATAGGAGTTCCAACAGATTTATAGTCCTCCATACCAAACTTTTCCAATATCTCCTTGATGTATTTTGATTGAGTGATGTAGATGCCATTCTTATTTTGTTGAATTTGAAGACCAACAAAGAATTTTATTTCAGCAAACATAGACATTTCAAATTCCTTGTTCATTTGTTCTAAAAATTCTTTGCAAAGATCATCATGGCCTGTGAAAACAGTATCATCTACAAATATTTTTGCCAAGACAATCTTATTATCCGGTCCTTCCTTTATATACAAGCTACTATTATCATTAGTTCTTTGAAAACCAATCTGAATAAGATAGTTATGCAATCTTTCATACCATGCTCTAGGGGCTTGTTTCAAACCATACAGTGCCTTGTGTAATTTGCAGACCATGTTCTTTTTATCTCGATCAACAAAACCTTCAGGTTGTTCAATGTAAACCTCTTCATCCAGTATTCCATTGAGGAATGCTGACTTGACATCCATCTGATAAACTTTGAATCCTTTGTGAGCAGCATATGCAAGTAAGGTTCTGACTCCTTCCAATCTTGCAACAGGAGCAAAGGTTTCTCCATAATCTATGCCTTCTTCTTGAGAGTATCCTTTGCATGCCAATCTGGCTTTGTTTCTGGATACCTTACCATCTTCAGTCAACTTGTTTTTGAATACCCACTTGGTTCCAATTACATTCTTATTTTTAGGCCTGGGTACAAGAGTCCATGTCTTGTTCTTCTCTATCTGTTCTATTTCCTCGTTCATTGCCTGAATCGAACTATCATTTGCCAATGCATCTTTAATGTATCTAGGTTCAAAATCAGCAAGTAAAAAAGTATTTTTCAGCTTGCTTCTTGTCAAGGTTCCTTCAGATTTGTCTCCAATGATCTGATCTGGTGCATGATGTCTTCTGAAATATTTAGCTAATACAGGTTGTTTGCCTCTTGAATGAGTTTCATTGCTATCTCCTTGTGCTTCAATTTCATGTTCAGGCTATTCTGGCTCGATAAGAATTGGCTCGAGTGCTTCAGACTCGATAGACACTTTCTCGGTAATGTCTGAATGTTGCTGTGGCTCGATTTGAACTTTTTTCAACTTGATTACTGATGACTCGAGAGTTGAGGATTCTTGAGTGAACGGTATGCTTGGTATAGTATCTAGTTCAATGTAAACAAATCTTCTGTAATCTTTAGGTACCTTTTTGCTTTCTTCTTCAAATTTTTCTGCAAACTCATCAACTTTCACATGTGCACTTTCTATGACTTTGTGAGTGGATAGATTTAAACATCTATATGCTTTTCTTTTGCAAGAATATCCTAAAAATATTCCTTCATCACCTTTTACATCAAATTTTCATTTTCTAGATTCTTTCAAAATATAACATTTGCTTCCAAATACTTTCAGATAACTCACATTGGGTTTGTAGCCATACCATAATTCATAAGGAGTTTTGAATGAGTCCTTTTTCAACTGTACTCAATATAAGGTATGAACTGCAATGTTGATGGCTTCCTTCTAGTATTTGATAGCAATGTTCTTTTCTATCATCAGGGTTCTTGCACAATCCATGATGGATATGTTTCTTCTTCCAGCTATTCCATTTTATTTAGGAGTTCTTGGTGCTGAGACCTGTCTTTTAATACCTTTTTCAATGCAGAAGTTGTTGAATTCATGTGAGATGAATTCACCACCTCTATCTGACCTTAAGCATTTTAGTCTTTTTCCTGTTTCTTTTTCTACTCTTGCCAAATACCATTTGAATTTCTCAAATGCTTTTGATTTATTCCTTATATACAAGACAGTCATCATTCTTAAGTAGTCATCAACAAAAAGAATGAAAAACTTTTCTCCAGTATAGCTTTCTATTCCAATGGATCCACATAAATCAGTATGCACAATTTCTAATATATCTTCAGACTGATAGTTCTTACCTTTAAAACTAGTCTTTCCCATTTTACCAATCTGAAAATTCTTGCATAGACCAACCTTAGGTTTCTTAATGTTAGTAATGCCTCTTACTTTCTTGAATTTGCTTATTTTCACCAGATTATCAAAATTGACATGACACAACCTTTTATGACATAACCAACTTTCTTCAATTTGAGCAATAAAACATGAGCATTCACCAAGTTCTAGATAGAACAAGTTACCTTTAGTTTAGGTGCCAAATCCTATAAGCTTTCCTTGCTCATTCAACAGTCTTGCCTTTCCATGCATGAATTCCACCTTGAATCCAGTATTGAGTAACTGTGCCACACTTAGCAAATTGTGTTTAAGAACTTCAACCCAATAGGCATTATTACATACAAGTTCTTTGGTTAGACATATTCTTCCTCTTCCTTTTATGAAACAAGGTTCATTATTTACAAACCTTACACTGCCACCATCATAGTCTTCAAACTGATCAAACTTAATTTTATCACCAGTCATATGATGTGAGCAACCACTATCTATAATTCATGTATCATTCTTACTTATATGAGAAACAAGTGCCATTTTATCTTCCTCATCACTGTCACAGTCATCTTTAATGGCAATATAAACAATTTGATCCTCACTATTATCAGAATCTTTAGAATTTTCAGCCATGAAACATGATTTCTTACCTTTGTTCTTGGATGATTTGAATTCTTTCTTGCCATTCCATTTGTAATCTTTCTTTTCATCATTGTTTTGCTTGTTTGGACACCTTGCTGCAATATGACCAATTTTTTCACAAGAAAAATAGATTAGAGGAACTTTACCTTTGTATTTTGCTCTGCCTCTAGAATATTTCCTTGCTAGTAGAGCTTCAATCACTTCGAGGTCACTGTCTGAACTTTGGCTTGATTTATTTTCACTTTCTGACTGAGATTCCTTCTCTTTTTTGTTTTTCTCCTTGAGTGAGAGCTTGTCTTGAAATGTTGATTCAATTTTCTTGGAGGCTGGAATATAGTTGTCAAAGTTATCTAGTTCAAATGCAGTTAATCTTCCAACTATGGCCTCAAGATTTATCTGATGATTTGCTTCACACCTTCTTTCCTGAGTTGCAGAAACTCTGATTGCATAAACGAGAAGCAAGGTTCTAAGAAATTTTCTTATAACTGTTTCTCCTTTGATATCACCTCCAGATGCTCTGATTGCACTCACACATGCTTTAACTCTTTCAACATACTTTGCAATGTTTGCATCCTCTCTCATCCTCATTTGATCAAATTGTCCTCTTAGACTTTCTACTTTTGCTCTTCTCACATTATCATCTCCTCCATAGATCTCTTTTAGCTTGTTCGACATCTCAAAGGCAGTTTTGTAGTCCTTAATGTCATCAAATCCTTCATAACTAAGAGAGGATGCTATGTCTATCATCATATTGTTGTCAGACTTCTTTTCAACAATGTCATTGACAGACAATGTGCCAGAAGGTTCTTCATATTTTTCTTCAAGGTATTTCAGTCCAGTATCACCAATAGTAGCCAGATGAAGTCTCATCAATCCTTGCCATGTGGAGAAGTTATCTCTACTGAGTTTTGGAATTTCTCTTTTGTAAGACATCTTGATCTTTGGCTTAGATCCTTGAAATCTTTTCTTGCAAGCACCAAAAGCTCTGATACCAATTGTTGGAAATGAGAATAGAGTAACTAAGAGGGGGAGGGGATGAATCTACATCTTTTAATGTTTTGATCAACTTGATATGAAATTGTTGCTCTACTCCACTAAGTATTTCCTTCTTCTCACTAAAATTTGACTATAATCTCCCCTTACACTGTTCTCTTCCACACATGCAATGGTGCATTTGACCTCCTTATAAAGAATGAAAATACTTAAGGTTAGGTATGGATCTATGATCCATATTGAATCTCAAATTCTTGCTTAAATCCTCAGATTTTTCTCATTGGTTGCATGCCTTCTCCATTTTTCTAATTGGTTGCATGTAGATTACATAGGGAATGTAAGTGATTCATCCTTATCCTTTTTCTCCTTCAAAATTTCTATAGGTCAGCTCCAAAAATGGTTTACATCTTAGTTTTTGAAAGCACAAACTCTTATGCTGATCTTGAATTACTTGGCACTCATTACATTACTAATGCTTAGCATGAACTGATTCTTAGATTGCTCGGCATCTATTACTTTCTTGGTTTTCTTGGCACCTAATAAACACTGTATTGCTCGGCACATGTATGGTCTATATTGCTCGGAATCTAAACATTTCTAGATTACTTGACACATGAACATTTCCTGGATCACTCAGCACATACTACATTCTGACTTTCTCAGCACCAACTATGGCTTAGCACCTATTAAAATTCTAGCTCGGCATACATTTTGTACTTGGCATTTATAGTGAAAATGGTTAAGTGTGTTGACACTCAATTATCAAGACTATTCTTTTGACCAACAATCTCCCCCTTTGACATGAGTGTCAAAAGCACTTAACTAAGCATTTTCTCTCTATCCTTTGTCTTGTTTCTGCATTCTGAGCCTGTGTATTGTATCTGATCTATTGAAGTTCAAAATTTTGCATCTTCCCCTTTCTCCTTTATTATTAGTCTCCTCCTTTTTGGCTATTTACAAACTTTCCACATTATTCTCAAAATGAAAGAATGTAATAAAAAATGGTTCAAAATTTGGTATTGTCTTCACAATTTATTCTTTTATAGTATCTGCATACATATACATTTCCCTTTATACATATATCTCCCCCTTTTTGACACTGATGTCAAAGGGTTCTATGGAGTAATACCATGCTTAGCTAAAAATTTGCTATTTACCTCCAAGAGTATCTTCAGAGCTGCATCCCAATTTGCTAGTGCAATGTCCAATGACTTATGTTGGATGGCAACCTCTACTGCTAGATCTATATGTCCATCTAAGGTAGAAATATTTGAATCTTTCTTGAGGATTGTTTCTGCATACATTTTCTCCTTATGGAGTACCTCTAAGTGAGGGGTTATAAAGGACTACATTTGCATCAACTTAGCTTTTGTATTAGCCTCCTCTACTATTAATACATCTAATTCTCTTTGTATGTGAAGCGTTTGAGAAAAATGCTTCTCTCTTTGAGTTGGATTAGTGGAAAGTTGCATACTAGAAATCTTTAAATTTCTCTCGAAACTTAGTATCTTCTAGCTAGTTTCCTATGTGAAGTTGAAAAAATCACACAACTTTTTGTATAGAGAGAATATATTCCCAAGTACAATTTTTACTCTATCCAGTTTCTTAGCCAATTCAACTTGAGATAGTGCTATATCACCAAATATTTTCTCATTTACCTTTCCTTGAAACTTCCTTTCTGATCATTCCATTAATTTGGCATTTGTATCATGGTCTTCATTTGTCACCTGATCAACTATATCAGATAGTTTCTCTACTATTGGCCTTGACTCATCAGGTATCTGCAAGCTATAGGCATCCATAAAGATGCCCTTTATCTCGTTCAATGCTTGCCTATATTTATATTCTTTTCTCAATACCTCTTGTCTTTTTCTTCTATCCAATGCATTTTGTATTTCACTAATTTTCTCCTCAATGAGAGTGTTGGATTCATAGTAGGGTATTGTGATTTCCTCATCTAGCTCAGGAATTCCATAATGAAGTTTCTTGGCTACTTTTGTTGAGCTCAAGCCTAGTGTTCTAACTTGCAATGCTAGCATTTTAGTGCTTGGCTTCTGAAGAGTTTGATTGAGAGTACCTATTTTTAATAATTCAACCAAAGTTTGTATTGTAGATTTCTCCTCATCTCTTGTCTCTTCCTTCTCTTTAGCTTGTTTCTCCTTTTCACTGTCAGTGGTTGGGGGTGTGCTTGTTGGTTGTTCTATTTTCTCTTTGTCTTTCCCTACTACTGCAGTCGGCACTTGAAGTGCATATGCTATTGTTCCTTGTGGAGATGGTGAAGGAAGGAATAGGATTCCATTAGTTTGAGTTGTCAAAGGTGGTTCTTGTGTTTGCACCTTGACTTACTTTGATTTTACTAATACCTTTTGCAACTCATCAACACTGACCAGTATAGGGCTTGAACATAATCTAGCTACTTATGTTGATTGGTCAAGGATTTTTGCTAGATCCTCTATAGTTAATGGATTGATGTTTTGACCAAAAGTGAAAATAAAATCCTTTATTTTAATAATCTCTGCAAGTTTGATGGTGGCATGAGGAGGGCTAGGAGGTGATAGTTGTGTGTCTTGAACACTTTGTTCTTGCTACTTATCTATACTCTTTTCTTCATCTTTCTTTTCTTCTTCCACTTTCTTCTCCTCTTCCTTCTTAGCTTCCTCCTTCTTCCCTATTTCTTTCATTTCCTTTTTCTTGACACTTGATTCTGCCTTGTATTCTTTATCAAACACATCATCAATTTTCTTGTATATTATTTTCCACAATCTTGTGGATTTGCTAACTACATCTTCAATTTTATTTTGCAAAATAAAAAATACTCTATACTTAGGATTAAATCTACTATTGTGCCTCTTGACTGCATTAGTTATTTGACCCTTAGTCAAGTCAGGAAAAAATCTAGCTAAAGTAGACTCCCTTATTTCCTTTTCCATTTGCAAGAAAAAATACCATTTGTCTTCAACAATTTTGTACAACTCCTTGGGCATTGAGCCATCTAGCTCTAGAGGTGTGTGCTTGTATTCGACCATCATAGCATACATAGATTCCTCTATTTTATTTTGCTCTTCCTTAGTAAACTTATTAAAATCTAAATTCTTTAAATTTTTCAAGTCATCATTTTTAATCTTTGTACACAATTTTTCTATAGAAGACTTGGGTGGACGACTTACCACTTTGAACTGACTGTTATCATCTGTTTCTATCTTTTCTTCATCTGAGTCAGGTTGAGCTACATATTTTCTTCTCTTTCTTGGCTCCTCCTCAGTCTTCTTAGTGGTTTTCTTCTTCTTTTCTACCTCTTCTTAGGCCTTTTGCATTGTAGCTCTAGTAGTAGGCTTCTGTGTTGCAAGTTTTGCCATTTTCTTTGCTTTAGGTTGAGGACCATGTGGAGTTTTACCCTTCCTCTTGGTGACTTTAGTTCTGATAGGTGCATCCTTGGCTTCTTCTTTCTTGACACCTTCCTCCTTGTCCTCTCCTAGACCTTGTGTCAGTTGTAGAGGCTCATCTTCTTCATTTTCATTGTCATCTTCTTCTTCATCTGCTTCCTCTTCTTTAGTAGTACCTGCTTCTTCAACTCCAAATCTTTTCTTGATCTTCTTGATCATTTTTTCCTTCTTTTTCACTGTTACGGCTATCTCAAAATCTATCACCGCCCTTGATTTGACAATGTCATAGGTTCTAAGATGTTTTGCATCCTTGTTAATTTCCTCTGCAATTAGAGCTATTATTGATGTCGAGGCTTGATCAACATCAATTTTATAACCTAGTGGCCTAAGCCATCTCACTCTAGGTATGAATGCTTGTATATAAGTGTAATCAATGTCCACAAGAAAGAAAATGTCCTTTTCATGTTGCTCAAATAGTGAAATTGGTATCCTCATTCTTTGTTTCATAGACTTTTTGAAGTCCTCAAAGTAGCTAGTCATTTGGGCATCAAAATTCTCACCCATCTGCTCAATGATTCCATTGATTTGCTCAACAATGGTCTTGTGCTGATCCTATTTCACCTTGTCTAGTGAAGGGAATTCTTTCATAATATAGAAAAACATACAAATCAAAACTGAGCCAAATTTGTATTGAGCTCGCTTATACTTCCTTATAGCTCCTAGATTCTCATTGATCTACTGTAACATGAGCTCTGCAAGATCATATGTATGATCTTTCTTCACCAATTTATAGGCAATATCTACTGCTATACATGGTACACTGTTTAGTCTTCTTGACTAGTAAAATTTGTGGGATATAACTCTCACAGCAAAATCTAGTAGGGGTTTTGTAAGTGTGTCTATTATCATTCCTCTATTATTCCATTTTGCAACAGTATTCTTCTTTACGGCCTTGTCACTTCTTAGGGTCTTTGGCTGATTTAGGCTTGGAATACCAGTAACCCTATGGACAGTTTTCTTTGTAAACTTCACTAGCCCTGTCTCTAACCAAAAGGCTCCATCATGGATTCTGCTCAACACTATGCATATCCATTCTATTTTGAAAACAATAGGGAAAACTAGGGTTTTGGTCAGACCCTTCTTCTCAACTATGGAGAATTGATCTTTAAGTTTTCCATTTTCACATAGTTTATCAAATGCATTAAAAATATCCAAATCTCCTATGGCTCCAACTTTAGAATTATAGCACTTTTGAACATCTTGAACCATGACAACTTTATTAGGAACTATGGATAGGGCACTAGTGAGATCATTCTTATAAGTGACTTCAGGAATGGGCCTAAACTCAGGCTATTTGACTTCATTAATGATAAGTTGAATTTCATGAATTTCCTTCTCCCTAGTGGTTTTTGACCCAGATGCCATTTTTTACGAAACTAGTGTTTAAAATTAAGTAAACTTTCAAACTCTACATAGCTTGGCACTTGAATAAGATACCTATGATTTGATGAAATCAAGTTGAATCATTGTTGGAATCTCTACAAATCATTGTTTGATCACTGTAGAATCATCTTTTTGCTTTGCTCAACTTCACTTTGTGTTCAATTCAAAAATGAATGATTTTCAACTTTATTAGGTTCAAAAACCTATCATTTATTGCATTTGTGATGATAGATGTACACTCGACTTCCAAAGATTTTATCAATTTGGCTTCCACTAAAGTTCATATATTCAGCAGCAACTAAAATTGTCAATTGCTTGGCAGCCACTAGTCTATTCAACTCGACATATACTAGAGTTTCATTTGGCACCCAAAGGTAGCTCGGCATCATCATCCAACTTTCAACTGGGCATCTTTCCTCATGCATATTTCTTCTTTGCAGTACTTCTATATTTCCTTGGGCTGATGTAAGATACATCTTTATATGTATCAGCCCCATGTATCTATCTTGTACTTAATTGAATGAGGTGTGATCACTTGACCTCTTGGGTGAAGTGATCTCTCCATTTGATGTGTTGCATTCACTTTTCTTCTTCCATGTCTTGTTCATTTATCCTCTTATTTGTTCACAAAAATCTTCTCTTTTCCTTTGTTTACTTTAGTCTTTGGTGCTTTTGACTTTGTAGGATGATTTTTGTTGATATGACCAATCTTCAAGCAACTAAAACATGTAGTTTGATTTAGCCATCTATTGTAACTTCCCTTGAAATGTGTCCTTATGCAATTTTTAGGAATGTGTCCATACTCTTGACAATAGTGACAGCTATACCTAGTATTTTAATCCCAATTGTAGTGATGTGGATGATTGATTCCTTTCACATGTTGACTAGGTATCCACATAGGCTTTGATCTACATTCAAATGCTCTATTTACATACTTTTTATAGTTGTAGTAATTACCTTCAAAACTTGGTGTCCTCATGGTCTTGGTTTTGCAATCTTGTGTTGACTGTCCTTTCTTTTTGTATTTGTGACAAAATTTTGCATTTGTAGGCTTATCATGTTGATGACTATTCTTGCTTCTACACATATTAGAGGTATGTCCCTTTTTACCATAGAAATAACAATAAGGTTTAGTGTTCTTACCTTTGTTACTTCTTTCTTTTACAGCCTTGGTGATTCTCCTTGTTCAGTGCTGATGTAGCCAAGTCCTGAAGTATCATTACTAGCCCTTGCTGATTTCAGCAATTTCTCAAAGTACTTGATGCCCTCATTTGGTTTCCTTTAACTTTATTCTATTCCCTTTTCTCTCTTCAATTCATTCTGCAATCGCTCATTATGCATCTTCAAGGTGGAGATCTCAATGTCCTTCATGTTTAGCTCAGGGTGAGCATTCATCATCTGGCTTAAGGTGTCCAACTGCATGTTTGAGATCTTTTCAAATTCAATTGTCTTCTCTTCTATCCTATTGATGAGATTTCTCTTGTCATCTTCTATCATGGCCTTGTCTTCAATAGCTCTTTTCTTTTGTTTAGTCACTTCACAAAGCATTATGGCTTGTGATTCTTGTTCAAGCTTGAGTAATCTAATTTCTTCCGCTTGTGCTCTATTTTTCTCCATTAATTTTTCTATTGCTGCATCAAATTCCTTGGAATCTCCATTGAAAAATACTTGTGTGTTGTCAATCTCCTTGTAATGTATGTCATTTTTAGCTATGGCTATCTCCTTCCTTCTTTTCAAATATTTTCTCAGCTCCTCCCTGGCTTCCTCTATTTTATGTAGAGCTAGTTGCACGTTCAAATGGGAAGAGTAATTCTGAGGGGGGGCGGGGGGGTGAATCAAAAGTAACCAATTTTTATCCTTTTAAACCCTTATTAACACATAACTGAAAGAAATGTACATACATGTAAACATATAAGCAAACATGAAATGAAAACATGCATCAACACATAACACAAAGATTTGGTAACCCAAAAACCCTCTAGGAATAAGAAGGTAAAACTGGGGTGGGGATGACACCCACAAAAATCACTTTAGCAATCAATGTTCAACCACTTCTGATGGTCTACTCTATGAAAGGCCTACCCTATTAAAGGCTTTACACTATATCAATAGTGACCTAGTTAAAAGATTTACAAATACTTACATGAAGTGCCACCCTGTTAAAGGATTTACAACCCACCTAATACATAGGATTTTCAGTCACCTTCTCCAAAGATTCTTCTACCTAGCTGTTAAGCTAACCTATCAACATAGGATTTCAACCTCTAATACAATTGTGAGAGAGTATTAGAAAATTTGACCTAATTGAATGCAATCTCAAATTACTAGATTTAGGTACTAGATCTTCTCTTCTTGTTCTGATCCTTTCTTGATCTGATCTTTGTATGTGTTCCTTGTCTCTTGTACTATTCTAATCAACTTGATATGAAATTGTTGCTCTACTCCACTAAGTCTTTCCTTCTTCTCACTAAAATTTGGCTATAATCTCCCCTTAGACTATTATCTTCCACACATGCAATGGTGCATTCGACCTCCTTATAAAGAATGTGAAGACTTAGGGTTAGGTATGGATCTACGATCCATATTGAATCTGAAATTCCTGCTTAAATCCTTGGATTTTTCTCATTGGTTGCATGTCTTCTCCATTTTTTTGATTGGTTTCATACAAATTACATAGGGAATGTAAATGATTCATCCTTATCCTTTTTCTCCTTCAAAATTTCTCTAGGTTGTCTCCAAAAATGGTTTACATCTTAGTTTGTGAAATCACAAACTCTTATGCTAATCCTAAATTACTCAACACTCAGTACATTAGTGATGCTCAACATGAACTAATTCTTGGATTTCTCGGCATCTATTACTTTCCTAGTTTTCTTGGCACCTATTAAACACTATATTGCTCAACACCTATACGTTCTATTTTTCTTGGCACATTTATGCTTTGTATTGCTCGACATCTAAACATTTCTATATTAATCGGCACATGAACATTTCCTGGATCACTCGGCACATACTACATTCTAACTTTCTTGGTACCAACTGTGGCTTAGCACCTATTGAAATTATGGCTCGTCATACATTGTGTACATGGCATAAATAGTGAAAAATGGTTAAGTGTGTTGACACTCATTTGTCAAGACTATTCTTTTGACCAACAAATGCATATATTCAAAGTTTCTATATCATTCCTCATATTAGTGCACATGGTATTAAGGACTTTAATATCATGGTCTATTTGTGTTTGAATTGAAGCCACATTAGAAAGTGTTGTGAATTCATTATCAAAAACTTTGCACAAAATTTTTGTGCACAATTGAATATCTATAGGGGTGTCAACAAGGCTTACTACCTTCTCCATTTTGTCCAAAATTGAAGTCAAAGTCTTCTCATTAAAGGAATTGACTGATTTCTTTTTCTTAAGAAATTTACTTAAAGAAGATATGAGATTCTTTTCTTCATCATCTTCATCTAATTGAACTACTGATGTTGATGCTTGGGTAGGTGGTATGGAGGGTGTTATTGCTACTACTATCAGGGGTACGCTTGAGGTAGCTACTTCAATGTTTGGCTCAATCTTCTTCTCAAAAGGTGCATCTTCTTTCTTAGGCTCCTAATCTATTTCTTCATTAGAGCTACTGTAGTCCACAATATTGCCAATACTGCTAGCACCAAATTGATTGAATAGGTCCTCAATTCTATCAATTGTCACATTGGTGTTATCTACTTGCATAGATTCACTACCAATGGTGATATGTGGTGAATCACTTGAACTTGGTGTTGTTGTTGGTTGTTGAAACTGTGAGGAGGACTGCATGTTATAGGACTAGCTTCCTATGTCTGTGCACACTCCTTTGATTCTTTAGGCACAAGGCTTGCCTTCTCTATCTATGCACTTTTCTCTATCATAGTACTTTCCTTCTCTAGCTGTGCACTCTTTTTTGTCATTGGACTTGCCTTTGCTAACTGTGCACTCTTCTTAGGCATAATGGACATGTATGAGATTATAGATTTTTTAGTTTCCATGTTTACTTCTTCATAATTTCCTCCCATGAGGAGAATGGATCTCTTTTTGTGTCTCAACAATGGTGTTATACCTTTCAAAATTTCTGTTATCTCTTCCTCATTATTTACAATGCATAGTTTTCTCACCATATTAATTCTTATTTGCTTGTCTTCCTCTAACACTTTGATTTTTCTATTTCCTAATTTATTATACAAGTCTTCAGGTATCTGACCTCTTATACTATTAAATCTCTTATTTTTAAAAATCATATTTCAAACTACAACATTCTCTGGTTGTCTTCTATCTATATTATTGTACAAATCATAGTCTATATCTATTTCCACAAAATTTTTATCATCAATAATTTGCATGTTTAGATTCTCTACCTTGGGTTTCCATGCTTTGTATCCTGCCGATGTCTTTGCTTCTTGACTAGCTGGCTCTACTGGTTTGTCACTAGTTTCTTCCTTAGATTCAAAAGAACTAATCTCCAAGGTTCTTCTCTTTTTTCTTGGACCACTTGTAGTCTACTTGACTCTCTTCTTAGGAGGGGTTTTGGTCCTTTAAAGTCTTGTAGACTTTCTAGATGCAAATGCTTCCTTAGTTTTCATTGAATTCCTTTGTGATTGTAGATGCACAACTATTGCATATGGTATAATAGGTGCTTGCACACTTGTTTGGCCAACTACGACCTCTTTAGTAGGTCCTACCACTACAATGGGTTTAGGGATCCATAACTTAGATTAACCACTAACCTTCATTTCCATAGCTATCCCTTTCACCTCATTAAATTATTTTCTTGTCATTTCTAATTCTTTCAAAATATAATCAATCACCTTTTCCACCTTTTTCTTGGAGTCCTTTATTATTTGACTAGTTTTGAGTTCTCTCATTTTCTCTGAATATGTCCCCCATCCAAGACATTTGGAATCAACTTTTGAGTGAAGGATTATTTGCGCATATCCTTCAAATAATTCCTCACTCATCTGATAACCCATAGGCTCAATAAATTTGACTTGAGGAACTACAACTTCCATACAAGTGAAATCTATTTCAACCATAAAACACAATTCATCCTTGTATTTTTCCACTGGTGCAAAAGGTATCCTATATCTTTGCTTCATTTTTGCTTAGAAAGACTTCATTATTCATTCAATGTCATTGTCTCTAACTGCTTCAAGTCTTGATCTATATGCATGAGTGATTATCTACGTTGCACACTCATTTCTATCCCAAATCATGATTCTAGGAAACTTTTTAGATGTTTAGAAGAATATGTGAGTTAGTAGGGATTCAAACCTATAGACTACACTCCTAGAATTCTTGATTCTTGATATGTTATCCAAAAACTACATTTGGGTAATGTTGCATAAATTAACATCTTCACCTTTTATTACCAGGTAGGTTGAATGAAGAAATCCTGTAGGTACTGAATCTATACTAGATCCATGATTAAATTTTTATCCCAATATTTTACAAATCAACCTTACTCTATCTTGAATGCTATTGACCTTCATGTTTCTGCCATCAAGACATGTGTTGAGATTTGTCTCAACTATCTTATGCACATTCTTGATATTCGTTGTATTACTTCCTTTGTTACTCAAACTTGTGACCTTGTGAATTAGGTCATTATCAATACATACAATAGAGTCTCCCAACCATAAAAGATCATCATGTATTCTACTCAAAATTATCCATGTCCATTCATGATTGTCAAAGTCCATGTAGAACATATGCATAACTAGGTTAAGTTATCCTAGATAACCATATTCAGGTTTCAGTGACAAATCATTTTTGCACATCTTCTCCAATTCCTTATGTATTTTTGTATCGCCTATGCTTTCAATCTTGTAATGGATATAGCCTCTTATATGCTCAATGTGAAGAACATTTTTTGAAACTTGCAAAAATGCTCCAATAGGATCATCAAGCAAAGAAACAAATGGGTGTTTCTTAAAATTGTATCTAGGTCTATTGCTCACATTGAAAAGTTATTGTCTTTCCATTTCTAAAAGATTATGTTCAACAATTCAAGAAATACCTCAACTTTGTGTATTAGGGTTTTTGGTGACTTTGCATAACTATAGACATCTTTAATTCTTCAAATCTTTCTTCGATCCTACACTTTGATTTTGCACAAACAAATGATGTTTGCAAATCAATTTGTATCCTCTAAATCTTTCACAATTTGTACTTTGGATTAAGTGCATATCTACCACAAGTTCAGTATACTATCTCTATATAATAGAGAGGTTATTCTTATTTTATATCCTTATCCTAATCTTATCAGGCAATGTGCACTTCACTATAGACTTCTGTCAATGTCTACTACATACTCTTATCTATGCAACCTTTGATACTTTCTCTAACATCAATTATCAATAACTGATACTCTATTTCACTAAGAATGCTAAATTTTGGTAAGAGGAGTCACAAACCATAAGTGACTTCATTGTCTTGTCAAGTACATCTTTTATAACTATATGAGATCTTTTTGGTTCCTTTTCCTTTACAAATGATTTCTTTAATTCATTTGTTTGCTCCTTCATATCATTTCTTCTATTGTTCCTTCTATAATTCTAATTCCTATTTAGGTCTCTTTTGTCCATTCTATAAAAATTTGCTATGTGTCCAAAGTTATTGCATAACTAACATACAGGTACATTTCTCTTCTATCCATTCTACTAGTTGTCATGTACTCTACAATTCCTTGTGATGTGTCAAACATTGTTGCATCTATAGCAAACAATTTGTCTTCTCTCTTCACTTTCATTGCCATGAAATTTCTTTTGTTTCCTACATGGTTAGTATTCCTATATGTCCTACTATTTGCATTATTACTATCAAATTTAGGTTTCTTAAAATCTACTGCCTAATGACCATATCCATGACAATTATGGTAATAAAATTTTGAAATAGGTTTGAAGGACATACCTTTGTAATCAACTTTAGTGTTTTCAGGTTTATCACACAAAGCATAAGATACCTATCTTTTGTTGTCCATATCTTGATCAAATTCTTTAATCTTCTCAAAGTGAGTAACATTCTCTTTGTCCTTAGATGTATCATCTGACTTTCTTAGATCCTCATTGACTTTAGGAGTGTCATGTTCTTTTGTCTCAATAGATTTCTTAGCAGATTGTCCAAGAAAAAATCTAAGTCTAGTCTTGTCATAACTAGGTCTTTGTGCACATATTTTTTCTTCAATCTTATCGCTACTGGTATATAATTCCTCAAGTTTCCATTTGGTTTGTACCAACTCACCTTTCACAATAGTGTTGTATTCCTCTAATTCTTCATGCTCTAACTTAATTGATTCCAATTTAGATGTTACCTTGCTTAACTGGGATCTTAGATGTGCATTTTTAGCTTTAATTTCTAAGTCATTCTTTCCTCCATTTTTCTTAAGACTTAGCTTAAGTTCAACTATCTTTAACTCATGTTTTAGGATCTCATTTTCTTTCTTCAGATCTTCACTATCATCATCGTTGGTTTTCTTACTAGATCTTTTTTTCTTTAGGTAATCTATTTTTTCCCTTAATTCACTAATGTAGGCTTTTGCATCCTTGTATCTATCTTTAAGACAATCTCTTTCATTAGTAAGGAGATCAATCTATTCAAGTGCTTCTTCAAGATTCTTCTTCAATTATTCCATATCCATAGGGATCCTATTCAAGTTATTAAGCCTCTTATACCAATTGTTAGAAATAGATAATATTGGGAGGGGGGTGAATCAGTATTTTCAATCTTTTTATCCACAACTAAATTTTATTAATTACTTTACCACATACATGAAAAAGAATAATAATAGTGCTAAACAAGCTAATCAACCATACAAGGAGAGAACTCATAACACCATAATTTTTTAACTAGAGAAACCCTGGGCAAGGGGAAACCCTAGTGGGGATGAAACCCACAAGATAATTCACTATATAAAGGTTCTGGTTAAGGATATTGACCCTATTAGGAGTCTATGAAGCAATTATAGTGTCTTGAGTCCATTTTTAGTAGACTATGCCTTGTTAGAAGCCTCAACCTTGCTAGGAGTTACTTCAACCATGTTAGTAGTTGGTAGATCATACAAATGTGTGCAAGAAGAGCTCACTTCCCTAACATGCAACAATACAATAATTTCTTCAAGAAATAAGTATACATACAATACTGAGATACTTGTTGTACATTGCAAATCGTCTGATTAAAAATTCTTCATACAAGAGTGACTATGCACATATCAATATGCATCATATTTTACATAATAGTTCTTTGCATTATATATCATAATATCGCATTCACTTGTTACTCTTATTTCACAAGATCATGTCAAGTTCGCAATCACTGATTACACTTTTTCACACACTCTTAACTTAGAAAATAAAGTCCTTTACTTATACCAAACATATTGGTAAATTATTCCTTAGTAGGCTCACATAAAATCCTTAGAGTAGGCTCATTAAGACATAATAATTAAAACAACAAATTAAGTCATTTAACACATTCTGCTGAACTGCTCTGTTCTGCACTGTATCATCACTGCATTACTAATTTCTTCATAACTCAAATGCAGTTGGTCATAGGGACATGTGCACTAGTATACATCATCAATATGATGTCATTAATCTCTATTTAACTATGCAAGAGGATATTCCAAGAGAATATTTTGCTATCATCAAATCTATTATGTTGTTGTAACATTATCTAATACTTCGACAATTTTCCTTCACAAATGATTATCACTAAACTACAAAACAAATATGTTAACATAAATGAAAACCATATAAATTACCTTAACTGATTGATTCATTATGTTTCCAATAGAAAATGTGTCAAATAACCAACATCATCTAAACATGATATCCAAGTATTCCAATGAAAGCATAAATCATAAGGAAGCATACTCCAAAACCTGAAGTGTCAAGTGAAAACTTCCGGCAATGGTCGCACTAGAACAATATACCTTCTCTGTACATTGGTCCCTAGTAGTGGTAAAGGTAGATATGCCTCCCAACTACATGGAACCTATAGGTCCACTCCCTCCATGCCGATGGAGATAATAATCCAACCACAAGCATATAGAAAGAAAACATCCATGGCTAACACTCACACTAGATAGTAATGATAAGTGAAACCAAGATTAGAGACAATGCATAAACTACAGTTCTTGGTTAGACACTTAATGGGATACTATGTAGGGGCTGATATCATGGAGATTTTCTTGACATTGAAAAACCCAAGCTAGTATTGGCAGTTGCACTCCCCAATAGAAGGTGCACACTCTAGGCAGCAGTAGTTCCTAATGGAAGGTGCATACTCCCAACTTTTTAATTATCTTAAGCTTATTACCACCTAGTATTTTTATTTAGTTATCACTTATATAAAACTTCCTCTTCCAACCACAGGAAATAGTCACTAGGTTGTGAGATAGAAGCCCCTCCATGTGCTACCCTACCTTACCTATGCTCATCCAATGATTAGTTCCTATAGGGATGCACATTTCCAACCCAACCCTAAATGATCATAACTCCACTAAAGTACAAATGATAGATCGGGCCTTGTAAGTCACTCAATAATGTATGCTCATGTACTTGTGTGTAGAACACCATCATCATCATCATCATAGCATAAGGACTGGATAAGAACAAAAGTAATAAAATACTCAACTGAAATAGCTTGAGAGAATGGATGTGGAACACATCCTAATACAACATAAAAGTGTAACAATGGGGTGACTAACATCCAAATAGATGATCTAGGTCTAGGACCAACATCATGCCAAGAAAACCTTAGAAAATAAGGTGGCATGCAAAATGAGGTAAAAATCTCAAAATTAGAAAGCTTTAAAAAAAGACCATTTATTATTTGGGCACAAAAGCCTTGAAAATGCAATAAAATTTTGGTTCAGACATCATATACAAAAACAACAAGTATAATGGTGTGAAACCCCAAACTCTCATCCCAAACATTGGGAAAATGTTTATACCTAACCAACTGAGTAGAACCAGTAAACAAAAATGGAGGGGAACACTAGTTCTTAGCCTCCAAACAAATAGGTACTAGAAACAAAGCTGGAACATGAAAATGAGAGAGCCCTAAAGGACAGCCAAAAGGGCTAAAATGGAAAATAACTAGGTAAAATAAAAATTCTATAGATACTGCCAAAAAAGATGGCAAAGCTAGGTCTCCTAGAGTTAGATCCAATGAGTCTATCCTCATGATAAGTCCACACCTGTAGTTCTCACAAAAAATAGAATACCAATCCTTTAGAAAAGGATTTCATAAAAAGCTCTCAAATTTTAAAATTGCAAAAGTGAGAAGTGAGGAATTAAATTCTATTGGAGTTGATGAAATCCAACTCTGAAGACGCCCAAGATCACCTGCATGCAATAACCTATCAAAGGGAAGCCAAGGAGAGAAGAGTGTGGAGCTAGGGAAAAACCCTAAACAAACATGAGAGACAATAAGATATGCAAACACAAGAAAATATGTATTTACAATATGTTAAATGTGATGATAATACAATGAGGGAGAAACCACTTATAAAGGCCTCATGGAAGCTTGTAGAACAAGCTAGAAGGAGGTAGAAGATAAGGTTGACAACCAAGAACTCTTCCACAAAAAGGTAGAACGTGCTAGAAAGGAACAAACTCTCATGTTGTCAACAACTAACTACTACAACTATTAAATACTAAATATTAAATAAATGCATTAACCTAAGTAAGCTTAAGTAATAGAATTAATAATTAATAATTAATTATTTACTCTAACACCCCCCCGTAAGTGCAACTTAAGGAAATGCCTTAAGCTCACAAAACTAAGAAATGCAGAAATGGGTCCCAGCAACAAGGCCATGTTAGGTAACCATGTATAATGCAAAGAGATGAAACCTTTGAAAATGGGGAAAGAGAGGAAACCACGTGAAAAAAACCCTCTCCCAAAAAGAGGTAAGAATCTAGTGAAGAACTGAAGAAGCCTCCAACTAGGGAAAGTCCCCTAAAATAGGAACAAAGAGTGATCATGAAGAGCATCACTGAAGCATCAAGAAGTCACAAAACTCTTCCATCAAGAAGAAACTATTGATCCAAATAAACTCCATGGAAGAAGAAGGCATGAACTGAGCATGTCTACATGGTAGATGATCCATCTCACCGAAATGCATAGGTAGCCAGCCACTGCAATTGCCTCATATATAGGATCAACCACTGAATACATAGTTGACACTATCAAAATATTTAACCATAGATGCTTTAGAGCAATAGCATAATCCCCCCTTAATGTAGATAGGGTGAGATGACAAGCAACTGAGAAGGTGGGCCAAAAATCTCCTACAGACGAACCAAGAATGACGACAGAGGAAGAGGTACAAACACCTATAAAGACACGGTCACAATGACATTGCATGGGGCTAATGTCATGAAAGGGACACTCACTTGACAAAGAGAGAAGGCCTAAAATAGCAAACAACTATCCCCCCATGGTGCTTTATAAAAATAGTGCATGAACAACTGACTCAAAAACAACGTTCATGAACCCAAAATTCAAAAGTGACACTTTATCTCAATGCATATACAAAAGTGCTTACAAATGATGTCTACAATGATCAGAACAAGGAAAAAGCTAACCAAAAAGAAAGTACAACTTAAAACAAAAGAAACTATGCCAAGAAAACAATCCTCAAACCTAAAACACCTAAGATATCCACCATATAGAAAAAATACCAAAAAAATGATAAAAGAGTATGGACCAAAATCTAAAAAAAAGGACTACATTTCTGAAAAGATGACAAAACCAACTTTCCAAAAATATAACATTTTCAAAAAACTGACATGGGATGCAAAAGATATGCATGTCAAAGTCAAAAACACAACTTTGGACTTCAACTAAAAAAATGGGCAACAAAACTGCATCAAAACCTAAAAATACCTACATCAATGTCTCTGTCTCAAAATCATCTTTCTGGTGCTTCTTTTGGATTGGAAAAATACCTCTGTATGCTCAAGTTATGGCCAAAAAATTGCAAGTAGGTCAAAAAGACCTTGGAGAGGTGCAAGGGCTGACGTAGGGATGACATCATGCTGATGTTAGTAGATCATGAGGTAAAATTTGATGGCCTACAGCCTATCGCAACAAAAAGGGGTGCCACATGGCATATGCTGATGTGGCACGGATGACATGGTAGGTCCACATGGAAAAGTGCCACAGGTCACCCCTACACTCGGCCAACTAGCAAGTGACCTTCCCTAACTAGGCTCCAAAAAACTTGACGTAGGTGGTGGGCACAACTAAAGTGGAGGAATGGCTAAGTGGGAGCAGAAATCACTAGTGAAGGCATAGAAAACTAGAAGTGCCACTAGTTGAAGCAGCGCACTGGCCACTGAGGAGGTTGAGCGATGACTGAGCGTAGCAAAGGGGGGTTGCTGACTTTGGAGAGTCACAGGCAGAGCACAGGTGGCCCCACGCTGACTGTTGGGTGGTGCTACGATGGCACAGCCTTTTTTTATTTTTTTAAAGCTTAAATCATTTGTACGACCGTATTAAAGCCCCTGATCTAAAAAAAATTTGCCTCCCAGAGCCCTGTCTCCAAAATTGACAAATCTTATATGGATCCTAGCCGAATCTAATGGCAGCATCCATTTGGGCCCAATGTGCTCCAAAAATTCGTTGTTCCACTGATTTGAAGAAAAAAACACAAACAAACTATGGTTTGAGACTTCAAATCACGGCTTCAAAAATCCTTCAACAAAGCAGTAGCAGGGAGGCTCTAATACCATGTTGGAGTTGATGAAATCCAACTTTGAAGATGGCCAAGATCACCTACATGCAATAACCTATCAAAGGGAAGCCAAGGAGAGAAGAGTGTGGAGCTAGGGAAAAATCTTAAATGGACATGAGAGACAACAAGATATGCAAACACAAGAAAATATGTATTTACAATATGCTAAATGTGATGATAATACAATGAGGGAGAGATCACTTATAAAGGCCTCATGGAAGCTTGTAGAACAAGGTGGAAGGAGGTAGAAGATAAGGTTGACAACCAAGCACTCTTCAACAAAAAGGTGGAACATGTTAGAAGGGAACAAACTCTTGTGTTGTCAACAACTAACCACTACAACTATTAAATACTAAATATTAAATAAATGCATTAACCTAAGTAAGCTTAAGTAATAGAATAAATAATTAATAATTATTTATTTACCCTAAAAAATTCCTCTTTCAATACTTATTCACTTTTTGAGTGAATAGTAGATTAGGGTAAATAGCCAGCCAAACTAGCTAGACTCCAAATCGACCCAAACAAAAATAGGCTATTCCTAGTAATAGGAATTCATCTATAGAAAAGCTACTAGAAATTAAAAATCAATTAAATAAAGCCTAAAAACCCTGAAATAACAACTTCATGACAATGCGAACTCTAAATGCAAAAAGACAATCACTTGTCAAATCACATAATGCAAATGAGTCCAGATTTAGCAAATCATCAGAAATTTTAATCAAACATTTAAATAAGATATTTCAACCATATAATGATGACATTGGTAATATTGAACAATTGAATTACTAACATCATTGTGCCACTATCAGGGATATAAATCCTGCACAATAAAACACACAATCAAGTGGAATTACATATAATAACATAATTGAACCAATAAATGCATTAAATAACTAATTTAACCCTTTATTAAATTTATATGAAGATACTCTATTTACATCACTCACATTTGCATAAAGCATAATGAAACAAGAATGAAGTAAATATCCATAGCATAAAATCCACCACATAATAGAATTAGAGATATGTCCAAACTACTAGATAACCAAATATCATCATAGACCTACTATCATCTCAAAACATGCAAATATGATAAACTGAATAGCATAGTAGTATAGCGTCTATGATACTGAAATCAAAGTATAATGTCTGGCCCTCATGTCATCACAAAAGTAACATAACAAGAGCATCAAGTGTGATGCAGGAGCATCCAGAGGTATAAGGGCAATCCTGTGTCACTCAAAAAAAAAAAGTACTTAGACTTAGTTTTTGTTTCATGTGTTTTCATTTGTGGATACCCATTTGGGTCAAATAAAGGTTCCAACTCTCACAGTTCCACTATCAGTGTTCTAGGATAGAGTATTTGAACACCTTGGGATACGTGTAAATGTCAAAAAAATAGGAGTATGTAATTGAGCCATCATTTTGGTGAACTAGAAGGTGTAAATTGGTTGGATGAATGTAATTGTAATTTAGAGCATTCCAGAAAAAGAATCAGGTCAAAAGGCCCCACGGTTTGAAAGTTATTGCAATTTTTCAATTTCTGGAGACCTCTTAAGAATGGTTCAAAGTCAGGTTAAGGACATTAAATGACCTTGAAAAGGGCCAAAAAATGGGGGACAAGAAAAGCTGGTCCATAGGGCTATAGAGTGCTTTGAGAGCTTTTCAAAAATGTAAAGAGAGCTTTTCGAAAATGTAAACGGTTTGTCAATCGGAGCTACGGTTCAAAAGTTATGCCTCTTGAAAGTTCAATTACCATTTTTGGATTTTTCTAGATTTGCACCAACTTCTAACATGGCTTCTAGAGCCTTCTACTTGGTCGGTGGATGCCTACTAGCACTTTCTAGAATGTACTCCTAGTCCTTAACCCTCCAGGGTCTATTTAAGGACATTACTGGCATTGTAAAAGGCAGTTCAGAGTGGAGTTTGAGAGGAGGTACCAAAAGGAGAAATTATCTCCAGTTTTGTGCTATTGTAAGCCCTAGGGCATGTTTTAAAGTCTATTATCTCTGTACTAGATGTACTAGCTTATTTTCATAGTTAATACAATTTCCCTTTTCCCATTGTGTCCATTCTGTGCTTGGGTTGTGTCCCCATCAAGTGGTATCAGAGCTGGTTTTCCTGAGTTTGTAGATAGAGCGCTGACTATGAGGCAGTTTGCACCAAGACTGTGTGGTTGTGGGTTTGAGTTAAGAAGATGCCTCCATGAAGAGAGCATGGTGGAAGGGCTGAAGTTGCTAATCCTGAGGAGGCTAGAGCCCTCCAAAGGTAGGTACAAGCATTGTAGGAGAAGCTCCGTAAAGGAACAAATGTTGTCGCAGGTGATGACAACGAGGATGACAATGAAGAAGAAGAAATTGGACCAGAAGGGGAATTTGAGGGGGAAGTTTCAAATCAGGCAAAGGAAAGGATTTTTAGGGCCATTAATAAATTTGGGAAAAGACCTACAATTGATGTGGGTGTATTTTCAAAAAATCTGAAATCAGATGAGTTAATCGACTAGATCAATGAACTGGAAGAATACTTTGAGTATAGGATATCAGGGACCCATATAGGGTTAAGTTTGCAAAGGCCAAACTGAAAGGCCATGCCAAAATCTAGTGGCAAGAGGTTCAATTGGAAAGAAATAGAAGAGGAAAGGAGAAGATCACAAGGTGGGATCGCATGGTGGACAAATTGAAGAAGCAGTTCATTCTTGTGGACTACGAGCTTGATTTGTTTAAGAAGATGCATGGGCTAAAGCAAGTAGGAAGATCAGTCCAAGAATATATAGAGGAGGTTTCTCGTTATATCAGTGGGTTGTGACCTAGCATCTAGGAGGAATTAAGTCTGGTAAGAATGACCAGCGTTGAAGAGGCATACCAATTTTCCCTACGAGTTGAAGAGAAGCTAAATAAGAAGTTTGAAGGGAGACAAAGAGGGCATGGTCAAGGAGGAAGGGGAAGTGGTAGGTCATCTGGAGGTCAAAATGAAACCCAAAAGAAAAATAAAGATGTGGGTACTAGCAGGAACCAAAGGAATGAGGTTTTCAACTGCTCTCATGATCAAGACTTTATAAATCAGAGAGGAAGAGGTAGAGGATGTGGACAAGGAAGAGGAGGCTTCCATGGTACCTATTTCCATTGCAATGAAGAAGTTCATCATGCCTTTGAATGCCCTCAATGACAAGAAAGGACAAATAGGAGAGCTGAGGGTCAAGCTAGGGTTGCTCATGTGGATGAGGATGCAGAGTCATCACATTCAGAAGATGTAGAGAGAGGAGAGACCTTGGTAAATGAAAGTGTCCTACTAAGTGGTGAGATTGAACCAAGACAAAGGAGGAGTTTGTTCCATACCAGATGCAAGTGTGAGGATAAATGTTGTGATGTGATCATTGATGGTGGTAGCACTGATAACTTGGTATCAAAGGAGATGGTCTCTAAGCTAAAGCTCAAGAGGGAGTAACATCCCCAGCCCTATTGGATTGCTTGGGTGAAAGATGATCATAAGGTCCTAGTAAGTGAACAATGTCTCGTGAAATTAAAAATTGGGAGTTACCATGATGAAGTTCTCTATGATGTTATTCCAATGGATGTTTGTCATCTATTGTTGGGTAGATTGTGGCAGTTTGATAGGCATGCAGTACATGATGGTCATGCAAACACATACTCTCTAACAAAAGATGGAGTTCGCCACAAACTGAAGCCCATGAAAAAGGAAGGTGAAAAGGTATGTAGCAGTACTAGGATTTTTCTTGTTGATGGAAGAAAGTTTTTAGATGGAATGAAACATTAGCGTATGTGCTATGCTTTGATTCCTAGGAAAGATAAAGAAGGTAGTAGTGAAATACCACTTGAAGTTTTAGATTTACTAGGTGAGTTTGGAGATATTATCTCTGATAATATTCTAGAAGGATTGCCACCAGTAAGGCAAATCATTCATCAGATAGATTTAATCCCAGGAGCTAGTTTTCCTAACAAGGCTGCTCATAGGATGACTCCTACTGAAACTGAGGAGCTAAATAGACAGGATCAGGAACTATTGAGGAAGGGCTTGATTCGAGAGAGCCTGAGTCCATGTGCAGTACCTACAGTACTAGCACCAAAGAAGGATGGAGAGTGGAGGATGTGTACAGACTCTTGAGCTATAAATAGGATAACCATCAAATATCAATTTCATTTGCCAAGAATGGATGATCTTATGGACTACTTGAGTGGAGCTCAGTACTTCACAAAGATAGATCTCAAGAGTGGTTATCACCAGATACGGATTCGAGAAGGAGATGAGTGGAAAACGGCCTTCAAGACAAAGGAGGGTCTTTATGAATGGTTAGTCATGCCCTTTGGATTAACAAATGCCCCAAGCACCTTCATGCAACTTATGAATGAGGTACTTAAGAAGTTCTTGGAAAAATTTGTTATTGTCTATTTGAATGATATTTCAATTTTCAGCAAGACTTTGGAAGAACATTTATTGCATATTCGTAGTGTCCTTGAAAGGTTAAGGGGAGAGAAATTGTTAATTAATTTGAAGAAGTGTATCTTTGCAAAAAGGGAGTTAGTCTATTTGGGGTTTGTTATATCACCTGAAGGTCTCAAAATGGATCCAGAGAAGGTAAAAGCCATCTTGGAATGGCCTACTCCAAGGTCTGCTACTAAGGTAAGATAATTTCATGGTCTGGTTAGTTTTAACAGGAAGCTTATTAAGAATTTCAGTGGCATATGTGCACCCCTAACTGACACAATAAGAGGGGATAGAAAAGAGTTCAAATGGATTGCAGTAGCTACGAGAAGTTTTGAA
Organism: Cupressus sempervirens; assembly: GCA_028749045.1. NCBI lineage: Eukaryota > Viridiplantae > Streptophyta > Pinopsida > Cupressales > Cupressaceae > Cupressus > Cupressus sempervirens. Next base: position 121,946,523 of record CM053788.1, read on the forward strand.
ATGCTAAAGAAGAAGGTGACAGAACAACCTGTGTTGGCACTTCCAAATTTTAGAAAGGTGTTCTAGGTGGATTGTGATGCTAGTGGCAGTGCTATTGGGGCTGTATTAAGCCAAGAAGGTAAGCCTATTGCATATTTTAGTGAAAAATTGAACGATGCAAAGAAGAAGTATTATGTTTATGATCAAGAGTTCTATGCAATAGTTCAGGCCTTAAAGAAATGGAGGTCCATTATTTATTGCCAAAGGAATTTGTTTTGTATACTGATCATCAGGCATTACAGTACCTAAATAGCCAAGGTAAATTGAATTAGAGGCATATGAAGTGGGTAGAGTTCTTGCAGAGCTATACATTTGTGTTGAAACATAGAAGTGGAAAATCTAACAGGGTTGCAGATGCACTAAGTAGGAGACAATTGTTGCTTATAGTAATGTAGGTTGAAGTAGTTGGGTTTGATGAACTCAAGAATCTATACCCTGAAGACCTTGATTTTGCTGAAGCGTGGAAAACTTGTAAAGAGCAGCCAATTGTGCATTCCAAGGAGTTCCATGAGGGAAAATCTGATTAAAGGGAAACACAGTGGAGGGATGGCAGGACATTTTGGTCAAGATAAGACCATTGCCATTCTTAGATAACATTATTTTTGGCCTCAGATTTCACAAGATGTGAAGAATTTTGTACAGAGTTGCCAGGTTTATCAAGTTGCCAAGGGATTTAGCCACAATACTGGACTATATCAACCATTGCCTATTCCATCAAAGCCATGGGAGGACATAAGTATGGATTTTGTTCTTGGATTTCCAAGGACACAAAGGGGTAGTGACTTAGTATTTGTGGTGGTTGATAGGTTCTCCAAAATGGCACATTTCATTCCATGCCACAAAACTCATGATGTTGTCCATATTGTAGACTTGTTTTTCAGAGAGGTGGTAAGACTACATAGTCCTCCAAGGAGTATAGTTTCTAATAGAGACACTAAATTTGTGGGGTATTTCTGGAGAACATTGTGGAAAAAGTTGAGAATAGACTTGAAATTCAGTTCCACACATCACCCAAAAATTGACGGCCAAACAGAAGTGGTAAATAGAAGTCTGGGCAATTTGCTGAGATGTTTAGTTGGGGATAAGCCCAAGGGGTGGGATTTGGTTCTACCACAAGTTGAGTTTGCTTACAATAACTCTGTAAATAGGAGTACTAGTAGATCACCATTCCAAATTGTATATGGAAGTAGCCCAAGGACTGCACCAGAATTGAGGAAGCTAAAGAATTCGCTGAACATATCAAGCATCTACATGAGGAGGTTCAAGCACACATTACCAAGATGAATCAAGAGTATAAAGCTAGGGCTGATCAAAGGAGAAGACATAAGGAATTCCAAGTAGGGGATCTAGTCATGGTACACTTACGAAAAGAAATATTTCCAGCCGGCACTTACAACAAGCTGAAAATGAAGAAATTTGGCCCCTGCAAAATTATGAAGAAACATGACTCAGGAAATGCATATGAGGTGGATTTGCTAGATGGTATTCACATTTCTCCTATTTTCAACATTGCAAACTTAACAAAGCATCATGATGATGGTGTAGATAAGGAACTAATGTTAGAGCCATGTCCAATTCCTGCTTCTAAGAAGGAGGAGATAGAAGACATTCTAGATCATCGTGTGGATAGGAGTACCAAAAATAGGTAGTATGAAGAGTATTAGGTCAAGTGGAAAGGATAACCCTGTGATAAGATAAATGGATATCGTATCTCATTTCCACTCTAGAATAGCATATGGCTACAAAAGACCTACTAGATGCTAATGATCTATCTTCACTCTTTGGCATTCGAGATATCAAGCTACAAAATTAGAAACAACATGCCTTATCCTTGCCCAAAAGTATAACTATTTAATATTAACATGCATCTTCTTGAAACTGGGATGTATGGAACACAATGCCTGATGTACCTCTGAAAAAACAAAGGTATGAAGATCACCCAACATGAGTACATAGATATGCCCCAAGTTATTTAGTAGTCCATCAGACTCAACCAAATATCCCCTCAAGGGTATGTCCATACTCAATCTCTACCCTCACCTCTTTATACTAAGTGTCACTAGGCAAAGCCTCCAAGATATGGCCTTGCAAATCCACTCCTAATGACAACATTGATATCTCATGTTCCCTCCTACTCAAGGAATCTGTGATGACATTCTCCTTCCATTGAATGTAATGAACATCAAATTCATATTCACATAGGAACTCCATCGAGTGATGTTGTCATGCATTCAAGTTTGGCTGAGTACATATTTACTGAAAAGCTCCTATGATTGCTATGCAACTCAGACCTATGTCCCAAAAGGAAATGCCTCTAATGAACTAGAGCATGCACTATGGACATGAGTTCCAAATCATGAGTGGGGTACTTAGGCTCATGGTCATTGAGTTTTCTAGACTCATATGCAATCACTCGACAATCCTACATCAACACTACACCCACACCTTCCAACAAAGCATCTATGCAAACCATGAAATCACCTACAAGATTAGGAACTACAATAACTAGTGCATTGGTCAAACACTCCTTAAGAGCATTAAAATTTGCTTCACACTAGTTTGACCAAACATACTTCTTCCCTTTTCACTAAAGACAAGTGATGGAGTGAGTCACTCGTGAGAAAACCTTTAGGAAGCAATTGTAGTAACCTGCCAATCCCATGAAACTATGAACTTCAAAAATATTATTAGGTACCAACCAATCCATGATAGCACAAATTTTCTCTATATCCACCACAATACCATCACTAGTTATGATATGTCCCGAATAATTCACCTTCGACTAGAAGAGCCCACATTTACTCAAGTTGTCATACAACTAATGGTCCCTCAACCACTACAATACTTGGTGTAAATGGACCTCATGTTCCTCAATAGTCTTTTGAATAGACCAATATATCATCCAAGAACACAATGACACATTGAATGAGGTACATGTGAAATACTCCATTCATCAAACTCATAAACACTAATGTCACATTGGTTAACCCAAAGTGTACAACCATGAACTTATAATGCCCATACCATGTATGAAAATTTATCTAATGAATATCAGCCTCGACCTAGATATGAAGTTGATGGTATCCTAACTTAAGTTCAATCTTTGAGAACACTCTTGCTCCCTTCATCTAATTTAACAAGTCATCTATCCTTTGCAAAGGATATCGGTTCTTCACCATCACCCTATTCAATAGTTGGTAGTCAATGCATAAACGTGATGATCCATCTTTCTTCTTCACAAAGATGACTATTGCACCCCATGGGGATACACTCGGATGAATATAGCCCTTGACCAACAATTCCTCCAATTGTAGTTTGAGTTCACTCAACTCCTGAGTAGTCATGCGATAAGGATCTTGTGAAATTGGCTCCACTCCTAGTACAAGATCAATTTGAAAATCAATTTCATGTTGCAATGGCATACCAACTATCTCATCAGGAAACACATCTACATATTCATGAAGGAGTGAGTGATCATCAAGTAACACTATATGACTCTAGGACTCCTTAAGATCACTGAAAGATACTATGAACATCTAACATCCCTTCCACATACTTTTTTTTAGTTGGTTAGTTGAGATCATCTGAAGTTAGAGTCGTCTCTATACTCCCAAAAGTTCCACCTACCCACCTGTCTCTATACTCCCAAAAGTTCCACCTACCCACCTGTGTCATCAACACATTGTACTAACTTATGGTGGCAATCAATATTCACCTAATGAGTGGCTAACCAATCCATGCCCAACACAATGTCATATGATCCAAGAGGTAAAATACAAAGATCTAATATGATTGTGAAGGTTCCCAAATTCAAATACAACCTCTAACCAAGGAGTCTACACACACCTTAAGACCCATGGCTAACTCAACTTGCTACCTATCAACTTGACATACTACCAATAGCCCACATTGTTCAATAAGAGATGGTGCTTAGCATGATGGTTATCAACTATCACAAAGACTCAATGATTCCTACTAGCATCTCTCACTGTAAGCTCTGATCTGACTACACCCTTACCAAACCTAGAATATGGTTTAATAGAACACTCAAAAGATTTATTTTTGGGCTGACCACAAGAATTAAAGTTTCCACCGAAGCTAGAACCTATTCCATGACCACCCTAAGTAGTGTTGGAATATGGTGCACTACCCCTGCTAGAATTTTGTTGATTGTTCTAAGGAGGGAAATCCTTTTGGGACTTCTAACCCCAGCTCTATTCATCTCCCTTCTTTCCTGAGTCATGTGCATTTTTCCCACCTTTAGGAAATTTTCCCCTCTATCAAAAATAATGACCACTACCACCTTGTGAGGGGGAAGATTGGGCTTGGCCCTTCCCTAAGGACTAGGTAAACTATGCATACTATCTTGAATTTTGTGCACTATGGTTTTGAGAACCTGATTTACCATAGAAATCTCTAGCCAAATTACTCTTTGCAATACAATCTTTCTCAACAACAAGAATAAGAGTTATAGGATGATGCATTCAAACTTCTCCAATAAGGGCATCGTTAAGACCTCAAATGAAATGATGAGTCAAGAGTAATTCATCATGATTGTAGCATGAATACTACCTAAGCTCAAATAATTGGATCTCATATTGGTCAACTCTCATGTTCCCTTGTATGATCTCATGGAACTCATCAGCACAGGCCTCCCTAAACTAAGGAGATAAGAATTTCTCTTAGAACCTCTCCTCAAAGATATCCTAGATGAGATCTAGAGCTTCTTCCCCTCAATATTCCACCAAATGGATGTGTGTTCCCTCAATTTCATAAGTTCACAACAGGCCCTCATATTGGTTGTATATGGGTACATGGTGAAGCAACATTCCATGTCCAATAACCAAATTTATGCCTTGAGGCCACCTCCCTTGCCATCATAGAATTACCATTTGGATTGATGAAGAGATTTCATAATATCCAAATGGAAGGAATCTTCACTATCATGGTCCCTACCACCCTGATAGTGCCTTCAACCACCTGGTAGAGTACGTGAACATTCACGTTCATTCTCCTCCTCTCTATGCTCTAACATGTGAGAATCTCCATGATGAGATCCCTCTTCCTAACCATTGTCCTATTGGCATTCCTCTATATGAGGTCCCAATCGAGCAAGAATACTTTATATCATGGGAATCATTACCTCAATACCACCCTTATTTTTATTACACTATTCTCTCCCACCATCCTAATGTTCCTCTTCTTGATGTTCTTCTCCATGATTATTTCATCAATTACCACCTAGGCACCTAGTCTACGTGTAGGAGGAATCACTATGGAAGCAACAAGATAAGGTTAGAACATGCTACGCAACATAAGAGTCAAAGAAAGAACAAGAAGATATCAATATATGCAACAAGATATCAAAACAACAACATAAGATAACAATATACAAACAAAAGACAATAACTAGTGGAAGCATAACACCGAGATCCCAATGTTGCAACATGGGCTCTAATACCAGATGTAATGCCCCACTCAGAGATCCTTGGAACAAGGATTTAATATAAGCCAATATTTTTTTTAAAAATTAAAAATTAAAAAAATATGAATGTACATGACACTTAACATATGAGGATCATGAAGATCGCAATGAAAGACTCAGCCATAATCCCGGCAACAAAAAAATCTCCAAATGCCACTACCAAATTGACATACATAAACTACAAACCAAAAACTAAAGATGACAATAGGAAAAAGAATCTAAGATCTATCAAAGCATGGAAAATTAAACAAACCCAAATGGTACTTAAAACACCAAAAAGAATTCCTCAAAAACTAGTGGAGATACCCACTATTTTTTGCACGAGGACAACAACAAACAAAAATTTTGCATGAGGAAGTGCATCACACCATGTGAGAACATACCTTTCACATGAGGAAATGCACCAAATGGTGTTAGGAAGTACTTGGCACAATAGCCAAAGTAACCCAAAATGGTGTGGGTTTTTGTGCGAGAAAGTGCCAGGATCTATGCGAGAAAACCCAACACACTACACAAACTTTTGCATTCTTGCAGAAGAAAGCACAATTTCACATGAGAATCCAAAAAACCAAGCTAGAAACAAAAAATGTAAAAAGTTAGGAAATGAATTTCCTCCATAGTGGGGAGTACCATATCCATAAATCGAGGCATAGACACTTGAACACTATAATTGCAAGATGGAACTACAACAACTATATGAAATATAGTAGTAAAAGAGCATACTAAAAGAAACATCGCAATAAATAGAAGCAACCAAACTAAGTTCATGGTTCCTCCCAACCGTAATGGCATCATGAGACCTTGAAGGCCCTAGCCATCCCTTGTTAATAACATCCCAAACTACTGACTAGGTTGTCGATTTTTCTTATCAAGACATCACTACAAAACATACTACATCATAAGAATAAGCAAATCTAACATGCTAAGAAATAAAGCATAAGATATTCCCACCAACCAAATCACATCATCCAATTCCTATGCTAAACATCATAATAAGGAAATGTGTCAAATAACCAACATCATCTAAACATGATATCCAAGCATTTCAACGAAAGCATAAATCACAAGAAAGCATACATTAGAACCTAAAGTGTCAAGTAAAAACATCAAGCAACGGTCACACTAGAACAATAGATCATATCTATATACTAGAACCTAGCAATGGTGAAGGTAGCTACACCTCCTAACCATTTGGAATCCATAGGTCCACTCCCACTATGTTGATGGAGATAATAACCCAACTACAAGCACAAATAAAGAAAACATCCATGGCTAATACTCACTAGATAGTAATGATGACTGAAACCAAGATTAGAGATAATGTATAAACTACATGTCTTGGTTAGACACACAATGGGCTACTATGTAGGGGATGACATCATGGAGAGTCACTTGGCATCAAAAAGCCCAAGCTAGTATTGGCAGCTACACTCCCCAATATAAGGCACACTCTCCCAACTTTTTAATTATCCTAAATTTATTATCACCCAGTATTTTTATTTAGTTTTCACTTATATTAAACTTCCTCTACCAACACATGGAAAATAGTCACCAGGTTACGAGATAGAAGCCCCTCCATCTGCTACCCTACCCTACCCATGCTCATCCAATAATGAGTACCCATAGGTATGCATAGTCCCAACCCAACCCAAAATGGTCATAACTCCACTGAAGTACAAATAGGAGATCAAGCCTTCTAATTCACCTAACAAGGTACACATATGTACTCATGTGTGGAACACCACCATCATGATGATCATAGCATAAGGACTAGATGAGAACAAAAATAATAAAATACTCAACTGAAATAGCTTAAGAGAATAGATGTGGCACACATCCCAATGCAACATAAAAGTGTAACAATGGTTTGATGACATCCAAATAAATGATCTAGTGATCTGGGCCCATGAACAACATCATGCCAAGAAAACTTGAGAAAATAGGGTGACTTTCAAAATGAGATAAAAACCTCAAAATTGGAAAACTTTGAAATAAATGTCCATTTAGTCTTTGGGCAGAAAATCCTTGAAAATCCAATAAAATTTGGATTTGGACATTGTATGCAAAAAAGGACCATGATAATGGTGCAAAACCCCAAACACTCATCTCAAAAACTCAGAAAATATCCATACTCGATTAATTGAGCAGAACCAACAAACAAAAATAGAGGGGAACACTAGTTATCAACCACCAAACAAAAAACTACTAGAAACAGAGCTGAAACATGAAAATGTGAGAGCCCTACCTGACAACTAAAAGGGCTAAAATGAAAAATAGCCAGGTAAAATAAATAATCCATAGATACTACTGAAAAAAGATGAAAAATCAAGTGGATCAATGAGTCCATCCTCATGATGATCTCACACCCATAGCTCTCATAATGAATAGAAAACTAGTCCTTCAAAAAAGAATTTAATAAAAAGCTCTCAAATTTCCAAATTACAAAAGTGAAAAGTGAGGAATTGAATTCCTCTTTGAATACTTATTCACTTTTTGAGTGAATAATTAATTAGAGTAAATAGTTAGTCAAACTAGTTAGACTCTAAATTGACCCAAATGAAAACAAGTTATTCCTAGTAATAGGAATTCAACTATGGCAAAGCTACCAAAAATTAAAAATCAATTAAATAAAGCCCAAAAACCTTGAAACCAAGATCACAAAGGCCTTGACAACTTCATGAAAATGCAAACTCTAAATGCACAAACACACTCACTAGTTACACCACATAATGTAAATGAGTTTGAATTTAACAAATCACTAGAAGGTTTTATTATAAATTTAAATAAGATGCGTCAACCATACAAGGATGACATTGGTAATAATGAACAACTAAATCACTAACTCTATTGTGCCATTGCCAAGGATATAAATCCTACACACTAAAATACATGATCAAGTGCAATTACATATAACAAAAAATCCAAAGCAATAAATGCATTAAATAACTAATTTAACCATTTATTCAATTTATACCAAAATAATCCATTTACATCACTCACATTTGTGTAAAGCATAATGAAACAAGAATGGAGTAGATATCCATAGTAAAAAATCCATCACATGAAAGAATCAAAGATATGTCTAACTAGATATCATCATAGACCTACTATCACCTCAAAATGGCATCAACATGCAAATATGATAAACTAAATAGTATAGCATCTATGATACTGAAAGAAAAATATAACATCTGACCCTTAGGTCATCACAAAAGTAACATAACAAGAGTATCAAGTATCTCTCAAATCAAAATATAACAAAGTACAAACTGTAAAACATGAGAGGCACTACATGAGGTGTAACAAACTATTTTAGGTGTAGTTCTATTTTCTTCTAACTTCTTTCTCCATGTATTTACCATATGATTACTTATATCATCAATATTAACTTTTCATTTTCCTTTCCTTTCTTCATCATCAAGTGTTGATGCTCGGTATCTACAGTTCTTTCTTAGGCTACTAGCCTAATAACATTGAAATCATGTCATGTCATAGTTCTTCCAAGTACCATATCTTCCTCTCATTTGCATCCTCTTTCATTTTGTTTCAATATGACCATATCTTCTACATGTATATAAGCAATGTTAGTATGCTAATAGAAACCAAATTTAAATAAAGCTTCTACAAACTAAAAAAAATTCATAAACTTCAAGATAGACTAAGATGAACTCTCAATTGAGAATATGAGCCATTAATGGACTCTCTCAATGAGAAGCTCTCTTGTTGAGTGGCTTTGTCTAAATAGATAGGATGTATGCTCAAGCTTATGCTTCAAAAAGGGTTTCAAATGGAATTGGAATTTGGGAGTGAGTGTATGGTTTTGATGTAAAATGGCATTATGACTTTATTTCATGGATTGTGTTGTTTTGCAAAGGGGAAGGATCCAATTTATAGGCAAGAGGCTTGAGGGATTGAGGGCTAAGATGCAAGGATGGGAAAAAGCTCATGGAGGGCTTAGATTGCATGAGAGGAGAGCACAAAGATTGTGCTTCTTTACAGCCAATCAGGGAGTGACACATGTCACAGGGTGAGAGGATGGAGGAAAGGGGAAGGATGAGTCAACAAAAGAGGCTCAAGGGATAAAATCTTCATAAAGACCCTCATAATGGCTTGTAAGAGCAATAAAAGGGCTTGAAAGAGTCATTTATGGCCTAGTGGGCTTCATAAAGTTTTATGGTTGAGATATTTTGAAGGAGATGAGAGGAATTTCGACTTGAGCTTGATTATGAAGGTTTTAAGCTTGCTTAGGATTGTGAAAATGATTAGAGGATGGATTAGGATGGTTTAGGATTAGCTTAGGGATAGGCAAGTGGATGGCATTTAATGAGGGTGGGTGAAGGAGGAGATATTTGTTAACTTTGGCTTGGGTTAGTAAGTTTTAACCCATGTTTAAGGAATGTGACAAGGTTAGGAGGGGATTAGGATTAGGTTTAAAGACATCTTCTAGAAGAGTCTAGACTTTGGATGAGGATAAAGACTTTTTAGAATAGTCTAGAACTTCCTAGGATGAGGATGAAGACTTTCTAGAAGAGTCTAGAACTTCTTAGGATGAGGATAAATTAGATTTTTAGGAAATAAATAAAGTTTTATTTATTTCGAGGGTTTGGGTTGAGGAGATATTTAGTAAAACTTTTTTAATAAACATGAGGATTAATATTTAATCTTAATTAAATATTTTGAGTTGGGATTAGGGGTAGGAAATGATGGGATTAGCCTTTAATCAAAATTAAAGAAGGATTAGAAGATTTTGGAAGAGGTTAGTGGTCTTAAGAAAATTGGCCAAGTTTTGGGCAAAAAATAAATTTTTTATTTATTTTGGGTTTTTTGGTCAATTTATTAATTAAATAATTAATAAATAAGGAAATAATGTTTAAATAAGATTTAAACATTTTTGGGAGGGATTCCTTAATTAAATATTTTTAATTAAGATAAAGGGATTTAATGGCATAAAAATAAATAAATTAATTAATGATGATGTCATCAGAAATTTTTCAAAAAATAAAAATACTTTATTTTCTAAAGGTTTTTAGGTGTCTACATTTTTCCCCTCTTTGATGTGATGCCGCAAGTGGCATGGCATCAAAGATAAGAAAATAAGATGCCCAAGGCTAGAGCAGAAAAGGAGAGAATGGACTGCAAGATGCCCCCTCAAGAAGGTGGCAGGGAGAGAAAGCGAGGCTCAACGACTTCTTGAAAAGTACAAGAATCCGAGATAAGCAAGAAGACTCAGATTGGCTTAAGAGAAGAGGTTTAGTTAGCTCAAACTCTCACTATGGGAGAATGATAAAGGGAGAATCAGAGGCACAAGAGGAAGCAAGCTTAAGATCTCAGGGATTGTAGAGGATGAAGGAGCAGAGCACTATAAAAGGAATCTAGGATGGGGAGATGGATGAGGGGATTAAAAAGCTTATGCAATAGGATTTCAAAGAGTCATATTGGCTGAAGATGGGTTTCAGAGATCCCTAGGACTAGGATTGTGGATCTCGAAAGATGAGGCTTGGTGGATTGATTTGGATTGGTGGATCCCTAAGACTAGGATTGTGGATCCCTAAAGCTAAAGGTGAGGAGTGATTCAAAGAGATACTGATGCATAAGTTGGGGTAGGAGAGACGAATGCTAGATATGGATGGGGGATAATGGAGATGAAGGGAAACCATTGAAGCTTTTTTGAGTAGGGGGGATACTTCAAAGAGAAGTACCACCATGTAGTTGAGCACTAGATTTGCTATAGGACTATTGGTTAATTTCCAAGGTTACCAAGAACATCAAGGCCATTTCACCTACTGTCCATAGGATTAACGGACTGGCTCAAAACAAACACGCAAGGATTGCCCCAGTATCACACATGAATCTCAGAGGAAGCAGTGTGGAAATGACACTAGGTAACCCACAAGCAGAAAAGAAAACAAGCAAAAGACATGATCAAGACCTTACGCTCTAATTGCCCCATTCGCAGTATACCATGATATAGAAGATCGTGGCAACCTTGAGGAGGGAACAAGGAGATTTTTTGGAAAAGATATTTTCAAGACCCAAAGGGGAAGATTCCAAATCAAAAGAAAGCGAAAATCCAAAAAAGAGTTGTTTGCCAACGAGATGGGTAGGACGAGGTACGAACGGACCAAGATTAGACATGAGGAAAGCTATATCCTGCAAGGATCTATCGGAGAGTACCTAAGCTAATGGATCTGGATGAGTGATGCGTGTGGCAAGCTAAACTAAGAAGGATAACACTTTGGTGACAAGAGATCTAGCTAAAGGATGCATTGGAATAGCTAACCAAGATGTGCGATGTGTACAAGATGTTGAGCAAGGATGATCTGACATAAAAATTGGATAGATACAATGGTACTAAGCTAAAGAGGATGTACAAGTTGACAGACCAAGATATGTTACAAACTGAAGCTGACCAAGATAGTTACAAGCAGGCAAAAGCTCAGGATGATAGGATAGCAGGATGGTTCGATGTTGTGCAAGATGCGAAAGCTAAGGGTGGGTGATAGTGAAAGATATGGATTTGACAGGATGCATCCAATGATGACGAGAGATTTTGTGACCAAGGATAACTAGAGGAGCAGGATGAGATGGCTGGATAGGATGGTAGATAGCTAGGATTATGATGGATATAAAGAGATGACATTGGGTTTGCATGAGGATAGCCTAGAGCTAGATACTAATGACAAGGGAGGATGGACAAGACAAGATCTCCAAGGAATATAATGCCCCCAATCAGAAGATAACATGCAGATGGAGGTCTTATGATGGATGTGATAGGATTGAAGCTAGGATGGAAAAAGCTGAAGGGGCTAGGGAGATGGATGATAGCTGAGATGGTTGGTTGAAGCTGCAGGAGATAAGTGGATGGTGTGAGATGGAAGATGGAGGGTGGAGGATAGGTGGATAGATTGGAAGATGGAGTTGGATGTCAAGAGATGATCAAAAGCATGAGGGTGATAGGCTAAGCTGGGGATGGCGAGATTACACATGACGCTTGTTTGCCAAGTTTTCATCATGGTACTTGTCCAAGGTGCTTGAATTGCCAAGTTTTCACCAGTGGACGCTTTATTTTTCTTTATTTTTTTTGAGTTTTTGACTTTGGACTTAGCTGGAATGATTTTGGCTTTCTTCGACTATTTTGGCTTTTTTGGAATTTCTCACTAGCTGTTGGAATGTTCAATTTTGTTGCTAGTTGTTGGTACACTGGATGTGTGATTTATGCAATAGATTGGATTAGATGGGATTGATGGTAGGAGATGGAGGGATGAAAAGGTTGGAAAGGAGCATGAGATGGGGATGCTTCCAAGAGCCACATTGGCACATGTTGGGACGGGTGTGAAAAGAGCATATGGGGGATAGATGGTAGATGCGGGCATGATGGAGGATTTGTGGAAGCGTGCTTGGGGATATAGGCACCCAAGATGGAGTTAGGAGATGGGGGACATGAGTCACTGGATGGAGGATTAGCAATGGTGGATGCCATTATGCATTGGGTTTCAACTTTTTTCTTTGGGATCCACATGGTTTTGGATTTTCTTTTCATAGGCTTTTGCATTATTTTGCATTCTTTGATTGGATTTTTCCTTTTTGGAGTATGTCTTTTAGAATAGACATACGATTGCCTAGGATGTGGATTTTTAGCTTTATGCATTTTGAAGTTGGCATTTACATTGTTGTGGTAAGCTTTGGGACGATGGTTAGGAGAAGCTTTGTGAGATGGAGAGGATATGGGAGAGCGTGTAGGGGGATGATGATGGATGATGTGCCTTGATATGTGCCTTTGCTGATCTTGCATAGGAATGGAGGGAATAGGATTTGAATGATGGCTGATAGGAGGATGGAGGATGGTAGATTTTGGGACATAGGGACCCAAAATGGATTTAGCGGATGAAGGGGGGATATGGTAGGTTGTTTTAGGTTGCAAAGATGGTGGAGGGGGGATGACATAAGATTTCTTGAAGGAGTGATGGAAGGCTGGCATGGGGGGTTTGGAGATAGGCTTGGTTTGGGGGTGTGGTGTACCAACACCTTTAGATGGTGAGCCTTTGGATACATATCCAAGACCATGAAATCCTAGATTTTTTTGTGCAATAATAGGCTTTCTAATTCCTTGCTCTTGTGGTCCTAAACCTTGACCTTGATAATGCCATTGATTGAGCATTTGAACTAGCTAAGGATACTTTTTGCTTGCAGAAAATGGTGGAAGTGCTTTATCAGATGTACTGCAATAGGGAGATACTATTCTTAATTCTTCTGTTGAGAGGAGGCCACTATGGATGAATGTAAGTGAACCAAGAGGGTATATTATAGATGGTGAAATAGCTTGGATAGGTGGTAAGATGAAAGCATGGAGTGGAGGAGATGGTAGGATAGGATCTTGATTTAGCTGATGGGATGAAAGATATCCTGCAGTAGAGGAGGTATGGCTTGAGGTTTTAGAGATGGAGGGGATAGTGATTGCACTATGGATGGAAGACATGGTACGATGATATCTTTGTTTATGCTTTGGGGGATGTCAACATGCTTTTGGGCAGGATCTTGATAGGATTGGTTTGGAGTGGATGGTGCGATAGGAGGTGAAGGGATGGACTCTTCAAAGGTAGTGGATGGATAGATGGGAGATTCAGTAGTGGAGATGGGTGAGTAGAAGATGGATGCATAAGGGTCATTATGGGAGATTTGGGAAATTCTTGGAGGTGATGTGGATAGGATTTGGAGGGTTTTGACAGATGGTGGGATTTTGATGCTTGCGGGAAGTGGAAGGATTTTAAGCAATTTGATGGATGATATGGGGATGATAGCAATGGGAGATGGAGGTTATATTATAGATGGGGAAGCTTCATCACTGACTACTTCACATGGTTGGATTAGATGACATAGCTCATCGACTGCTGGAGGTGGCTTTTCTTTTATTTCCTCTAGGAGATTCCTTGGAGACTCACGTGTCGGAGGTGGAGGTGGATTGACAGGAATAGCTAGTGTGATGGGGGTGGAAGATTGGAAGCTTGGTTGATTGGGTGATGGAGGAGAAGCTGGTATATCAGATGGCATGACTAGATAGTTTGGAATAACTCTTGAATCTTGGGGGATGGTTGGTGGAATTTTTCTAAGGCTCTCAAGATACCCTTCATAGTCAACAAGATTTTCATCATCATTGGAATAGGAGGTGGCAGGAGCAAGGAAAATACGACCAAACACATCATGATAGGATTGGTACTTCATGCTTTGATGATGAGTTTGATGGGGATGGGGTCTTGCATATGGATGAACACGAAAGCTCATGGTCGGATTTGGATCAAGCTCAAATTTTGGATTGGCTGATGAAAGATTTCCTAGGGAGAGTCAAAGCTGTATGACAGACCTAAGGAGGATTGGCTGGAGATTTTTGGCTTTCCTGTGGATGGAAGACTTTCAAGGGTATGCTGTCAAAAAGTGAGAGTTTTTCTTTCCTGTGTGCAGGATTGGTGGAGATTGTGTCAACTTAAGGATAGACTAATGACCCTATGGGCATGACACAAGATTGACCACTTGTGGATCTCAACCTTTAGCTCAAGGTGATGAGGGATAACAAGTTAAAAAGCTAGATTACCCTAGACAAAGCTCTATCAAAGGGATAACCTTGGTGAGGCTGGTGGATTGGTCAGATTGATTGGATAGAAAATTCTAGCAGAATGACAACAACTCTCTAAAGGCTTGGGTGTGATTTTGGATTGGGTTGCTAGCTGGCTAGGGGGTTTGATTTGGAGAGACTTTGGATTTGGGATTGTTCTAAAGCAAGGAATTAGATAGATTCGGTTGCAGCAGGGGAGCTTGGATGATTTTTTGATGAGGCAATGACTACGCTAAGTATGCCTTGAGCTGGGAGATTTTTGCTTTTTTGGGCTTTTGGCCAAAGTTGGCAAACATTCATTCAAAAGCTATGAACAAACAAGCAGACAAAATTTTGGAGCAAGCACGTCAAACACACCAACATCCTAGGAAGATTTCTACAAGGATGAAATTTATTATAGCTAGGGAGTCCTCGATATATGCAAGGTACATGAGGCCCAAATCCGTAGATGAAACCAAAAAGATGTCACACAATCGAGAGGAGCGGTAACCCACTTCTCCTCTTTCACTTCTCAAGGGTATAAAGTTCCTTGAGGCTTAGCTCGAGTGACAAAGTCTTGATCCCAAGAGAGGTGTCTTTCGATTCACCTCTTGGTTCTTGTACTCTGTCGGAATGCTGGAGTTGAGGTCATCCAAGGGGTGATGAAATCCCCAAATAGGCCTCCTAAAAGGCCTCGAAAGACGACAAGGGGAGAGAAGACTTGGATGACCTTGGGCTAAAAAAAAACACGCTTGTTCTTTTACCAACTGACTCTTATGTGTGATAATCTAGACTTTGCAAGCACTCATGTTTAAGAGACAATTTACAATTCCAACTTGAAGCACCAACAAAAGTAAATCGATCGAAGAATGCAAACAAGAAGAAGAGTTAGGGTCAACAAAAGCAAACTCGCACACCCGGAGGCCCTCCATGTCAAGTAACAATTAATTTCTTTTAAAGCATTCAAGAGTTGGTGTGATTTTGTTTTAAGCCCAAAGCAAATGTGTGAGAGTTGATTTGTCAAGCGCGTGCCCAGAGGCCCTCCACGTCAATAGTTATTCAATTTTAGTGCCCAAACTTGAAGTGTGATTGATTTCATCTAGATTTTTGGTCATTTAAATTTTTTGATAAAATTAAAGCAAACGTTCAAAGACCAAGTGAGTGAGTTAGATTGTGGAACATTTAACACTTTTTTCAAGTAGACCCATCCCCATAAATGGCGCTGAGATTGCAACCAATGGTTGAATTGATGGGTGATTAGAAAAGAGGTGAGTCCAAGGAACTACTCAAATTGATTTTTTGCAAATTTGTATTTAACTTAACAAAGTTTCTTAAATGTCTAAAAATCAAACTTTACCTAAATTGCATGCGGAAAAGAGATTTGTTTTGTTCAATTTTAGAAGCTCCAAATGAAGTGTTTGATATTGAAATGGTTAATTGATCCTTGGCATTCAAGATTGGATTTTTTGTTTTAATCATGCATTCAAAGAAAATTTGATTTTAATCCATGGCATTCAAGAGTGTGTTTAGCAATATGCATTTAAAGACAAGTGATTAAACATTCAAGTTTTTTCCTTTGAGCATTCAAGATTGAGATTTTGTGTGTTGTTTTAAGAACTTTGAAATGCTTTGTTTTGATCATTCAAGATTTTTTTGGACTCAAAAGTGAAAATGACTCTTTGGACTTTGGTTTTCATTCAAGATTTTGTGTTCTAGTTTGCATATTTTAAGCCCAAAAATGATATTCTTAGATTGTTTTGATGCATGAAAAACCTAAGAAATATTCAAGATTTTGCAACAAGACATTTGTTTGAAACAAATAACAAAGCTTTTAGGACAATTTTTGGCAACCATTTAGGACTCTTAGTTTTCATGAGATTTTTAAAAAAACTTTAAAATATTTGCAAATGAGGTTCATTTTATCCTTGATTGATGCTTTGAGTTTGATTTAGATTTTAGTGTGCACTTAGTGTTGATTTTGAACCTTTTGAAATGGAAACTTGAAGTTCTTTTTAAATTTTCAAAAATGAAGTGTTCCTAACTTTGCATGAATGCATCTAAAACCTTGATTTTGCAAGGACGCAAATGATTGAATTGGTTTAGTTTCACTTGTTAAAAGGCTTCTTCTTTTTTTTTAGCAAATTTTTAGTTTTTAATGGATTTAAGTATGATTTGGAGATTCATTTTAAGCACTAAAAAGAAGTGTATATGATTTTGCTTCTTTAAAAAAAAATGGCCAAGATCTCCCACAAGAAGAAGAAGAAGAAGTAGATGGAATAAGAAGAATATAGACAATAAGAGGAAGAAGAATTCCAAGTGCTTTGTCCACCTATAAGCTTGAAAAATCTGCAAATACTATGAGATAGACTATGAGTTCCTTTGTCTTCTTCATGCTCATGTGGACCTACAAAACCAATTTATAAAATCCTACCAATCACAAAAATAAGAAAAATTAGCCAAAATTAGCAAATGACATCCAAAACTTGACTAAAAAAGCTAATGAAGATGACCCATGCGGGGTCCTACTGGGCGTGCCAAAATGTATATGAGCAATGCTAGTATGCTAATAGAAACCAAATTTAAATTAAGCTTCTACAAACTAAACAAAATTCATAAACTTCAAGATAGACTAAGATGAACTCTCAATTGAGAATATGAGCCATTAATGGACTCTCTCAATGAGAAGCTCTCTTGTTGAGTGGCTTTGTCTAAATAGATAAGATGTGTGCTCAAGCTTATGCTTCAAAAAGGGCTTCAAATGGAGTTGGAATTTGGGAGTGAGTGTATGGTTTTGATGTAAAATGGCATTATGACTTTATTTCATGGATTGTGTTGTTTTGCAAAGGGGAAGGATCCAATTTATAGGCAAGAGGCTTGAGGGATTGAGGGCTAAGATGCAAGGATGGAAAAAAGCTCATGGAGGGCTTAGATTGCATGAGAGGAAAGCACAAGGATTGTGCTTCCTTACAGCCAATCAGGGAGTGACACATGTCACAGGGTGAGAGGATGGAGGAAAGGGGAAGGATGAGTCAACAAAGGAGGCTCAAGGGATAAAATCTTCATAAAGACCCTCATAATGGCTTGTAAGAGCAATAAAAGAGCTTGAAAGAGTCATTTATGGCCTAGTGGGCTTCATAAAGTTTTATGGTTGGGATATTTTGAAGGAGATGAGAGGAATTTCGACTTGGGCTTGATTATGAAGGTTTTAAGCTTGCTTAGGATTGTGCAAATGATTAGAGGATGAATTAGGATGGTTTAGGATTAGCTTAGGGATAGGCAAGTGGATGGCATTTAATGAGGGTGGGTGAAGGAGGAGATATTTGTTAACTTTGGCTTGGGTTAGTAAGTTTTAACCCATGTTTAAGGAATGTGACAAGGTTAGGAGGGGATTAGGATTAGGTTTAAAGACATCTTCTAGAAGAGTCTAGACTTTGGATGAGGATAAAGACTTTTTAGAATAGTCTAGAACTTCCTAGGATGAGGATGAAGACTTTCTAGAAGAGTCTAGAACTTCTTAGGATGAGGATAAATTAGATTTTTAGGAAATAAATAAAGTTTTATTTATTTCAAGGGTTTGGGTTGAGGAGATATTTAGTAAAACTTTTTTAATAAACATGAGGATTAATATTTAATCTTAATTAAATATTTTGAGTTGGGATTAGGGGTAGGAAATGATGGGATTAGCCTTTAATCAAAATTAAAGAAGGATTAGAAGATTTTGGAAGAGGTTAGTGGTCTTAAGAAAATTGGTCAAATTTTGGGCAAAAAATAATTTTTATATTTATTTTGGGTTTTTTGGTCAATTTATTAATTAAATAATTAATAAATAAGAAAATAATTTTTAAATAAGATTTAAACATTTTTGGTATTGATTCCTTAATTAAATATTTTTAATTAAGATAAAAGGATTTAATGGCATAAAAATAAACTAATTAATTAATAAATGATGGTGTCATCAAGAATTTTTTAGAAAATAAAAATACTTTATTTTCTAAAGGTTTTTAGGTGTCTACACTACATGTTGTACATGTATTCCATGTATTGTAATTCCAATTGAATGTATTATGCTGTCTCCTTAGTTTCCAATTTTATTTTTCTATGATATGTAATATTGTGCCTTATGTCTATACTTAGAGCATGTATAACAATAACATTTAAACTTTGATGACCTTGGAGTATTGCTAAACTTAGATCTACAATCAAATGCTTGATGTCCATACTTATTGCAATTATAAAGTAACAATAGGAGTGACATCAGTCTTACTGACCTTGATCATGTAGACATTGGCAGTGTGACTAGATTTTCCATAATCATAAAATATTGGTTTCTTTACTTTTGGATTTGCATAAACATTCCTCTATTCATCTCACTTTGATGAATTTTTTGGCTCAGTTGTAGAGTGCTTGGTATAGCCTAGTCTAGTGGTATCTCTTGGTCTTCTCTAACTTATTTACTATTCATCCAACTTCCTTATGCTTTCATTAGATATCTTTAGTCATTGATTGTTATCTTTCTCAATCTTCAACTTATTTATCAGGTGTTCATTCTTAGACCTCAATCCACCAATCTCTTCCATCTTTCTACCAATCTCATGATTAACATTGAGTAGTTGATTTACCATATCATAATGATTTTGTATCAAACTCTTAATCTTAGTATCTCTATTATCCATCCTAGTAGTCATGTGCCTCTTATCTTCTTCTGTCATTCTCTTGTCATCTTTAGTTAGCATGTTTTGTTCCAAGATTTTATGCATCCTCACAGATTGAGCTTGTTGATCTTTCTTTAGTAATTTTACCTGCTCAGTTATGGTTTTATTCTTCTCCATCATATTATATATTACAACTTTGAATTCATTTGACATGTTCCTATCTGACAATTCTATATTACAACTTTTGATTATAGGTTATAATTGAATAAATAAAATTTTGAGGATTTGATTAAGAAAAAGCAATTAATGCATTAAGCCAAAATGATAGAAAGCGGGATAACAGTCTTGATGACCATTTTTTGGTGATTAAATTTGACCCTCTTTGACTAATGTGTGATCAATCTGGGAACACATTACCTCAAAGAATAAAGAAGTGAAGCAAGCAGTAGAGAAATCTAACCCAAAAGAATTAAGTACAAAGAGAGACAAAAAATCTTGAATGCATAGCCTATTAGCGATACTATTGAACATTGGGAGAGAGATAGGAAATAGAAATAGTCATGACAAGCACTAATATGTCAAAACAACTAGCCAAAGAAAGTAGATAGATCAACAGAAAATGGAAAGGTCAAGTGTATGCTCCTAAGAAAAAGATAGCCCTAGAAAAGCAATTTGCAACAATGGTAGAATATTACTCCAAAATTATGTGTACAAAAATGTGTCACACTTATATCATCCATTATACTTGAGAATACCCATAGAAGAGAGCATCTCAAGAGGTGTCTTATAGCTCTATATCTATGACATGAAAATGTGCAAATATAAGTATGGTGGCTTTAAAATGAACCAAGCAATGAAACCCTTGCAAGGTGCACCATAGAATAAGATATTTAAAGATGTGAGCAAGATTTTTAGCATCCAAAAATCACAATAAAATGCAATGCAATATGAAGAATGTGAGAACTAAACTAAATGAGATGAAAACTAAAACTAGAGTTACAATAACCACGTAGTTTAAATATGTGAGCTATTCTATAGCATAAATAAATCTAAGCTACATTCAAGTATGTCATGATGCAAGTATGTAGAATGCAAGTTCAATAATATCTCAAGTTCTCCAAATCTCTAAAATAACCTAAAAATATTGTTTCATAACAATAACATGAGAGTCTAAGATTTTAGAATGAGGAGAGAGCCATTCCTTTTAAAGAAAAATGGACAGTAGAGATTAAGAGGAAAAATATGCATAATCAAGGGAGGAGAATGCACCTTGAGTGATCCATGTGCACAAGAATCTCCCCAATCACAATCAATAGTTGAGTTTTCAGAGGAAAAGAAATGTGTGGAGGAAAATTAAAGTTATTTTAGAAATAGAAGATTCCTCCCACATAGAAAATTATGCATTCATGTGTAGACAAATATGTCTTTTCCTCTTATTTTAAAAATAGGATTAATGCTTTATGTATGCACACTTAAGATAAGTGAGAAGGGGGGTTGTTATTTAATTAAAAGGGAGAAATTTCTTCTAATTAAATAAAAAATTGGATAAAGTGGTCAAACCATAGGTTATAATTGAATAAATAGATTGTAGAGGATTTGATTAAGATAAAGAAATTAATAAATTAATCAAAAATGCTAGAAAGGGGGCTAATAGTCTAGATGACCATTTTTGAATGATTATGTTTTCCCCTCTTTGACTAAGGTATGATCAATCTAGAAATACATAATGTTAAAAAATGAAGAAGTGGAGAAAGTAGAAGAGAAATCTGACTCCAAAGAATGAAGTACATAGAGAGACATCTAATCCTGAATGCACATCCTATTAGCAGTAGTACTGAACATTAGCAAAGAGATAGACAACATCAATGGTCAAGACAAGCACAAATATGTCAAACCAAATATCCAAAGAAAATAGATAGATCAAGAGAAAATGGAAAGGTCGAGCATACTCTCCTAAGAAAAAGATAGCCATAGAAAAACAATTTGCAACAATGATAGATGATTCGTCCAAAAATGTGTGTACAAAAATGTGTGACACTTCTATAAACCATTATATTTGGGAATACTGATGGAAGAGAGAATCTCAAGAGGCGGCTAATACCTCTCTATTTATGATGTGCAAAGGTGAAAATATAAGTATGGTGACTCTCAAATGCACCAACGTATGCAACTCTTGCAAGGTGCACCATAGAATGAGATATTCAAAGATGGGAGCAAGAATGCTAGCATCCAAGAATCACAATAAAATGCAATGCAAGATCAAGAATGAAAGAACTAAACTAAATGAGATGCAAGCTAAAAATGGAGTTACAATAACCACCTAGTTAAACTATCTGAGCTATTCTAAAGCATAAGAGATATAAGCTACATGCAAGTAAGCCATCATGCAAGTATGTAGAATGCAAGTGCAATAATATCTCAGCTTCTCCAAATCTCTAAAAGAACCTAAAAATCCTGCAGCATAACAATAGTATGAGAGTCTAAGATTTTCTAATGAGGAGAGAGCCCTCCCTTTTAAATAAAAATGGAAGGTAGAGATTAAGATGACAAATAGGCATAATCAAGGGAGGAGAATGCATCTTGAGTGATCCATATGCAAAAGCATCTCCACCAATTACAATCAATAGTTGACTTTTGAGAAGAAAACAAATGTGCAGGGGAGAATTAAAGTTATTTTGAAAATAGAAGATTCCTCTCACATAGAAAATTTTGCATTCATGTGTAGACAAATATGTCTTTTCCTCTTATTTTCAAAATAGGATTAATGCTTTATGTGTGCACACTTAGGATAAGTGGGAAGTAGGGATTTTATTTAGTTAAAAGAGAGAAAGTCCTTCTAGTTAAACAAAAGACTTAGGATAAAGTGGTCAAATCATAGGGTATAATTGAATAAATAAATTTTAGAGGATTTGATTAAGAAAAAGTAATAATAAATTAAGAAAAAATACTAGAAAGGGGCCTAATAGTTTAGATGACCATTTTTGGGTGATTACATTTGCCCCTCCTTGACTAATGTGTGATCGATCTAGGAACACATTATTTCAAAGAATGAAGAAGTGAAGCAAGAAATAGAGAAATTGGACTCTAAAGAAAGAGGTATAGAGAGAGGCATCAAATCTTGAATGCACAGCCTATTAGCAGTAGTATTGAACATTAGGAGAGAGATAGACAACATCAATAGTTGAGACAAGCACTAATATGTCAAACTAAGTAGCTGAAGAAAGTAGATAGTTCAAGATCAAATGGAAAGGTAAAGCATGTGCTCCTAAGAAAAAGATAGCCATAGAAAAAAATTTGCAGCAATGATAGAATATTCTTCCATAAATATGTCTACAAAAATTTGTCACAATTCTATAAACCATTATACTTGAGAATACCCATGGAAGAGAGAACCTCAAGAGATAGCTAATAGCTCTCTATCTATGATGTTCAAAGGTGAAAATATAAGTATGTTTGCTCTCAAATGAACCAAGTTATGCAACCCTTGCAAGGTACACCATAGAATGAGAGATCCAAATATGGGAGCAAGAATACTAGCATCCAAGAATCACAATAAAATGCAATGCAAGATGAATAATGCAAGAACTAAACTAAATGAGATGCTAGCTAAAATGGAGTTACAATAACCACCTAGTTAAGCTATGTGAGCTATTCTAAAGAATAAAGAAATCTAAGCTGCATTCAAGTAAGCCATGATGTAAGTATGTAGAATTCAAGTGCAATAATATCTAAAGTTCTCCAAAGCTCCAAAAGCACTTAAAAGTCATGCAACATAACAATAGTATGAGATTCTAAGATTTTAGAATGAGGAGAGAGCCCTCTCTTTTAAAGAAAAATAGATGGTAGAGATTAAGAAGACAAATAGGCATAATCAAGGGAGGAGAATACATCTTAAGTGATCCATGTGCATAAGCATCTCCACCAGTCACAATCAATAGTTGAATTTTGAGAGGGAAATAAATGTGTGGAGGAGAATAAAATCATTTTTAAAATAGAATATCACTCCCACATAGAAAATTGTTCATTCATGTGTACATAAATATTTATTTTCCTCTTATTTTTAAAATAGGATTAATATTTTTTTCTGCACACTTAGGATAAGTGGGAAGTGGGAATTTTATTTAATTAAAAGGGAGAAACTTCTTTTGATTAAATAAAAGGCTTAGGATAAAGTGGTCAAACCATAGGTTATATTTGAATAACTAGATTTTTGAGTATTTGATTAAGAAAAAATAATTAATAAATCAAGTAAAAATTCTAGAAAGGGACCCAATAGCATAATGACCATTTTTGGGTGATTATATTTGTCCCTCTTTGACTAATGTGTGATCAATCTTGGAACACATTACATCAAAGAATGAAGAAGTGAAGAAAGCAACAAATAAATCTGACTCAAAAGAATGAAGTATAGACTAAGACTATAAATGTTAAATGCATAGCCTGTTAGCAGTAGTACTAGACATTAGGAGAGAGACAAGCAACATTAATGGTCAAGAAAAGCACTAATATTTCAAACCAAGTATCCAAAGAAAGTAGATAGATCAAGAGAAAATGAAAAGGTCAAGCACATGCTCCTAAGAAAAAGATAGCCATAGAAAAGCAGTTTGCAGCAATGATAGAATATTCTTCCAAAAATGTGTGTACGAAAAAGTGTTACACATCTACAAACCATTATGCTTGAGAATACCCATGGAAGAGAGCATCTCAAGAGATGGCTTATAGCTCTCTATCTATGACATGAAAAGGTGCAAATATAAGTATGGTGGCTCTCAAATGAACCAAGCTATGTAACCCTTGTAAGGTGTACCATAGAATGAGAGATTCAAATATGGGAGAAAGAATGTTAGCATCCAAGAATCACAATAAAATTAATTGCAAGATGAAGAGTGAAAGAACTAAGCTAAATGAGATACAGGCTAAACAAAGATTTACAATAACCACCTAGTTAAACTATGTGAGCTATTCTAAATCATAAAGAAATCTAAGCTACATGCAAGTAAGTCATGGTGAAAGTATGTAGAATGCAAATGCAATAATATCTCAAGTTCTCCAAAGTTCCAAAAGCACCCAAAAATACTGCAACATAACAATAGCATGAGAGTCTAATATTTTAGAATGAGAAGAGAGCCCTCCTTGTTAAAAAAAAATGGGCAATGGAGATTAAGAGGACAAATAGGCATAATCAAGGGAGGAGAATGCATCTTGGGTGATCCATGTGCACAAGCATCTCCACCAATCACAATCTATAGTTGAATTTGAGAGGGAAAGAAATGTGTGGAGGAGAATTAAAGTTATTTTGAAAATAGAAGATTCCTCCCACATAGAAAATTGTGCATTCATGTATATATGTCTTTCCCTCTTATTTTTAAAATAGAATTAATATTTTATGTGTGCACACTTAGGATAAGTGGTAAGTGGGGATTTTATTTAATTAAAAGGGAGAAAGTTCTTTAAATTTAATAAAATACTTAGTATAAAGTTGTCAAACCATAGGTTATAATTGAATAAATAGATTTTTGAAAATTTGATTAATAAAAAGCAATTAATAAATTAAGCACAAATGCTAGAAAGGGAGCTAGTAGTCTAAATGACCATTTTTGGGTGATTACACTTACCTTACTCTTCAACATAGACTAACTCTAATGACAAAAAAAAAAATTATGAGTAACAACTCTATGAGATTGTTTCAATCTATATAATGCCTTCTTCAATCTATAAGCCATGTCTTTTCCTTCAATGAGGTGAAAAATATTAGGTTATTTAATCTAGACTTCTTCTTCAAATTCACCATTCAAAAATGTTGACTTGACATCCATCTAATATACCTTGAAGTTCTTGTTAAATGCATAAGCCAAAAACATACTTATTACTTCCAATCTAGAAATGGGGGGAAAAAGTTTCTTCAAAATAAAATCCTTCTTGTTGTGAGTATCCTTTACATATTAAACTTGATTTTTTTTTATGACCTCACCTTATTCATTCATCTTTTTCCTAAATACCTATTTAGTGCTAATAGCTTTTATCTAGTATTCATCTTTACATGCCTTATCTGTTATCTTAGGTTCAACTTGTGATATCAAACAAACCTCTTCTCTTTCCTAGTTTCTTGTGAGTACTCCTTTGTTTGTGCTTCTGATTTTAATATTCTCAAGATGTTTCCTTGCAATATATAATGATTTCCTATGTTTTGGTGTCCTTTTTTCTTCTCTAAGTTCCTATTCAGGTTCATTTCTAGGTTCCTCAATCTATATCTATAAATCATTATTTATTTCGTAGAATAGTTCATTTACTATATTCTAATTACTAAGCCTTTGAATTGTGCTAGCTTAATTGTCATAATCATAATCAAGTATTCTTTCTTGGATCTTGAACTTATCGTCAACTTTTACATTTGTACTTTTTAACTATTGTTCTTAATCTCTTATTATAACATCTACGTGCTTTTCTCTTTAAAGAATAATGAAGAAATACACCTTCTCAGTGTCATCTTCTATCTTGATATAACATTTACTTCCAAATTTATACTCATTGATGCTGAACAACTATGGTATCCTGATTTTCCCTCGCTTCTAAATATTTTACTAAGTTTCCAATATGGGTTCGTCTCTCTTACCTTCTTCTTCATATTTGGGTTGAGTCCCTATTCAAAGTTGAGATTTATTGATGTTTGATGAAGAATCATCAAATATTTTACATACAAATTATATGAGAATCCTTATTGAGGTGGATATTTCTAAGGGCTTTCCTAAGAAATTTAAAGCTAGGATCCCTAATGGAAGAAACTAGATTCAAACTTTAGAGTATGAAGGGATTCCCTTCATATATAGAAAATGCTATGAAAGAGGCATTTAACACCCCAATGTGATCTTTAGAAGCCAAAGTCCAATAAGGCTTCTTCCTAGTGGAAGGGGGCTATTTCAAAACATTATATTGTAGCTAAGAAGTGGGATTTATTTTCTTTCACTATCGTCCTATTTCTATGGGGTATGATGCGGTTGGACTGGAGTTTATTGTAGATGCTACTTTTTGCATTATTTCTATTACAACAAGTTTAGTTGGTTTTGTTGCTAGTTCTAGACCTAATGTTATTGCAATTTTTGGCATTGGTATTATTTATGTTATAGCAGGTTCTATTGATATTTCTACTAGTTTCCATGTTATCACTACTAGTATTTAGTCTTTGGATGAATTGTTTGATTTCTATTTTACTTGTGTGGGTTCTTCTTTGTTGGAAAACTTTGATCTTGTCAGGGTTTCTATTGGTGTTCGATCTATTTTTGCAATTCTCTCTTATATTGGTACTTTCACATATATCTTTTTATGACCATTTGTTATGCAGGAGCATCTTGCGTCATGGACCAATCTTGCATCAACCAAAACTATCTCTTATTTTTTGTACTAGTCTATTATTTGTGAGGTAGTCATTGTTGTTCTTGATTTCATATATGCTTAATTAACATGATGATGTGGACATGTCCTTGATCCTCCTCCTAAGTGTGCAAACCTTGATCGATTGCATTTCTTGAGTTATGAATTGTTCTTGCAGTTCTTATTTCTTATGTTTCTCTTCCTACAAAACATGTTTCTTTTGGCATGGTTTTTTATGTTAACCTGGCATGTTGTGAAGTTAGTAGCAAACTCCTCAGACACTTATGAATCTATCTTCTAGTGTGTATGGAAATTCCCCACCCAAAGATACTTGGAACAAGGATTCAATACAAGCCAAGATTTAAAAAAAAATTAAAACAAGTATGGATGTACATGACACTCAACATATGAGGATCATAAAGATCATAATGAAAGACTTAATCACAATACTGGCAACCAACAAATTTCCAAAAAAAACTACCAAATTGACAAACTAAAATAGAGAAAGAAGGACCAAAGATGACAATAGAACAAAGAATCTTAGATTTGTCAAAGCATGGAAAATTAAGTAAACCCAAAGGGTACTTAAAAAACAAATTACGTTCCCAAAAAACCAATAGAAATTTCCCCTATTTTTTGTGTAAGTAACATAATTGATAGAATTTTGTGTGAAGAAATTTGCAACACACCACACAAGGATCTACCTTTCATGCGAGTAAATGCACCAAACAATTCAAGGAAATGGTTTTCCCAGTAGCCAAAATACCCATAACTAGTGTGGAGTTTCATGTGAAGAAGTACTATGAACTACATGAGGAAACTCAACACACCAGGAAAACTTTTGTACTGTCATGTGAGAAAGTACAATTTCATGTGAGGAAAAAAACTCAGCAAGCCATAAAATATTAAGATAAAAAGATAAGAAATGAAGTTCCTCCACACCAAGGAGTGCCAAATCCACAAATTGAGGCATAGAAACTCAAACACTAATTGCAGGACAGAAACTACATCTAGCCATCTAAAACATAGTAGTAAAAGAATGTATTGAAAGAGACATTATAGTGTATAGAAGCAACATCACAATGTACAAGAATAAAAAAACTCATGTATGGTTCCTTCCAACCATAATAGCATCATGAGACCTTGAAGGTCCTAGTCATCCCAAGTGTATAACATCCCAAACTACCGACCAAATTATCAGAGCTATCTTATGAGGACATCGCTACTAAAATGTAATACAACACAAGAAAAAGGAAATATAACATGCAAAATACTAAAGCATTAGATATTCTAGCTAATAAAATTACATCTTCTAAATCATCCGCTAAACATCATAGTAATGGATTGTGTCAAATAACCAACATCATCTAAACATGATATCCAAAAATTTCAATGAAAGCATAAATCACAAGAAAGCATACTCTGGAACCCAAAGTGTGAAGTGAAAACATCAAGCAACGGTCATACTAGAACAATAGACCATCTCTATACACTAGTCCCTAGCAATGGTGAAAGTAGCTATGCCCCCAACCATGTGAAACTTATAGGTCCACTCTCACCATGCTGATGGAGATAATGATCTAACCACACTCACATAAAGAAAACATTCATGGTTAACACTCATGCCAAATAGTAGGAGGATTGCAACCGAGATTATGAGGCAATGCAAGTACAATAGTCATGGCCAGACACTCAATGGGTTACTATGTAGGGAATCATCTAGAGGGGAAATAGCATGGCATCAAGTAGCCCAAGCTAGCATGGTGCGAAATCAACTTCCCAATGGAAGGGTCACACACTATGTCCTCAAACTTAATTGAGTGCTCACACATTTTAATATCTTAAGTTTATTACCACCCAATATTTTATATAGTTATCACTTAGTTAAGCCTTCTATCTATCAACTTGGGCATGGTCACTAGGGATGCGATAGAAGCCCCTCCATGAAGCTACCCTACCCTTCCCATACTCATCCGATGATGAGAGCATGTAGGCATGAATATTCCCAACCCAACCCCAAAGATATAACTAAACTACATTACCACCAGGAGTTTGGACCTCGTAATTCACACGACAGGCACACACATGTTCTCGTGAGTGGACGAACCACCATCACAAATATCAAAAATAAGGGCTAGATGAGAAAAAAAAGCAATAAAATACTCAACTAAAATAGCCCAGGAGAATGGATGTGGCACACATCCCAATTTAGCATAAAATTGAAACAATGATCTAGTTGTCATCCTAACAGATGATCCAAGTCTACAACCAATATCATGCCAAGAAAATCAGAGAAAATAAGATATTATGCAAAATGAGGTAAAAATCCCAAAACTAGAAAACTTTGAAAATACAACCCATTTCCTCTTAGGGCAGAAAAATCTTGAAAATCTAATAAAATTTAGGTTTGGACACTATATGAAAAATGGCCAACATAATGGCCTAAAATCCAAAAGTGTCATCCCAAAAATCTAAAAAATGTTCATACCCAACCAACTGAGTAGAACCAACATATAAACACAGAGGGAAACACTAGTTCTCAGCCTCCTAACATACAACTACCAGAAACATAACCAAAAACTGAGCTAAAACATGAAAAAAGGAGAGCCCTATTTGACAAAAAAAGGGGTTGAAACAAGAAATAACACAATAAAATTAATAACCCCTAGAAGTTGTTGAAAATCATGACACAACAAGGTCTCCCTAAGCTGGATCCAATGAGACTAACCTTGCGAAGATCCCACGCTCTCAACTCTCACAATGAACAAAAACGTAATCCTCCAGAAGAGGATTATGGAAAAAGCTCTTAAATTCTCAATTTTCAAAAGTGAGAAGTGAGGAATTAATTTCTTCTTTCAATACTTATTCACTTTTCAAGTGAAAAATTAATTAGGGTAAATCATCACCCAACCTAGTTAAATCCCAAATCGACCCAAATGAAAATTGGTTATTCCAAGTAATTGGAATTCATATATGGAAAAGATGCCAAAAATTAAAAATAACTAAAATAAAACCCAAAAATCCAAAATCATAGAAATTTCTTAACATATTTCATTATAAATGTGAACCTCTAAATGCATAGACATGCTCATAGGTATAGTCACATTATGAAAATGACTTTGGATTTAATCCAATCACTAAAAGATTTATAATTTAAATATTTAAATAAGATATGTTGACCATAAAGGAATGACATTGGTAAATATGAATAGCTAAATAACTAAATCCATGTACTACTGCTAGGGATATAAATCCTATACACTAAAACAAATGATCAAGTGCAATTGCATATAATAACATAGTTGAAGCAATAAATGCATTAAATCACCTATTTTAACCATTCATTGCATTATACTAAAATAATCTATTTACATCACTAATGTTCACATAGAGTATAATGAAGCAAGAATGAAGTAAATAACCATAGCATTAAATCCATCACATAATGGAATCAAAGATATGTCCAAATACCAGATAACTAGATATCATTACAAAACATATTGTCATCTCAAAATGGTATCATCATGCAAATATGATAAACTAAACAACATAGTAGTCTAACATCTATGATACTAAAACTAGGGTATAAAATTTGACCCTTAGGTCATCTCAAATGCAAAACATAATAGAGTACAAGTATCTCTCGAATCAAAATATAAAAAGGTACAGACTACAAATAGAAGAGGCACTATATGTATCGCTTTATGTTTCATTTGATGATGGTTTTGGTTTACTCTTCCTAAGTTGGACCTATAATGTAATTAAATGTATGACTAGCTGACTAGTGGCTTAGCAAGCTACATTAGAGGCTTGATTAGTTGTAGAAGAAAAGGGGAGGTAGAATGGATAATTGAAGAGAAAGATAGGATGCAAGCTCATACTTTAATTTTATAATTCCTTGTATATGGACATAACTTGGAAGGCCTCACTGTCAGGCATGTTGATAGATTTCTTCTATTTATTATACCATTGTGGTTTCTAATTGCCTGGTCTCATGTAAATATTGTTCCATTGTTTCATTATATATATATATATATATATATATATATATATATTCCTTGTGTAACTCTAAGAAGGGCATGTTTGTATGTTTAAGTTGAGTTTTCTACTTGAATTTTCCAATCACTACATTAGTTTTTTGTAGCTTCTATAGCATTAATTCTTCTTCTTAATTTGCAGATGGTGGTTGTGTTAGTAGAGGAGAGTTGTATCTTAATTATTGGAAAACATCATAAGAATTACTATTCTCATTTTGACATGATTCTTTCTCCCAAAAGAAGGGAGGTAAAGGAAAATCTTAATGTTTTTCTTTTCTTTTTTTATGGTTGAGGGTTTGTTTCTCTCACGTAAGATTGGGCCTTCTTTCCTTTATTTTTTGATATGCCATCTCTTTTAGTCTGGTTTTGTGTGGCTCATTTTTTACCCTTATTTTGGATTGTTGTAATACACTTTGCAACTAGTATTGTTAGTAATGCTTAGTTGAATATATTCTTGTTGAGAGATTGCAAATATTTTTAGGGTCCCTTCAAAACTAATTTTTTGTTGGTATCTCTAACCATTGTTGTCTATTAGTGTCAATCACTTAGTCATTTACAAGGCAGAGTTAGACGGACATCACTGCGACTAAGCTACTCTATATAGGCTGAGTCATGTACATAAGCAAGTATGTATCAAGTTCTATAGGAGTTGAGCAAGTGTATGTTCACCACGTATTTTAATATGAGTTGAGCTCATCAACAATTGAGCAAGTTCCAAGTATACAAGTGACGATTTATATAGTGTGTGCCAAGCATAATATATGTCGAGCATCAGAAGGGTAATATTGATTGAGCTGCAACAATGCCAAGCATCAAAAAATAGTAAAGACTAAGCAATGCAGAGTTTACATAAAAGTGAAAATTAGAACAAAATTTGAGGTAACATATTTTACAAGCTAACATAAAAGGAATATTTAATGATCATAGAAGTTGTTATAGAATATTTAAATTGCATGGATCACAAATCCCTATGTAATGTGATCAATGATTCAGATGGAGAGGTCCCCCATCCCATGCCATATCTAGCCTACCTTAAATTTAACTAGATTAGATTGAGTGAGAGAAGTGTGTGGAGTAAGAGAAAAAGTAAAGAAGTGTATTCATGCAAACAAGAATTCAATGAAGGTTTATGTTATCATCTAACAGAGCAAGTAACCTATTCATGGTAGTGAGGTGAAAGGGAAAGACAAGTAACATCAGATCATTGGAGAGGATCAATTAGCAAGGAGAAGACTCATAATCAGTTTGTAGAGAAAATTGAGAGTCAATTTAAGTGTTCAATATTATGATTCATCTTGTTTATCCTATTTTTACCTCAATCGATCAACAATTGGTATTAGAGCTATTTAGTTCTCAGAAGGAAGTTTAATAGCTTAGAGATTAGATCTTGGAGATGGAGGCTTTCAAACTAGACAAGGTTATTGATAATTCAAAATTAATTTTTAAATTAATAAAAAATATTTGCTTCCAAATATTCTAAAGTATTTCAGAGTAAGTGTATGCCCAAACTAAATTTTATAGGGTGTCTTTCCAGTATCTTGTCTAATTTAAATTCTATTCATAGTGTATACCTCAATAGTAACTACTTTTGTCCAATATATGTGTCACATTTTCTTCAAGCATCTACTATTCTACTTGACAAGAACAAACTTCTAAATAAAGAAATAAGAGGACTGAAAAGAGAACATGGCATCCAACCAGTAAGACTGTGTGAAGTGACTGAACAAAAGAAGAAAGTTGAGGAAGATATGACTATGACTGAAGAAGACAAAAGGTCACTGATCGCTACCAGACTTGAAAGGATGTCAAATGTGCATATGCTCACAAACACACAAATGGACATGATGAATCACCTAATGCTTGTAAATCAAGAATTGAATCACAATGATGTGGAAATTGAAAATCTCTAATCACAGAAGGACATATTGAAGAATGAACCAAAAGCTAAGAAAGAATAAATGGAGAAATTCAACAAACCTAAAGAGGAAATGAAGTGCTTTGAAGAACTTTTGAAGCCATCAAGCTATTCTGATTGGTTAAGATGTTCATGCACTAAGAAAGGACAATCATTCAGAAATGGAGAAATGAGGAATGCAAAGTCAAAGGACAAACCAACATGCTATCTCTGTGGAAAACTTGGTCATACTACAAATATTTGTTGAAGAAAACATGGTATGCAAAATTCTAAACCTAAGTTTACTGGTTAATATTTTTACTACAAGAAACAAGGACATCAAATACATGAGTGTAGGTCAAGACTGAGGAATGCAACTACTATGCCTAAATTTGAAGGATATTGCTAGAACTATTAGAAGTATGGACATAGAGCATATGAATTTAGATCATAGACAAAACATTGTTAGACAAATCGAAGGAAGAATTATGCACTTAACAATGCATGCTCCAAATGTCACATTTTTTGAAATTAAAAAAATAATTGCAGAACTCAAGCAAATTCAAAAAATTAGACAAAAGACAAAGGCAAAGGAAAAGTGGACATTGAGAAAATTAGAAATGAAATGAACTAGAAATGGAAATGGAAAATAGAAGATAGAGTAGAGGTCACCCAATCCAATGGAGAAGGTCATCAAGTCATCTCAAACTAAGCAAGAGAGGTATGTTTGGAACTCTATACTTAATTGATACATCATACATTAGTTCCTTACATGAAAATTTTCCAAGATTTCATATATGCATATATGAAGATGCATAAGAATAATTTTTTAAAATATTGTCGAGTGTCAACAAAATTGTCTATGTTGACCAAGCATTGCAGCATAGATCAAGAATTTTAGAAGAGAAATGAAAGAGACCAAGTTGTAATACAAAGACCTAGTTGAAACACATTAACATTGACTGACAGTTGGCTTCCACCTACCTAAGTACACAGCATTAATTGATAACCCTAATCAATCAAAGTAAGGTATATAATAAATTTTGAAGACATTATTATATACCTTTCATTTAGGTTTTTGAGAGCACAGAGCAATTTCGCAATTTTAGTGACTAGCAAAGATTTCAAGAGTGATTTGGATGAAAAGGCTTTAACTAGTGAAAATTTGAACTGTGTCGAGTATCACGAGAAGAAAGAACTTCAAACCCCAACTAAAAACACGGTAGCTTCAACAACCAATTGAATGAGCCAAGTGGTTAGTAGAATTCAACTAGTGAAGAGTGATGCTTGTCGTCCATCAAAGTTTCATGCTATTCTAGAGATTGCTATGAAAGGAGACTCAATGGGTGCACTATCCTCAATACCACCTAAATTTATTATGATAGAAGTTGTTATATGTGTAAAATTAGAGAAATAGGAGATTATAAAATAAGTGAAGCATATGAGAAGTTGTGCAATGAATAAATTCTAAAGGATTTTTTCAAAGTTGTTGAAAGGAAAGGGTTAACTTGTGCCCTAGAATTCTTGAAGAATTTCAAGGTTAAATGGACTAAAGTTTTTTTGAGCAAAATTTATGACATGAATTATAGGTTACATAATGGACTAGTGGAGATCAAAAAGAAAATGATTCATGGGGTTATAGGTTATCCAGCCCTAAAAAAGAAATAAACCATGAGAAGCCTAAGTCATGAAGAAGTTGAGGAAAACACAAGAGTCAACTGGAACGGATGTTGTTTGTCCATCACAAACATTTCTGAGCCACTAATTGAATTTGCAGTGAGGGTTATTGCTCACAAATTCTATCAATGAAGTAGACTAAACAATGTTCCTTGTATGGATGTGGATCAAGCATGGAAGATTGGAATGAAATATCATGAGTATGATCTTGTTGAAGCTACAAAGGTTACAACTTGAAAAAAAATTGTCATCGATAAGAAAAGTGAAGAATTCATTGTGTAAGTTTGGATCCCTCATTTTGTGTATTTTCTTTTATATCCAAAAGTATTTTCCTGGTATTGGTAATGTTGTATAGGAGTAAGGAAAATTTGTGACAAAATAAATTAAT
Source organism: Cupressus sempervirens (assembly GCA_028749045.1). Taxonomy (NCBI): domain Eukaryota; kingdom Viridiplantae; phylum Streptophyta; class Pinopsida; order Cupressales; family Cupressaceae; genus Cupressus; species Cupressus sempervirens. The sequence continues at coordinate 121,981,649 of CM053788.1, forward strand.
GAGTATATCACTCAGTTGGGAGAAAATTTTGATAATGTAATGGACACTTATTCTGATGAATTTAAGCAAAGAATGAAAAGGAGAATAAGGATACCTAAAGAGTTGGTCATAAAATATTACAATGACATATGTTTTCTTGTGGATACAAATAACACTTTTGTATAGGCAGAAAAGTAAAGGAAGGCTTGGTTACAAAGTTTTGACTATGAGATAGATAATGATATAGTGAGTTTAAATATTAATGCACTAATAAAAGAAGAAATAGATGTCGAGGCTGAACCTTTTGGGAGATATGAAGAAGCTAAAGCAAGAAAAACTATAAATATAAAGATATCTTCTAAGAAAAAGAAAAGGAAGAAAATGATTGAAGATTTAGAAGAAAACTGTGCACCCTAGGCAAGAAAAAAGAACCATTTCAATTGACACAAGATCTTGGTGAAGATGAAAAAAAAGACAATGATGATGAGGAAGAGGAAGAAGAAGAAGGTGACAAGGTAAAATCCTTAGTTTTTGTCATCCCACTGAGTAAGAAGGCTCAAGGAACAAAGAAGAAGCTGAGAGTAACACCCATCTCTCTTCCACCACCAAACAAACCAAGAACGAGGGAAGTAGCTATATCGAGCAGTCTAAAAAGAAGAAGGTAGTAGAAGCTATAGAGCCCAGTGCCCCCAGAACCAAAAGAAGGAGATTTGTATGTGCAAACTTAAGGATTTCCCCAGGTTTACCTTATTTTAGATTTTTCAAATATGATACACTAGATAATGATGATAGAAATAAAATTGAGGCTATGGTAGAAATGATCTCAAATTTCAAACTAGCTCCTAGTGAAATAGAGAAGAGGATACCTCAAGACTTATATGATAGATTTAACATAAGATGGGAACAAGTAGAGGAAGAAGAGAAAAAGATAAGGATTGACGCATTAGTCAAAGTAATTCTTGACTTATCTTAGGAGAAAAAGGACACATTTTTGGAGTAGTATAGGAGCAGATTTGTTCCAAAATATAGAAAAAAAATTATCTTACTCAATAAATAGGAAGTTGTACCATAGCAAAGTGAGTTTCTATGGAAGATAATTTTTTGGGTTAACACCAAAGACAAGAGTGACAGACACTATAAATATCAAAGATGTTTAAAATAGTGGAGAAAGCTTAGGTGTGCTAAGTTTACAAGGTGGCACATCCCTTATACATGCCAACATCCCTAACACTCCATAGGTTGAGCAGTCAAGGCTCACAAATATAGAGGTAGATGGTGAAGAGAAGGAAACAATTGTAGATAATAAGATTATTCCAACACCTCACATTAAGGAAGGCAAAAAATAAAATGAAGTTAAATTGAGTGTAACTATTGTTGTCTTGAGCACAAATGCATAAGAAAGACCAAGTGGTGACACCCCTTCACCAACTCTCAAGGTAGTGTCAAGCATCAACACTCTTTCGCCTAGCAAAAAGAGGAGAACAATAAAAGATGTTTCACCAGATATTGAAGTTAGTCTAGATGAAATCATTGAGATGCCACAATTGGACCTAGAAAATCTCACCTTGGAGCAAACAATTTTTTTGCAAGAAGTTATTTTGAAGAAGAAAAGGCAAGAAGAACTAAGAAAAGAGTACAAGAAGAAATAGGTACTACATGATGTAAATCATATTTTTGTTGATGCTTTTGACATTCAAAATTTTGATGAAGATGCATCAATAATCAACCAACTTGTAACTATAGTTGATCAAGTGAATGCTAAAAATATGGAGTCAAATGAGAAGTTAATGGATTGGTCTACTAGAAGATTTGAAACTAAGCTTGTGGATAAAGTTTCCATAACCATTGTTGAGTAGAACGTACAATTACAAGAGAGTATAGATTATGATTAAGATAATATAGACGGTACAAAATTCGTACACAATTTTGTAAAATGTTCTAAGATTCATTAACAATATTCATGAACAAATAAATCAAATTTTGGCTGAGATGAAGAGATCTAGCAGCATTATTTTTGAGTCAGCAGAATCAAGCATTGACCATTTCAATAATTTATTGAATGCTCAAGGTGCATTGGTTGAGCTTCAGGTAGCTGATAGTAATATGATATCAAAATTGATCTCTATTTAGGCAATGATGATACCTCATTTGGAGGTCATGTAGAGAGAATTGAAAACAACCTAAGATCTTATCATACAAGATCACAATCTTTGAGTGGTTGATAGTTTAATTGATTTGGCTACAAGATTATAGTTGTAAAATCATATGTTGGAAGCAACAAGAACCACATGGCATCATGCACTGTACATGATTACCAAATTTCATAAGGAATTCATTTAAAAATATGGATTACTTCCACCTACTCAACCCAACAGCAGTGGTATATAGTGTTCAAAAAAAAGGGAGAATAAGAGTTTTGAAGAGGGAATGATATGTGATGTCAAAGGGAGAAATACAATTGTGAATAAAGGTGAACCGGATTTCTTATTCATTTTTGAATTTTTTATTCATTTTCATTGGTATAAGTCATAAGACTAAGGGGGAGAGCCCATTTATCATATTGTATTGTAATGTTGTAAATATGACAAAGCATTTTTTCCATTAATGTCAAAAGGGAGATTGTTGGTATCTCTAACCATTGTTGTCTAATAGTATCAATCACTTACTCATTTACAAGGAAAATACAAATGGTCATCATTGCAATCGAGCTACTCTACATAGGTTGAGTCATGTACATAAGAAAGTATGTACCAAGCTCTATAGGATCCAAGTAAGTGTATGGTCACTGAGTATCTCAATATGAGTTGAGCTCATCAATGACTGAGCAAGTTCCAAGTTTACAAGTGAAAAGTTATATAGTGTGTGTCAAGCACAATACATGTCAAGAATTAGAAGGGTAATATAGGTCAAGCAACTTCAATGTCAAGCATCAAGAAATAATAAAGACCAAGCAATGTAGAGTTTACATAAAAGTTTGAATTGGAAAAAAAATTGAGGTAACATTTTTTACAATTTGAGGTAAATTTGAGATTTTTATAGCATTTAAATGGCATGGATTAGAGACCCCTATTTGTGCAATCAATGATTCAGATGGAGAGGATATTATGGAAGCATCTAGAAAACTCTTTATGAAACCTTTTAGATAGAGTTGATCTTAACCTAGATCAAAGCGAGTGAGAGAAGTGTATGCATGTGAACAAGAAGTTGGTGAAGGGTTCTATTATCATCTAATAGAGAAAGTGATCTATTCATGGAAGTGAAGTGAAAGGGAAAGACAAGAAACATAAAATCAAAAGAGAGGATTAGTAAGCAAGGGCAAGACTCAAAATCAGCTTGTAGAGCAAACTGAGAGTCAGTTTAAGTGTTTAAGATTCTAATTCACCCTCCCCCCCACCCATTCCCCTCTCAGTATCTTGTTTATCCTGTTTATACCTCCATCAGTCAATAATTGGTATCAAAGTTGTTTGGTTCTCTGAGGGAAGCTTAATAGCTTTGAGATTAGATCTTGGAGATGGAGGCTTTCAAACTACACAAGGTTATTGACAATTCAAAATGTATTTTTAAATTAATAAATAATATTTACTTCCAAATATTCTAAAGTATTTCAGATTAAGTTTGTGTCCAATCTAAAGTTCATATGGGGTCTTACCAAAACCTTGTGTAACTTAAATTATATTCATAGTGTATACCTCAGTAGTAACTACTTCTCTCCAATAGATGTGTCACATTTTCTTTAAGCATCATCACTCTAGTTGCTTTACATAGTGACATGTTCCTTCTTTCTTTTATCCCATTCTGTTGTGGTGTTTTAGGAGTTGAAATTTGCCTTTTCATTCCATTATCTTCACAAAAATAATTGAACTAATTTTATGTAAACTCTCCTCCTCTATCAAATCATAAACATTTAATTTTAATCTTGATGCATTCTTAACTTTAGCCTTGAACATCTTAAAATTATCAAATGCTTCTGATTTCTCTCTGATAAATATTACCCACGTCATTATTCTAAATTTGTCAATGAAAAGAATAAAATACCTTTCATCATATAATGCTCTTGTCTTTGTAGGACCGAAAAATAATTTATTAGAAATTTTCAACTACTTTGATGTAGTGAACTTTTTTTGGGAAATGAACTCTTCTTATGTTTAGCCATCACACTTGCCTTACATACCATGTTAGAGGGTTTCACAATCTTAGGTAAATCTTTTATTGCATTATTGTTACTTATTTTCACAATGTTATCAAAGTTAATATCATAAAATATCATATGCCACAACCATCATCAACTCTAGCAACCAAGCAACTTATCTCAATAGGATTCAATTGAAATACATTACATCTTGTTCTTGTATCTATTCTAATCAACTTATCATTATTTTCCTTGATTATAGATGTATCCTCAATGAGTTACAAAAGATATCATGTAGTACCTACCCCTACTTTTCTTTTTTGTTATTATTGTCGAACTCTTTAGGCCAGTTTTATGCTTATGATTAGTAGCATTGTTTTGAGATTATCAGATATTGTTTCATATTCAGTTGATTTTATGATGAGATTACTTGGTACTCTATACTTCATGTATGTATGATGATTGTTACAGCATTTTTAGTTATTGATTATGATTAGTTAGATGGTTTAATATCATATTGTGTTTTCTTATGGATACCCCATCTTGCATGTCTATGGTGCACGTGTATGTTTTCTTTATGTATGGCATTTCCAATGTGGTTAAGGAAGGGAGTCGTAATCACCAGCCAGTCAGGATCTACACGATGCACCACTTCCTACCATTGCCTATTTAGCTTAGAATATTGTGTTTGTACATGCATGGATTTTACACAGGTTATAGGTACTGAGTATCAACTTCCTTGAATTGCTAGGATGAGCGTACCCTATTGCATTATCTCAATGATAAGAGAGGGGAGATAAATTCTCAAGTCTGAATCCTAAACCTTTAAGCCATTTGTCCTAGAAATAATTAGGACAAGTATATGAGTGAGTACCTTCCAAATATGTCAAATGATGTTAATTCGTGATTATAGCCCTTTAGTTTGATCTTGTATGTGTTTTTCAATGATGAGTTTTCATATTTTGTTTTATGAGTTTTTGGTGATTTTTCTAGTAATAAAGTCAAATTAAATGATTTAATTAATGATTTAATTTAATGGAAAATTATATGGTATTTTAATATTTAATTATATTTAATTAATTAAAAAAATAATTAAATAAAAAGAAATTAAATTTAAAGATAAAAGTTTAATTTTAGAACGTGATAATATTTATTTAATTTAACAGTAATATATTTAGAGTTCACTTATAAATAAATCCTAAATATTATTATTTAAGTTAATAAATATTTTTCAAAATAAATTTAAAAGTGAAAAGATATTAATTTATTAAAAGTTTCAAGATAGCATAAGTATGCATGAAATTAAAATATAAGAAATTAATTAAAAAGATAAAACAAGTAAATTTAATAAAAATTGCATAATGTGTGCATAGATTAAAATTTAATAAAATAATTAAAAGGAGTCAAGTAAAAATGAAATAAAGTTATTTTATAATTCAATAATCGTGCATGGAAAAGATAAAGAAAAGATATAAAAAATTTAATAAGAGTTGAAGTCTAGTGAGCAAGGAGTTCTCTCAAGTGAACGCACAATTAGTGCCTCGATTTTAGGAGAGAACTCCATATCACAATTTGGGTGTTCATTTTCGAGGGACACAAATTTTGGGGAGCAAATTTGGAAGAGGAAAGAATTTTAGAAGAGAGAAGGTTTTGAGAGGTGAAATTTCTCTCACAATCTTTTTGGGCGTAGCAATTAGCATTAGAGTCCAACTAGATGCTTGTGATTTTTCGCACAATTTATTACGCTCTTACTTTTCCTGTCTTCTTCGTGACTATGGATTGTGAATTCAAATTTCTCTATGATTAATCCTTGAACATTTCAATATTGTAATTACTAAATGCATGTCAATACCTTCTGTATATGTGGAGACTAGAAAAGTAATTGAAGTCCCTCGTTTCATAGATTAAAGAATTTAGTATTTTAATCGGGGAGGGTTTGAAATGAAATTGAAATTTTGGTATATAAATTTAATGGGTTGTCATAATTTTCCTATCTGAGTATTGTTAAAATCTCTTTGAAAAAATATTATATATATATATATATTTATTTATTTATTTATTTATTTATTTATTTATTTATTTATTTATTTGAATTTTATGTAGGGAATATTTGTTTGAATTAAATTTTATACAAAATAAAATTTAAAAATAAAAATAAAAATAAATATGTATATGTAAAAAGGAAATTCTTTTAATTAAATTTTATATTAATAAAATTTTATAAAATAAATTTATTTTTAAAAACAAATTTAAAAAATATATATTTAAAATATTATTTGTGAGGGAGAAAGTTATTGTTGTATTCAATTTTAATAAAAAAAATAATAATATATATAATAATTTAAATAATTTAAAAATAATAATTTTGGGGGAGAAGCAGGGCCACCACCCCCCACCTCCCTCTACCCACGGCCGGTGATAGCTGTAGGTACTACGATAGTAGGGAAGGGCTGCACGACCTTCCTTTAAAGTTGATGAGCTTTTAAAAGATATGTGTGGGTTTATTTTATTTTATTTTAATTTTTAATTTAAATTTATTTATTAATAAATTTTAATATTATTTTTTATTATTAATTAATAATATTTATTATTATTTGTTTTAGAAATAATTGTATTATTATTCAATAATGATTATTAATAATGTTTTTATTATTAATTGTATAAATTTTTAATAATTATTTTATTAATTAATCTAATCAAATTTTATTTTATTTATTTATTTAATAATGAAAGATTATTTAATAGAAATTGATATTTATCAATAATTTTGACACTTCATAAGCTTGTAAATTATTTTACTTTAAATAAATAAATTTATCTTAATAATATATATATATATATATATATATATATATATATATATATATGTATGTATGTATATGTATATGTATGTATGTATATGTATATGTATGTATGTATATGTATATATATATATATGTATCTATGTATATATATATATGTATATATATATGTATGTATGTATGTATGTATATGTATATACATATATACATACATACATACATATACATATACATATACATACATACATACATACATACATATATATATATATATATATATACATATATATATATACATAGATACATATATATATATATATACATATACATACATATATATACATATATGTATGTATATGTATATATATATATATGTATGTATATGTATGTATATATATATATATGTATGTATATGTATATATATATATACATATACATACATATATGTATATATATGTATGTATATGTATATATATATATATATATATATGTATATGTATATATATATATATATATATGTATGTATGTATGTATGTGTATATATGTATATGTAGATATATGTGTATATATATATCTACATATACATATATACACATACATACATACATACATATATATATATACATACATATATATATACATAGATATATATATATGCATATATATACATACATACATACATATATATATATACACACACATATACATACATATATATATATATATATCTCCTGATTATTTTTAGGAAATTGATTTAAAATATAATGAGAGGGTTATTTTATATTTTATTCAAAGAGATGAACGGTTAACTGGTAAGGTAAATTAAGAATCTTTTGCTTGAAACATACATTGAAATGAAAATTGAAACTTGACATTTAACTCAACTACGTGTTATTAAATCAAACCAAACTATGAGACTATTCTGTTTTCTATGTGTTGTCTATGTTTTGGAGTTTCGGGGTTTGGCCTAGCTTTGACTAGTCTTAGGATGTTACTAGACGCTTGGGAGTTCTGTGAGTGTGATGTTATAATGATTTGTTCTCAGTCTTTCTAAACTCAACTATGGTAATGTGTTGGCATGCTTTATGATGAGTTGTATTTATTGTTTGTCATTACTTTCCAGTGTTCCTATGTGAAGTTGAGGTGAACATTTGACTTAACCATTTTAAGTCTTCGATCAGTATTATGTGATGCTTTCCTGTTACTCGATGAGAACTTATGGGTATTGTGATTTATCTTTTAATGATTTCCATTCACTTGTATAGGACTGAGGTGGTTTTACTATGATTCTTTGATTTTTGATTTCATGAGCTTAGGGTAGGTAATCTACATGTAATGTTGGGAAGTGGCTTGCAATGGAGACCAGGGCCCTAAGTGGTTTCCAGGGTAACCCATTGTAAATTTTTTAACAAGTGAAAAAATTGCACTAAATGAGAGTAAAATGAACCTAATAAGAGTCTTTGTATGTTCTCACCCATGCCTCAAATGCTAGTATAGACTAGGATGAGAGTAGAGAGAAAGCTTGTTTGCGATCTTGCATCTGTAGTATGCCTTGTCAATACTAGAGGGTACTAGTGGCTGCATAGGGATCACTAGGGGGTTGGAGTCCTGAGAGATTGCCAGGGTAACTCTAGTGTGATTCGTGCAATGATACTTGCCTACTTACATAGTAGATTTCCTACATGTCTTATGTGCCTCTGGGTATAGATGTCGATTTATCTTGAAACCCTTGAGTTAGAATACTTTTAGGATTTCCTAGACTTAGAGAGTACTTTTGATATTTGGTTCGATATCCTGTTTAGAACTTGAGACTATCTCCTTAGTGAGGTGGGACTGGGTCATTTAGGTTCCACGTAGTCAGGTGGTAGTGTTTTTTACTCTTACCATTAAGATCTATCCATAGTCATCATGGCTGGAGCTTCCTATTCTGCATTTCCTTTCATTCTATCTTTGTATCATAATGATGGATGATTGTATCTTACGATGGATGTTTATATCTTTTATGATGAATGGATATATCATGTATGATGGATGTTTTCATTTATTTTATTGTACTTTGTATCATGGATCCGAGGAGGATGATGTATTTCTATTTCTATATAGGTATATTCTTTTAGCTTTTCATACCTTGTGACATGTATAGTGGATGATTGAGCATTCAAATTTCATTTGTCAAGAGGAATTCAGAAAAAATGTATATTATTTAAATGGACATTTGACTTTTTAATTATTCTTTCATATGGATGTGGTATTTGATGGACTTAGTATTAATTAAATTTAAATGTGATTCAAAGTCTTAGGATCCTTAAGGACAATAACCTGTTATGTACACTTATAGTTGATTGTATGTTTTTGCTTGCACTACTTTATGTTTGATGTGTATGTTATTCTTCTTGTTCAAAAGAAAAATGATTGCAAACTTAGTAAAACTTTAGGTTATTTCTTTTGGATCCCTTGGCGGGGTGTTACATATCCCCTGTCAACTAGTTTTCTAGCACTTAACAAGTTATATTTTAATCCATCAACAAAATTGACATCCTTGGTGTTAGTTTTACCATCAACTATAATATATCATTTTTCCTTAATAGGACATGGAGCATTATTACCAGTAATGACTAGTCTTCAATCATAGCTATTGAATTCAACAAAATTTTCTTTATCACAAGTCATATGATGTGAACAATCACTATCTACAATCCAATCATACATTTTTCTTTCTTACATGAGATACAAGTGATTTCTCTTCTTTTACAATACTTTCTTCCTTAAGAGAAACAAATCCTATTTCATCTTCATCATCACTTTCTAATAATATTATCTCTTTGAAATCAAACTCAATGTCATTATTAGCATAAAAGCAATCCTTTTAAAAAATTGAATTGCAAAGCTTTTTGGGTTTCACCTTCCTCGCTTTCTTAAGATATTTATATGAAAAATGGTTGAATTATTTGTAACACCAACAAGAAAAATATTTCTTACCTTTAGGTTCTCTTTCTATAATACATGAAAGAGATTCATCAATCTTCTTTTCCTCTTCACATATATATCTCCATTCTCTAGCATAATCACTACTAGTGCTTTCACTTTTGGTTAGTACAATTCTATCCTTTTTCACACTAGTTCTAAAAGTAGTCTCAAATCTATGTTGATTAGATATCAATATAGATTCATAACCTTACAACTTTTCAATCAAAGTCTCTTTATTAAAATCTAGCATGTCTGGTATAATTTCTTCTATAGCTAACACCATTATTCTCCTAAGGAGTAAGTGATCTAAAAAAATTGTAACAAACCTCATCATTTTTTATAGTTCCTCCACAACCTTTAATTCCTACAACAATCTTAGTGGTCCTTTGAGAAAATGCTCTTATAGGCTCATCTTCTTTCTTTCTTGTAGTTTTTTCAATTTTTTAGTCTAGATTTATTTCCATGTATACCTCCTTCATAAGATGCTTCTAACCTTATCCAGATATCATAACCAAGATGCAAATCTTTTTCCTTAATAAATTAATATTCTCAAAGTATAGAGATCAATGCTTCTCTAGCATACATATTGTACATGAATTATTCTTTGTGCTAAAAAGTACATAAATCTAGATCTTTTTTCTTCAACCACAATCTCATGAGGCTTTGTAGCCATCCAATAGTCTATCTTCATGTGTAGAAAGTGAGTCATCATCTTAGCCTTCTAGTTTTCATAGTTTTCTCCATAAATCATTAGATTTTCCTTCATGAATGGCATAGATCTCCTTAAGTTGCAAATCTTTTTTATCAGGGACTTGAATTATTTGTATGTCAATTATAACTTAAATCGAGCTTGTTAAATTTGTTGGGTGGATATTTTGCAACCAACAGTTTTGTGAAAATCTAGTCGCAAAATAAGATGACTAACCACAACATATGAGACAAAGTATCTCCTACTTTGAAGGGAAGGCTCCCTCTTCTCACCATTCCTTGGATCAACTCAAGATAAGAAAGAAGTTGATATATTTGCAAAGGGTGCTACCAATATTCTTTCTTCTTAATTTTTAGGAAAGAATCCTCTTACCCATGAAGCAAGTAATGGGCAAGATGAAATCTCTAACTACACTTATATCTAGTTGTTAGAAATATTTTAGAATAACTGGGGGGCGCGAATTAGTTATTCAAGGTCCAAATGTCCAATTTAAACTTTTTACTAAGTGTAGTGAGCCCATTCAACCTTTCATTCATCCAAGCTTAAAACATTTATATTCAACAAATTATTGTAAATCAACATGCAACCATAACACATGAAAAGATCAACTCATAACACAGTGATTTACGTGGAAACCCAATTTGGAAAAAACCACTAGTAACATACTACTCAATTCTCACTCTTCTAAAGTGATGCTCTGTGAAAGGTCTGCCCTGTTAAAGACTTACAACACACTATTAAATGTGACCTTGTTGGAGGATTTAACCAACCTGTTAGAAATGGACCTAGTTAGAGGACTTTAGAACATTCACTTGGAATGCCACCCTGTTAAAAGAATTACAAATGGTTGTTAGGCCAACATAAGTCCATAGGATTTTCCTTTATCCAATACAATTGCTAGAGAGTATTAGAAAGTCTTTGACCTGATTACAATATACAACCTCTCTTACAGATCTCAGATCACTCTTTAGCTCCTTCACATTGCTTGACTTTCAATCTCTGCAACTCTGACAGCTTGCCCTCCTTTCAAGCTTTGCCTCCTTGAGTCTTCATGCTCCATTGAAGAAGAGTCTCTGTGCTATGTTCTTCCTTCTCCTAGATACCTTCTACTTTGACACCCTTTAGCCACTTCACAATTTGGCACACCAGCAGCTCTTGCTTCTTGGTCTATGACTTCTTAAATAGAAATTTTGGACTCTCTTTTCCTACCCAATTCTTCCATCTTTTAATTTCAATTTGTATGGATTAGGTAGGATTCATTGAATCTAACCCATTTTTTGTTTCTTCTAGAAACTTTTTGAATAATCCTTTTCAATTTGCTCAAAAATAGTTTACATAAAATTATGTGCCATCAGCTCATCATCCTTATCCTCCAACTAGTTCACAAAATTCAAGGTAACAATTCTGGTGGCTTAGATTTGGAAAATCTTTGACATTTCCAATAATGTAGCAGCTTGGCACTATTGAAATACTAGTGCTCAACACATACTATGTTACTCAGCATCAACTATGTTTTACTAATGCTCGACATCTGAAGTTTACTCGACACCTACTAAGATTTTTTGATGCTTGGCACTTGTTACTTTGCTCGGCACTTGAACTTCACTCGGAACACACTAGATTTTGCATCTACTCAGCTCCAACTAAAAATTTGCTCGGCTTAAACTAGCTTTCTCGACACCCACTAATTAACTTACTTTAAGCTTTGCAGTCAACCTTGCATCTTCTCGGCTCCAACTAAAAATTTTCTTAGCTTAAACTAGCTTTCTCGACACCCACTAATTAACTTAGTTTAAAATTTTCCCTCCTTTCAAGCTTTGCCTCCTCAAATCTTCATGCTCAATGTACCATTGCAATCATCTCTTCCTAACCACTCATCAAAGCAAAGTCACTATGCTCTGTTCTTCCTTCTCCTAGATGCCTTCTACTTTGACAGCCTTTAGCCATTTTGCAATTTGGCACACCAACAACTCTTGCTTCTTGGTCTATGACTCCTTAAATAGAAGTTCTAGACTCTCTTTTCCTGCTCGATTCTTCCATCCTTTAATTTCAATTCATATGGATTAAGTAGGATTCATTGAATCTAACCCATATTTTGTTTCTTCTAGAAACTTCTTGAATAATCCTTTTCAGTTCGCTCAAAAATAGTTTACATAGAATTATGTGCCATCAGCTCATCATACTTATCCTCCAACTAGTTCACAAAATTTAAGGTAACAACTCTGTCGGCTCAGATTTGGTGAATCTTTGGCATTTTAAATAATGCAGTAGCTCAACACTATTGAAATACTGGTGCTCGGCACATATTGTGTTACTTGGCATCAACTACATTTTACTAATGCTCGGCACCTAAAGTTTACTCAACACCTACTAAGATTTTCTAATGCTCAGCACATGTTACTTTTCTCAGCACTTGAACTTCACTCAACATACACTAAGTTTTACATCTACTAGGCTCCAGCTGAAAATTTTCTCAGCTTAAACTAGCTTGCTCAGCACCCACTAATTAACTTAGTTTAAGCTTTGCAGTCAACCTTGTTACAACTTATTCCTCCAATGTTTATAAGTTTGGCCAACCTCTGTGTCTTTGAGTATGTTACGAATACATCATTTAACCATTGTCTTAACTGATCCTTGCACATCATTACAACATCATAACTCAACATTTCCCTTAGGTGCTTTTGTTACATCTTGTTGATCAAATCCTCTTCATCAGTCAACTAAGTGATAGTGCTTGAATATTATAAGCAATTATCATTCCTACAAATAGGAAGTTTGACATCAATGACAAAACAATGATTGAAAACATTCTTTATCAATCAACTTCCTTCTTTGCAACAATCTCCCTCTTTGATCTTCAACAATGATCTTTTCAATCAAATTTCCAACAATAAGTCAAATGCCAAAAAAAATAAAAATTGGATTATACAATTTCTCCCTTTCTATTTCTCCCTCTTAGTTGTTGTATCTTTTTTCTTTCATTTCTTCCTTCTTACATTCTCTCCTTATATATGTAGTACTCATCTTCTACTATTTCTTTGTTCTTCATCAGCTTCTTGCTACTTCTCTTTTTCTTCCTCTGGATTTGACAATTTCCCTCTTTCTCTAGATTTGGTCAGTTTCTGCACTTTCTCCCTCTTTGACAACAATGAAAAAGTCATATTGTTTCAACATCTTAACATGCAGATGTAGAATTTGCAGGCTCTTTCAATTTCTCCCTCTGTCACCTTGCTTGTGATTGATTTGGAACTTCATCACTTTAATTACTTTTAGGCATGAATCCTAAAGTAAGTAACATTTTCATCAATGTAAAAATGTTTCAACAATCAACTCATTTGATGCAGAGAAGTCTTGATTTTGCTTCAAGTAGCCTTGGCTAGAGGTATCACCCGTAACTTACCTCTGAGATATTTAAAAGCATCTTTAGGTAGTGCTTTTGTGAAAATGTCAGCAATATATTCTTTTGAACTAACATATTCCATCTTCACTTGTTTTTTTTCCACCAATTCTCTTACATAGTTATACTTAATTGCAATATGCTTAATTTTAGCATGCATTACAAGATTCTTTGATGTGTTGATAGCACTTGTATTATCACAATAGAGTATCATAGGCTCATTTACTTTGTCCTTCATACCTTGCAATAGATGTTTGATCCATACAATATTAGTGCAATTTATAGTAGCTGCAACATATTTAGCTTCTGTTGTGGACTGTGAGGTACAAATTTTCTTTTTACTAGTCCATGTAATCAGTCTTTTTCCCAAGAAAAGTGCTCCTCCACTAGTGTTTTTTTCGTCATCAATATTACCTCCCCAATTTGCATTAGTGTAGGCTCTTAGCTCAAACTTTACACTCCTCTTGTAATACAAACCAAACTCATCGGTTCCTTTTAGGTACCTTGGTATTCTCTTTACTGCCATCAAATGATTTTCTCTTGGATTTGTAGAAAATCTTGTGACTATTCCAACTACTAATGAAATGTCTGGTCTACTATGTACAACATACCACAACTTTCTAATCATTGATCTATACATTTCCTAATTCACTTCAGCTAACTCATCATTCTTTGATAGCTTATGTCCTGTCACCATTGGTGTACTGACTGGTTTTGAGTCTTCTAATCCAAATGTTTTGAGAGTCTCCTTAATGTATTTTGATTGGGTCACAAATATTTCATTCTTTAACTGATGTACTTGCAAACCAAAAAAGAATTTGGTTTCTCCAAACATTGAAATTTCAAACTCATGTTTCATTTGATCAGCAAAATCTTTACATAGAAAATCTTTTCCTGGAAAAATATTATATCATCAATAAAGATTTCTGATATCAAAATATCCTTACCTTTTTTTTCCTTGATATACAAGTTATTGCTTTCATCTATTCTCTCAAATCCTATCTTCACAAGATATTTATACAGTCTCTCATACCATGCTCTAGGTGCTTGCTTCAAACCATAGACTACCTTATACAATTTGCAAACCATATCCTTATTGTTTTCATTTAGCAAATCCCTGTGGTTGCTCTATGTAGACTTCCTCTTCCAGTATACCATTTAGAAAAGCAAAATTGACATCCATTTGGTAGAATTTGAAACCTTTGTAGGCATCATATGCAAGTAATATTCTTACTCCTTCCATTCTTGCAATAGGGGCAAATGTATCCCCACAATCCAATCATTTTTCTTGTGCATAACCTTTGCAAACTAGTTTGACTTTGTTTCGAGTTATCTCGTCATTCTCATCAAGTTTTTTTCTAAACACCCACTTGGTACCAATTACATTCTTATCAGCTAGTCTAGGAACTAGGGTCCAGGTTTTGTTCTTCTCAATCTAATCTATCTCTTCTTCCATAGCTTTTTACTAGTCATCATATTGTAGTGCAACTTTCACTGTTTTATGCTCAACCTTGCTTAGCAGACATGATTCATTTCTTAGTCTATTCCTTTTCATTGGTCGGGCATCCTTTTCACTAATGATTTGATCTACAGCGTGATGTCTTCTCACATACTTGGCTAATCTTGGTTCTATCCTTCTTCCCATGTTTGATCCTTCAGCTTCAAAGTCATTTTGCTCTTCTTCATTTGGTACTTCATCATTTCCTTCATGTATACTATTTTCAAAATTAGAATGTGCATTTCCTTCATTCTGCAACTTGGCTTTTGAATGCAACTTGGCATTCACTAGGTGTGACTTGGCTAATACTAAGATTTTTTGATGATTCCCAACTTGATTAGCAGCTTTATCTTCAATAGTCATCCCTTCATAGAAGTATACAAAAGATCTATAATCTTCTGGTTGCTTGGATTCATCAACTTGTATTTCTACATGCTCATCAAAATTCACATTTGCACTCTCCACAATCTTGTTAGTGTTAGTATTCAAACACTTATATGCCTTCATCACTTTTTTCATCAAACTTTCCATTTCTAGTATCTTTAAGAATATAGCATTTACAACCAAATACTTTGAAATGTTTTACATTAGGTGAGTGACCATACCATAATTCAAAAGGTGTTGCATTTGTACCTTTCTTGACATGGACTCTATTC
This sequence comes from Cupressus sempervirens, assembly GCA_028749045.1. NCBI lineage: Eukaryota > Viridiplantae > Streptophyta > Pinopsida > Cupressales > Cupressaceae > Cupressus > Cupressus sempervirens. The sequence goes on from CM053788.1 coordinate 121,997,785, forward strand.
AATGTGTAGATTGAAGTGCTTACAACTTCTCTCCAGTACTTTAGACCAACATTTTTCTCCATCAACAAGGTTCTTGCATAGTCTATCACTAATCTATTTCTTTTTTTAGAAATGTCATTCTGAGGTGGAGTTCTTGGTGCTAATATTTTCCTTTTGATACCTTTATCATTTTAGAATATCTCAAATTCTTTTGATGTAAACTCACCTCCTCTGTCTGATCTTAGGCATTTCAGACTCTTCCCTGTTTCCTTCTCAACTCTGGCCAAATACCACTTAAACATTTGAAATGCATCAGAAACATAGCAGTCATCATCCTAGAGTAGTCATCTACAAATAGCATTATGTATCTATATCCTAGGTAGCTTTGTACTTCTATTGGACCACATAAGTTTGTATGGAATAGTTCTAGTACTTCTTTGAAAGTGTATTTTTTATTCTTGAAACTAGACTTAGTCATCTTTTTTAGTTGACATTGTTTGGACATTGTGTTTTCAGGTTTCTTTAGTTTGGGCAAACCTTTGACTTTTTTGTTTTTGCTGATGTTAATCAGATTGTCAAAGTTAGCATGACACAATATTTTATGCCATAACCACACATCATCAAGTCTAACAACAAGATAGGTTACATCTTCCATATCTAGATAAAACAAGTTACTCCTAGTTTGTTCACCTTTTCCTATCAGATTTCCATCAGTGTCATAGATCTTGATAGATTTATTTCCAAATTCTACCTTACAACCTACATTTTCTAATTGTGATACACTTAACAAATTGTAGTTCAATCCTTCAACATAGTATCCATTATCACATGAAATTTTCTTTATAAGTTTAATGGAACCTTTTCCTTTGATCTAACATGGAGCATCATTACCAAATCTAACATTATTTCCATCATATTGAGTAAAGGTAATGAACTTAGTTTTGCCTCTTGTCATGTGATGTGAGCATCCACTATCTATGATCCACTTGTCATTTTTGTTCACACAGGTTACAAATGTTGTTGCTTCATCTTCATTTGATTCATCCTTCATGGCTACATAGACTACTTCATCATCATTCTCATCAAAATCCTCTTCAACAATGTAGCATCTTTTTCCTTTGTCCTTATAGTCTCTATTACCATCTTCTCTCTTGTTCTTGTACTTGTTTCCTTCTTTGCAGTTCTTCTGTGTACACCTTGTAGCAATATGTTCTACTTCATTGCAATTGAAACAAATGATAGAGAGTTTACCTTTGAATTTACCTTTGCCTCTATGGAATCTTCTAGCCAGTAGTGCTTCCAACTATTCCACATCTTCCTCATCTATGCTACTGTCACTAGATGCATGTTTTCCTTTTCTACTCTTCTTTGTTGATGTCACCTCAATGTCTTTCAATGTCAGATTAGCCTTGAAAGTAGATTCAAGGTTCTCAGGTCTATAGTTATCAAATTTGGACAGTTCAAATGCAGTGAGTCTTCCTACTATTCCTTCAAAGGTTAGTATGTTTCCTTGCACACACCTGAGCTATTGGATGGCTGAAACTCTAAAAGCATAGATAGGGAGCAAGGTTCTCAAGTATTTTCTATTAATAGTTTCTTCTTCCAATTGACCACCTAGACTTCTTATTGCACTTACCACTTCTTTCATTCTGCATCCATATTAAGTAGCATTTTCTCCTTCCTCCATTTTCATGTCATCAAACTTTCATCTGAGACTTTCTCTCTTTGCTCTCTGAACATTCTGATCTCCTCCATAGATATCTGATAGGGCTTTCCACATCTTGAATGTAGTTTCACATCCCTTGATGTCATCAAATTTAGCATAACTGAGTGCAGAGGAAATCTCTAGCATTACCTGATTGTGCTCCTTCCTTTTGCTCAAATCATCTACAGTACGGGGTCTAGCTAGGTCTACATGTTCTGTTCCAATTTAGGTTTTTGCATAATCACCTATTAATCCAAGGTGCAATTTCATCAAACTTTTCTATGAAACAAAGTTTTCTTTGTTGAGCTTGGGAACTTCTCTCTTGGACATCTTGATCTTCCTGCTTCTACTACCTTGAAACTAAATCAGCAGATGGCTCTAATTCCAATTGTTAGAAATTCTTTAGAATAACTGGGGGGGGTGAATCAGTTATTCAAGGTCTAAATGTCCAATTCAAACTTTTTTCTACGTGTAGTGAGCACATTTAACTATTCATTCATCCAAGCTTAAAACATTCCTATTTAGCAAGTTACTGTAAATCAACATACAAGCATAACACATGAAAATGTTGACTCATAACATAGTGATTTACGTAGAAACCCAATTTGGAAAAAACCACCAGTAACATGCTACTCAATTCTTACTCTTTTGAAGTGATACTGTGTGAAAGACTTACCCTGTTAAAGGCTTACAACACACTGTTAAATGTGACCTTGTTAGAGGATTTAGCCACCTTGTTAGAAGTAGGCCTGGTTAGAGGACTTTAGAACATTTGCTTGGAATGCCACCTTGTTAAAAGATTTACAAATGGTTGTTAGGCCAAGCTAAGTCCATAGGATTTTCCTTTATCTAATACAATTGCTAGAGAGTATTAGAAAATCTTTGACCTAATTACAACATACAACTTATCTTACAAATCTCAGATCACTCTTCAAGTCCTTCATATTGTATGGCTTTCAATCTCTACAACTTTGATAGCTTTCCCTCCTTTCAAGCTTTGCCTCCTTGAGTCTTTATGTTGAATGTACCATTGCAATCAGCTCTTCCTAACCACTCATCAAAGTAGAGTCTATGTGCTTTGTTCTTCCTTCTCCTAGATGCCTTCTACTTTGAAACCCTTTAGCCATTTCGCAATTTGGCACACCAACAACTCTTGCTTCTTAGTCTATGACTCCTTAAATAGAAGTTCTAGACTCTCTTTTTCCGCTCAATTCTTCTAGCCTTTAATTTCAATTCGTATGGATTAAGTAGGATTCATTGAATCTAACCCATATTTTGTTTCTTTTAGAAACTTCTTGAATAATCCTTTTCAATTTTCTCAAAAATAGTTTACATAGAATTATGTGCCATCAGTTCATCATCCTTTTCCTCCAACTAGTTCACAAAATTCAAGGTAACAACTATGTTGGCTCAAATTTGGTGAATCTTTGACATTTCCAATAATGTAGTAGCTTGGCACTATTGAAATACTGGTGCTCGACACATACTGTGTTACTTAGCATCAACTATGTTTTACTAATGCTCAAGATCTGAAGTTTACTCAGCACCTACTAAGATTTTTTTATGCTTGACACTTGTTACTTTGCTCGATACTTGAACTTCACTCGGCACACACTAGATTTTGCATCTGCTCGCTCCAACTGAAAATCTTCTCATCTTAAACTAGCTTTCTCGACACCCACTAATGAACTTAGTTTGAGCTTTGCAGTCAACCTTGTTACAACTTATTCCTCCAATATTTCTAAGTGTGGCCAACCTTTGTGTTTTTGAGTATGTTACCAATACATCATTTAAAAATTGTCTTAATTGATCTTTGCACTTCATTACAACATCATAACTCAACCTTTCCCTGAGGTTCTTTGTTACATCTTGTTGATCAAATCCTTTTTATCCATCAACTAAGTGATAGTACTTGGATCTTATAAGAAACTTTCATTCCTACAAATAGCAGGTTTGACATCAATGAAAAAAAATGATTGAAAACATTCTTTATCAACCAACTTCCTTCTTTGCAACAATCTCCCTCTTTGATCTTCAACAATGATCTTTTCAAACAGATTTCCAACACTAGTAGCTAGAAATGGTGATACCAATAAACCTAAACCAACTCAAAGGCTGATTGAAAGTCTACCTAAGGTCAATTTGTCTGATTTATAAGAAATATCACTACTATTGGGGTGCAAAGACTTCTAGAAGTAGATGGCCTCTATTCTATAACTTATTTTTAGTTTTAATATATTCTATAATTAAAACCTCTACCATTAGGGTGCAAAGACTTCCATAAGTAGGGAAATTCTAACTATTTTTCATGAACTTGAGATGGTAACACAAGCTACAGTCAAAGATTCTAGTATATGTATTATCACAACTACTCCCACTCAAAGCTTCAGCTTTGATTGCTTCTTAAATCACTATGATGTATGATTAAACATAAAATAATAACATGGATCAAAGATAATAGGCACAAATTAAAGTCAAAGCTTCTAATTTTCACTATCACAATTGCTTCTAGTCAAGGCTTCAAATTCAATGGCTTCCTTTATTCACTTTTTTCTCAAATTGGCACTACATAATCAAAGTTAAGATTGCACAAGTTTGGTAGAGCTTTCTTGCATACCAAAAAAGATGATTTTTACAATGAGAGGGCATTCCTTTATATAGGAAAATAAGTTGAGAAAAAAGTGGAGGAAAAGTGGGAGCAACACAACCAACTTTGACTCGGTCAAACTAGGTGACAGAAATTATTGGATTACATGTCATAAGGATATGCAATCGAACTATATATAGTTACATATTTCCATGTCATTAATTCTCTACAACTATAAAAATGAAAAATAAAGAAGAAAGAAGATGGAAGAGATTTGAAACAATCTTAGGGATTATTTTGAAGGGCCTTATACTTGGCAATTCTTGCAAGATCGAGGATTCTTACATTCAACACCACTACATCCTCTTTGATTAGTTTCTAGTTATCATTTAAAATTTTGATGTACTCAATATTTTCTTCATTCGAAGGATTTTGTGAATTCTCCTTTGTAGATGGACACATTTTGGAGTCTCAAAAAATTTGAACACCTTCTCTATAGTATCCAGATGTAAACTTGGAACAACTTTCCAACTAGCATCTACAACTTCTTTTTTTGAAGCAAAGTGTGTGACACATTCCCACACGAACTCGAGTTCTCAAAAAACTATTGAGATGATAAAGACCCAATGAGTTACTACTTTTTTAGATTTGAAGAACACCTTCTTTACTAGATATCTTCATTCTTTGAAGAAGTTTTGACATATCTTAAAAATTGCATTGTAAAATGAAGATGAAAACATCTTCCAATGAGATTGGATCCATGAAACTTTTGGATTTGAATTACAATGACAAATCCATGAGGGATGAGTGTTTGAAGTATCGATTAGATACTTATGTAGCACATATGATGGCTGGAAATGAACCAAAAATCATATCTATTTAGAAAAAATGGGACAAAATCAAACTCTCAAGGGCGGATTACATGTGGGAAAAGATGGGCTTTCTTGGGTATGGCCAAGAATGCAAGTTGGGATCACATGGGTGTGTTCAAATGGAAACTTTCATGTTTAAAGAGTGACTTTCTACCAAAGTCAAATTCACTAGATGTAATTACATCTAATCATGACTTGATGTAAAATTAGGCTCGAAGGATGGAATTACATGTAAGTGGGTATGGAGGTAGTTACATTTAGATGCGGATGGAGAATGAGATCACATGTGAATGTGAATGGAGGATGGAATTACATGTAATTATTCTTGGAATGTAATTGCATATGTAGGAAATTGATGCAATATGCTTTGACATGAATTGGTGTGATACAGAATGATGTGATGCACTTGCATGGAAAGGTGAAAAATGAAATGGTGTGATAAGCTCTTGAATTCTTGGAGAAGAATGCTTAATCTTCCTGAAAAAAGGAAATCAAAACAGCAAGAAAACATCAAACAAAAATATGCACAAAGTAAAAAACACATACCTTTGGCTATTGACTCAAACATGACAAATAGCAAGTTGGCTTCCTATATGCAATTTTGAAATTAGAGTTTGGAGAAAATATAGTCATGTGAAATTGAAGGTCTTCATCTTATTTAAAGGGATTTTGCACAATACATGGCATGTCTTTGAACAAGTGTACAATAACAAGCCATAAAATGCAACAAATTAGAAAGATAAGCATGAATTGACAAGCATAGTTGAAAGTGTCTACTTACTTGGAGATAAAAGAGCCAAAAATGGAGGAGAAAAAAGTTGCAATGAAAGACATCTCTCCAACTTTGCAATTTTCAACTAAATATTTAAACTTTTCAAAACTTGCAATGATGGATTGAATAAGCAATGAAGGGGATGTTTTTGGATATTAATGCCCAAAAATTTCTCAATAACTTCCAAATATGCAAAAAAAAATGCAAAATACCAAGTATTTGAGCAATTTTTTACCAAAAATGTGTTCTCAAGTTGCCATGATGTGAAATGTGATTCCCAAAGGCAACAATATGCATCCAAACTAAAAAATGATCCTCCATTGATAGAAAATATAAGTTGGAAATGCCCAGATTTTAGCAAAAACATGCCCTAAAAATGCATGTATTTGAGTCATTTTTGGGAATGCAAAATTGTGGTCTCCAATAGCATTTGCATGTGTTGAAATTCCAATTGGGGTCTATGGATGCATTTACATGTTTAAATTGTATTCATATGATGATTGGAAGTGCAAATCACACTCTCAAGACCTCATTACATATTTAGAACGTGTAATAAATACCATGTGTTTGGACATTTTTTGCTTTGGAGTACAAAAATGGGGTCTTGGAGGGTTATTACATGAGTTTTGAATGCAAAACCAGATTCTCCAAGACACATTACATATCAAATACATTGGTTGGAAGTGCATTTACATGTAAATCAACTCTTAAAAGTCAATTACATATTTCAAATGTGTTTACATGTTTAAAATTGGACTCTAAATATGCAAGTTTTAGTGCAAATCGCACTCTAGAAGGGCATCTGCATGTTTTAAAATGCATGGGACCTGATCTCTTATCCAAATTGCACTCTTGGAGTGCATTTTCATGTTTAAAAATTGTAAAACAATGCAAGTAGTTCAAAATTGCACCCTCCAAGGGTCAATGCATATTTTAAAAACAATGCATTTTCATGTCTTTGAGCCTTTAGATACAAATCGCATTCTATGAGACCCATTGCATGTTTTAAATTGTATTCATTTACATGTTTTAGTATTTCAAAATGACTCTCTAGTGCAAAATTGCATGCTCTATAGAAATTTACATCAAAACATGTAAATGGGTTGGAAAACATGTACATGCACAACTTAAGTGATAAATTAAGCACATGTCTAATTGATTTTTGAGGAAATGTCACTTAATTGGGTCAAAAATACCATTTACACTATATAATTAACATATTATATGCAAATATTATTTTAAAAAGTAATATTTAACTAAGATAATTTAAATAAAACATAAAGTAATTCAAAAATAAATCAAACTATTAGTAATAGGTTTAAAAGACTTACCTATACAATCTCTCTTCATATGACCAACCTCATTGCATATGAAACATCTACCTTAATTCATGTCTAACTTTCTTAGATGATTCAACTTTCTTAGGTTCATCAAATTCCTTTTTTTTCTTTGGTTCACCATGTTTTGTAGACAAATCAACTAGTTCAATTTCTTTAGATACTTCTATAGTTACACTTGATTCAATCTTACTCAGATTAGATTCTTTAAGGGACTCAACAACTGGGTTTGTTTCTTTTCCAATTTCAACATTCTTGGTTTATTTCTCTCCAATAAAATATCGAAGGTATGTCTTATCATAAGAGGCTTTCTAGTAAAATATATGCTCATCAATTTTCTCAATACTAGAATAGAACTTCTCTAACTATTGTTTAGCTTGTATTGATTCTCCTTTCACAATAGCGTTGTACTTTTCTAACTCAAGATGCTCTATCTTAATAGAGTCTAATTTAGATGTTACTTGACTTAACTAGGATCTAATGTTTTCATTCTTAGCTTTTAGGTCAGGCTTGGTTTTTGCTATCATTTTTCTTAAGACATAACTTAAGTTCAATAATTTTCAAATGATGTTTCAAGATCTCATTTTCTTTCTTGAGAATTCCTACTTCATCATTGTCACTAATATTCTCATTTAATTCCTTTTTTATTTAAAATCATCAATCTTTTCTTTCAATTTTCCAATGTAAAATTTTGCATCCTCATACTTATCTTTCATGTTATCTCATTCTTCAGTAAGAAGATCAATTTTCTCAAGAATATCTTCAAGGTTTCTCTTCAACTATTCCATATCCATAAGGATCTTACTCAAGCTATTAAGCGTCTTTTGAGTAACTGTGCTCTAATACTAATTGTTACAAATAGATAATACTGAGAGGGGGGGGTGGGGAATCATTATTCTATAAACTTTTTCCCACAACTAAATATTATTAATTAATTTATAACTTGAATATGAAAGTAAATCAACAATATTGAATAGTAAATATAACCATACATAAAGAGAAATCATAACACCATCATTTTTTAACTAGGGAAACCCTAGCCAAGGGAAAACCCCAGTGGGGATGATATCCACAACATGATCCACTAAAAAAAAAAAATGTCAAGGATATTGACCCTATTAGAAGTTTATGAAATATATATAGTGTCTTGAGTTCTTGTTAGAGGACTAGGTCATGTTAAAAGCCTCAACCCTATTCGGATTTTTTTCAACCCTATTAGGAGTTGGTAGATCAAATACAAGGTATGCAAGAAGAGCCTATTGCCCTAACATGCAATATATAATTAAGTTTCTTCACAAGAGTAGATATACATACAATATTGTCTTACTATTGTATCTCACACTTGCTCTATTCATTCATCATAGTGTACATCACATAAGGCTTTCATATCACTTAAGATTTCTTCACATATAATCTGGATCACATTCATACTTCACATTATCTACACAAAATATGATCTTTACTTATATCTCGCAAATTAACAAAACTCTACTTAATTACCCTTGATGCTTTCGAACACTTGACCAAATATAAAATAACTTTGGGTAAACATCTAGGATGTTAGCTCAACATAATCAAGTAATTATTTTGTTGCCAAAATAATTCCTTAAGTCATACACTTCAATTAGTTGTTGTGCTCTATTCTTCTTTGTTGATTACCTGAACTAGTAATTTAATTGTAACTTGCATCATACTATCAGTACAATTTTATGCATTGAATACATCATCGTGATCCTGTCAACAGTCAATCCTCAACTATGCATGAACTAACTCGATGTCTTTCATCCGTACATATCGTATATGTCTCTATACTATTGCAAACTATCTGACACTTAGACAATTTTCTTAACTCTAATAACATCATGAAATATCAAAAGTATATATTGCCATAAATGGCAATATTCATATATCTACTAACCATATTTCCAACACACCTTCTCTATGATGCTCAAATGTAAACTTGGAATAACTTTCCAATGAACATCTACAACTTCTTTTTTTATTTTTGAATCAAAGTTCTTGGCTCATTTCCACATGAACTCAGGTTCTTAGAAAACCATTGGGATGATGGAGACTAAATGAATTATTGGTTCTTTAGATTCAAAGCACACTTTCTTTACTATGTGTCTTCATTCTTTGCAAAAGTTTTGATATATCTTGAAAATTCCACCGTAAAATGATTATGAAAACATCTTTCAATTAGATTGGATCCATGAAAACTTTTGGATTTGAATTACAATGACAAATTCATGAGGGATGAGTGTTTGAATTATGGATTAGATCATAAAACAAATGGCTAGAAATGAACCAAAAAAAATATGTATTTGGGAGAAAAGGCACAAAATCATACTCTTAAGGGTTGATTGCATGTGGGAAAAGATGGACTTTCATGGACATGGCCAAGAATGGAATTTGGGATCATATGGATGTGTGCATATGGATAATTTGGTGTTTAAAGAGTAACCTTCTAGCAAAGTTGGATTCTCTAGATGCAATTACATGTAAAGTGATTTACATATAATCATGACTTGATGTAAACATGTAATTAGGTTCGGAGGATGCAATTATATGTAAGTGGGTATGGAGGTAGTTACATGTACTAAATGAAAATGGAGAATGAGATCACATGTAAATGTGAATGGAGGATAGAATCACTAGTATATTTTGACTCATTTTTCGACCAAAATTGGTCAATTTTTTTTACTCATATTGATTAAATTTTTGACCAATAGTTTCATCGCTATTTTTATCGTCAAAATTTTAAGAAATTTGTTTGAGCATCGAAATATCAATGTACAATTTGGTTGAAAATATCATCCTTGTCAATGAGAAATAGTCTCAATATGTTGGTCAAAATTTTGACCAATTTTGGTCAAAATTTTGACCAATTGTGATCCTTGATTGACCAGGATGTCAAACCCATGATGGCATCCTAGTTGATGAGTTGGTCAAAATTTTGATGAATTTATATGAGATTGGGAAAAAATTTGACCAACCTACTTTGTTTTTTTTTTTTTAAATGAAAATTGGATTGAAGATAATTCTAGAAAAAGTAAGATTTATCCTTGATATGGAGCCCCCGAAAGATTTCACTGGACTTAACTCTTTCTTGGACACATTGGGTACTTCCAAAAGTTCATTAAGAACTTTGCATAAAATTCATATTGGTTGGATAATTTGACTCAAAATGGTAAGCCATACGCATGGTGTTTGCACAAGGAGAGGCCTTCGAGGAGCTCAAACAAGGCTAGTGTGTACACCTATTTTGACATATCTAAATTAGGACAAGGATTTCTATGTTGCACAAGGAGAGACCTTCGAGGAGCTCAAACAAGGCTAGTGTATACACCCATTTTGGTATATCTAAATTGGGACAAGGATTTGTATGTTAACTAAGGAGATAATCAAATAGAACATCAATTACCAAACCAATCTACAATAAATGGTAATGTTAACCATGAAATATCAGTTAGCAAGTATGTCAAGATTATCACCTTATGTATTGCTCAAATGATCATCATAATTACCCATCAATCATAACCATTACAAGAGGTATTTATTAGGAAGATTGAACATCAAAGGACAAATTTTGTCACACCATTTAAGTGTCCCATGTTCACATCAAACAACATAAACGAAGTCATAGTTGTGTGTGTATGTGTACATATGTATGTAGTTTCCTTTTAGCAAATAGGCAGACACATTATCAATAATCAACTTGATTTTTTTTTATCACCACAAATGGAAGATTAATCAAATAATGAAAAGTGAAGTAAATAAACTTATCAGTAGTGATTCTTCATAACTATGCAAAGACAATGATTAACCATTAAATGCCCATTTTTGAAAAAGAAAGGTGTTATCCCAACCTATGGGTGCAAGTATCCAATAACAATGAGATCTATTATAAGAATCAATCTCATTCTCAAAGACATCATCAAGTATTTCTTATCAGCTATTTATCCTTATTGGATTGCTCAAGGCAGGATGTGCCTTTTGAAAATTAGTTTACAAATACTAAAGGAAAGTAATCATGAAGAGCCCACTATCTTGTATATTTCCAAAGACAAGGTAGACATAGCAATATCAATTTTAAATCATAATCTTTCATTCTTATATTAATTGGTGTGAATTATGGTCATTACAAGTTATCTAGTCTTTGTAACTCAAATATCAAGTTGTTGTTTTAATAAAATGATTAATATTTAAGATTAGTTGGTGCAAGAAAATGCAGCCCTAATACCCACCTCCAAAGGGGAACTTGTGTTAAGGACCTCGGATGGCACACTCATGTGTTCTACAAACATATCCACCCAAGCTTTTTAAATGATGGAGATACAAGAATATGGGAATCTTATTCTCTATAACACCTTTGGTGGGATCATCTGATAGTTTTTTGATTATCATATTGATACCCTACTGCAAGGTCAGAGGTTCAAGTGGGATAGAAGCTAGTTACAAGAATTTCCACAAAGAATACAAGCAAAGAATAATTAGCAACACAAAATCTTGGAAGAACATTTCTTGCACTACACAACTATTGCCCATCCATGTGATGTACAGATCCAATACTATCTCAGCAACACCTTCCTAGTGAATGTGTATTCAAATGGATACTATTAATTCATATATTCAATATTTAGAAATATATATCAAAACTTATTATATGCTCACTAGTAATTAAAGATCAACAACTTTTGAACTCCTAGAGGAACCTGTAGATCCATAGCCTCAAATCCCTAGTTACTACTTTCCCTAAAATAAATGGAAAATCCCAAATGTGATTTAAAGAATGATTAAATCAGCGTAAAAGAGAGAATGTAAAATGCAATATTGATATTCATGAATTTTTATTGTATTGTATTCATAAATTTGTATTGATATTCAATAGATGATTCTACAACTTACATTGGTGTATTATATTTGTATATGCCTAGAGCCAAGTATACCTATCAGCAAAAATGGTGAGAATTAAAGAAAGTTGGTATATATGTGAATTAAAGTATAGAAATGTAGTTAACAAACAATTACAAAAAAGTTCCTGATCAAGGTTGATTGTTATTGTAGTTTTTGATAGGGGAGAAGTAACATGATCTAGATAAGCAATAGGACTAAGCATTGCAACTTTCTCTAAGAGGCTTACAAGATCACTATTTGTGAATCCAACAAATCCTATCATGGCTCTTTGCATTAATTAGATACAAAATTTATCTAGTTATATGAAATTATTTTCTGTATATGTATATGTACAGATTCAATTCTATAAATTTTCATTATCTAAGAAAAAATAATATAAAGAATTAGTTTATATTTATATATGTTGAGCTGTCCTTTTGCATGATGCTTAATGGCAGGAATCCTTTCAAACTCCTGTCTTGAAAAGTCAATCTGGGATCAACTCCAAGGTTCTGGGCATTCTTGCAACCTACTAGAATCCTCTCAGTTTAAGATAAATGTGTTTGTTCACAAGGAGGCCTTTTCTAGTTCAAACCAATTTCATATAAGATGATCAGTTTTCTTGTTGTTTCAAAATTGACCACAAAAAGAGATAAGTTTTTAGTATTTTCTATTTTTGAATGAACGCAATCTAATAATGCAACTATATGAATTCCTAAATTTTAACCAAGCGTCAAAAAAGAAAATAATGAAGATAAGGTAATGAGAGATGAAATCAAGTAACATGAAAGGAAAATTTCTAACGAACATAAACCACGGTAACAACACATCTGTGAGTTAAATTGTTGAAAAGATTAGGTAGGAAACCAATGAAAGTAGGAGAAGCACTTCCTCAAATCCACTAATGCAATCATTGATGGGAACTTAGTAAAACTAGAAGATGTTTCACTTCTTATCAAATTGCAAGGCCACAAAAGTGTGCTCATGTGAGACGAGAAGCTCTGTAGGAACAATAGGGTGTTCTCTTCTCCAACTTAGTACATTAGCAGAATTCACCAACACACAAAAAACACTAGAACTACAAGATCACTCAATCAAAATAACACAACAAAACTATTGGCTCCATTACACAAATGAATATACATCACAAAATATAACACAATCTGACAAGAATCACAACACTCAAAATGAGAGCACCAATAGCATATAAAATTGCATCAAAATAATAACCTAGAATACGAATTTAATGCCTCAATGTATAGCCAATCGTCTCCTCAATTTGTGTTGAGAGTGAGAGATCCATTCATTCAAATATATGCATAAAACTAATAAAACTAAACTAAATATATACAAACTAACTCTCTAAGAGGTGCTAAGTTGGACTCCACCCTTGTTTATATTAATTAATGGGTGCATGAACCTTTACATGACTTAAAAGAAATGAAAGAAGAAGTAGATAAGAAGAAGGAAGATTTCATATGATATAGGAGTCCTTGGAGGTTCCAAAAAGAGAAGCTCAACCTTCTCTAGATGTTTGTAGGAGTTAAATTATCGGCAGCATGTGTTTTTGATGCATAAAAATCTCTAAATTTGGAACTAGAAATTGACTATTGGCAAACCTCTAACTTCTTCAAAAGCTTGTGGCACACCTTTGGAGAAGCACACCTTTGGAGAGGCACACCTTGTGCACCTTTAGAGAAGAGCACCTTGTGACAGGTCCAAAAAATCCAAACTTTTCCAAGTGTCAAAACTGAAATTCTAGCTTCTAGGTTTTCTTCCCCTTTATACTAGAGCTATGTCTAGATGTTTACTCTTGAATTTCTCTATGATCTCCATCACTTGGGTTACATCTAGAAAACCCAAAGAATCATACTTATCCTTTACTACTTGTTGATAGCTGCCCACTTCTATGCAAGTCTTTGCAAAGTCTTCTAGCTTTACATCCAATTCTAACAATGCCTCCTCTATCTTAAATGCTTGTCTAATATCTTCATTAATTGAAGCCTCCTCAAAAATCTTGTAAAATTGTTTGACAACAGCTTGCAAAAACTTGATTTTATCCCTTGACTCATCTTTAAAAATGTTAAGGCAAGCATCATTGTAATAATTCTCAGCTTCCAAAATCTGCTCTTGGGTTTGATCCTTGAACTTATGAATATCCACATGTAATGTCTCCATTAATTTATTACTAGCAACAATCTTCTTGATATAATCATCTATCTTATCCAATTCATCCCCTATATATACATCCATGTGCATACGATACCTCTGGCCTTTTATTGATTATAATGCTTGAAGGTATTTACCCTAGGTATGTACCTTTTCCATCAATCCAAAATCATGTTTTAGTAAAGAAACTAGTCTATCTGCATTAACTTGCATATGGTGAAAAAGTTTAAGGTTTCCCTATATTATCTACACATGTTCTCCCTCAAAAATTTCCCACCATAGCTGACCTGCTTTCAAAAATAGATCCAATTGTTGAATTGCCTTCTCCTTCCTATCAAGTGTCACACCTCGAGTCACTTCAGGATTATCAGGGTCCAAAGGACCAACCACTTCATGGAAATATCCTCCTATAAGATCATTCTATTTTTGGAGCCTCATTCATTCAAACTCATCTTGTTCCAAGTGGTTAAACACTTCTAAAAATCCTATGGTGACCATCAATTTAGTAGTGTCCACAATCAGTTTTCCTAGCAAGACCTCTTTAATCTAATAATCTTTTGGGGTTAGATCTTCAATATCCACATGTAGAGGAGGGATGGCAACATGAGTGAACAAGTCTTGATTTTGGTTCTTCATAATAAGGGCCAATGTTTGCACATCACCCATAGGTAGCTAAGGTTTCTTGAGGGCTTCAACTAATTCTTTCATTCCCTAATCAACACTACAATGCAGTTTCCTTTTATGCCTAACCATCACCTCTTTCTTCAACCATCTTGGAGTAGCTCCTATTAGAGACATATACTTAGATGAAGAAGGGAATTTGTACCACTAGGCCCTTTCACTTATCACTTCTCTTTGGAGTCTTTTCATTTTGTGAGAGATCTACATCAAGCATCCTTGTGTCTATTGAGTCAATAGTCCTCACCTTTGTATCCTGAGAAGTTTGTTGAGGTTCTTCATATAATTTACCCTCTTCTAATACTTCATAATCAGGTCTTTTTTGTGGCTCTTCTTCTTGTACATCTTGTACTTTCTCTTCATTAATAGGAGGGAGAGGAGTGGCTAAACCTTTATCCAAGAAAGATAAATCTTGACTTGGTGATGGTGGGGCACTTAGAGGTCCTTCTAGAAAAGGTGGAAATTGACTCCAATCTTCTCCCAAAGGTTGATTCACTAGTTTATCCCTTATCTTATTGCCTACAAGTTTAGTACCCATAGGCATGAAATCAAAATCTAACATTTTAAACACATTAGTCTTTTGACCCTCTTGTTCATTAACCCATTGTTGTTGCTCATCCTAAAAAGTTGTAACCTGAATAGGTTGTGTGACAATAGATGGTGGCATTACCATAGAACTCCTTCTCCATTCTACCTCATTAGACCTAGCCAGATGAGTCCTCTGACTCAAGGGAAAGTTATCCTCTTCATCTTCTTCATCCTCTTCTTCAGGAATGGTTTTCAAGACTAAAGGAATAGGAATAAACTTTCTTTGTTCTTTCTATCTTCTAGTCCTTTTGATTGGAGTTTTAGTCTTAGCTCTTTTAGGAGCTGATGGAGAGGCTTCTTCCTCTTGAACATGTAGGGACACCTCTTGTGCTTATTCTTTAGTTCCTTATACCTGTTCCAGTGGTGGCACTTGTGGATTTTCTTGAGTTTGAGTGACTTCTACATTCTTGGGCTCAACTCGCTAAGGAGAATCTCTTTTTCTTTTACTCTTGCTCTTTTCTACTTTAAAGTATCCAACTTCCCTATTATGTTGATACACTATTTCTAGCCTAATTAGAGATTCGGCTATGAATTTTGGTACTATAACTTTTATTCCTTTTTCCCTTACTAGGAAAGTTATGGCTTGGAAGACTACTATTTGACGAATCAGGTCCGACTTGAATGGCCTCTCAATCTATTCCTTGGTCAACTAGATGATATGCCTCACCCTATGATTGATATCTACATTTTATTCTCTATCAATTTCTACATTCATGATCAAATGATCACATGTCTTATCCTGATTATATAGGGGATCCAGGACATCTAAAGTGTCTTGTTGAACAAGCTTCAATGGGACCTTTAATTTCAAGGCACTACTTGCCAAATATAGAGTCATCTTACAATAATTCCTTACCCAAATATCATAGTCATCTATTGCATTCATCCAATGATCCTCTATGGTATCTTCATGTTCAAATCATTTTCTTGCCAAATATTGAGCTCTACCAATACTATCAAAATACAGATGAGGGAAATTATAGTCTAATGAGGGATATTGATCCCATTCTAAATCAAAATTCATGATATCCTACTTCTACTTGACTCCAAATGGACCTATGGTGATAGGCCATACCCAGATCTTCTTATGTTGTTTCTTCATTCTATCATAGGTAGATGAGAGTTGTGTAATCTCCAAAAAAATAAGTCTACCACATGGATACCTAGGGAGCTTCTTAGGTTACAATTGTGCCTACTACCCTTAAGTAGGTGAATGCTTTAAATTGGATGTAGTAAGTGCCTTTTTTTGTAATTCTTGTTGCTACCTCTTTTGACATCCTTTTTGCATAATGACTTGTAATGAACTGGATGATTACAAAAATGAAAGAATCATTCACTATATTGTACTCTTTACTCTGATCTAACAATCTTTTCTTCACCATTTGGGGGTATACCACATAAGGATAGGCATTAGCATCATGCAATATTCCCCTCTTGAATAATCCTTGATAGTTTGTAGTCCTTGCTACTAACAGATATACCAAATATGAAGTCATATAAAACCTTGGAGAGGCTTTAACTACCACCAGCTATTCATCTAAATTCTCACAAAGAATTGTGGCCCAATCAATTAGCATTTTAGTCATTCTAATGGTCTCAATGAAATGTACCATCCAGATTGTCAAGTGCCCTACTACTAGTAATCCCAAGATCCCGCTCAAGAGCACTATGAAGTATCCAATATCATCATTCATATAACCTCTTTTCATGTCAAATTTTTCCACTCTTTTCCCCATAGGTGTTCTATAAATTAGATATGATGATTGAATGATTTTAGTAGCCTTCTACTCATTATCCCTATACCACCTTTCTACTTGATGATAAGTCAACCTAATGTATTGATCTGCCCTTGAAAGATGAAAAAATTTATCGATATTCTTAGGTTTTAGATTTAAGATGATCTCTCCTATTATGCTTTTGACCACTTTTTCTTTTGACACATAATTTTCTGCCAAGGCCATAACAAGTTCTGAAGACTACAGTAAAGTAGGATGTGAGGCCACATTAACTAACTTGGATCTGATAAGTCTAGAAATCATTGGAGATCTCTCATTTGGATTCTTTCAGAGTACCATGATGCATTCCAATCAATATGACCTAACTCAGTGTCTTGAATATCTGAATGTGCACCCTAGAAGTGTGATTTCAACTGGACACTTTGAAACTTAAAGACCATCAATTTTGGAGCAATCTTCATTGTGAGTGAGGATGAGGAGGAAGCCATTTTATTTTCTCAAAATAGAAAAAAATTAGTCCTGAAGGTGAAAATTTAAGCCCTAAACAAAACCTAATTACTAAAAAACTTGACACAGAATGCAAAAACATCAAAGAAACACTCCAAGACCTTATTATTAGTGTAAATAAGTATTTACTATTTATACTTTACTTTAGTTTACTTACGATAATGCATATTCATATGAGTTGTCATGTTGACAACATAGTAGTTTACGTTACAATTGAGCACATGTTGTCTACTAAATCACTTTATAAGATAATCTTTTACATTCTTATCCTCTCATTGTTGCACACACATTCATACACAATGGAGGATAATCCACTCTTGGTGGACATGTGCGTATTCATGACTCCTAGTCATATCAGTTTGCTTTATATACAAGGCACTTCTATGATGTAATCATCTAATTATTTGATATCCAATCATCTGATATCTATTTTCATTTGATCATTTATTGTCTCTCTTGTTCTATCTCTTGAGCTTCTAGATCTTGACATTTCATTCTTGCCTTAGGAAAATTATTTCATAGTATCATAGTTATACCAAATTCTTACATGGTATTAGAGCCATAGGAGTTTCATTGCATAGCCACTGGAGAGATTTTTTGTGCAGGTCAAGATTGGAGCTTGCTGGTGTAAATCAAATGTTGGTATCATATTCAGAAGGTTAAAAAACCTAAATCAACTTTTGTTTCATCAAAATTGGACATCTGAGGTGAAATTTAGAGTCATTTGATTTTTGGAGGTGCGACGACGATGATTCAGGAAAAATATTTACAAAGGTGATTTTCAAATAGTGATATCTCCCTCATTCAAACTCCTTTATTCAAGCATTTTTTTTTTTGGGGGGTAGAATTTCATGATCTACACATTGCTGCAAGTTGTTTGCAATCCTTGTTCTTAGATTTTTCTAAAAATTGCAAATTCAAAGGCTTAGTTTGGGCTCATCTAGACACATATTTAGGTGCTATTTTTCTGAAAGTGCATAATTTTTTGTCTACCTTCTAGATATAGTATCAGTTTGGAGTAATTTTGAGTAGACATAGTACTTTCACTATTTGGTCATTTTTTTCCTATTTTGGTACTTATAATTAATTAGATCCTTGAGAGGTTTTGTGTCTTATCTTGCTAAGTTTGATATAGCTTCATATTTTTTGTTATAACCATCAAAATCAAAAGCCCACTTTGGTTCATTTTGACAAGTGAAACTAAGAATAAAGTTCCAAATCATCCATTTTGGGGGGTTCTTTGATTGAGTGATTTGGGGGGTGTCTTGTGTTAGTGCTTCTTTTTCTCTTGTTTTCTTTTATTTTACAGCATGGGTTCTCCTATATTTCCACTCTTAACTCCACAGAATTATGCTACATGAAAAATTAGAGCATGGAGTAAAATAATGGAAAAGGTTTTAATTGATTATGCTGATGGAACCATGGTTGCACCATCTAATCCTAATAAACTAAATGAATGGAATCATAACAATAAGGTTGATATTGCTACTTTGAGGAAGTATGTACATGAAGATCTTATCTTCCATATTGATAATTATAAAATAGTAAAGGAAGCATGGGATAAGTTACCTAGCTTGTATGCAAAAGTAGACAAAGCTGGAGGTTTCGAACTTGATGAAAATCTCATGTCATCAAATCCTTTGATAGAACAATTGGAGAAGGTCACTTTATTTTCAAAGGAGATATTTGAGTCTTTGATACATGTTCTACATTCATCCTTAGTTGATCTTGATTTGTCTTTTTCAACAAAGTGGCATAGTATACTTGATTTGGAGGCACCTTTCAGTATTGACATGGGGACAGTTGAGTAGGTTTCAGATATTTCATACATTTTGATGTTTCTTCCTACTCACGGGAGATGCTTCATTGATACACCTTTGATGTTTCTTCCTAAGGGGAGGAATGTTGTTCTACACTCATGGAGCATTTTCTACATCAAGCCTAGAGCATCTACTATTGGTGTACATTCTAGATTGAGGGGGGGTTACTTGGTCTATCTTCCTCTTCTTCTCTCTTATGGAGGGGATATTTTCCTCACATGAGGTCTTCTTCTCTCTCATTTTATTTTATTATACTTATCTCTCTTTTTGGAGGGGGGGTTTTCCCATGTGGTTTTTCCTCTTTCTCCACTTTATGAGAGATTGCATTGCATCTATCATTTGCACTTGTATCTTGTACATGGGTACCTAACATGGCCTATTAGTCGGGACCCATCTTGCATTATTATCTAGTTATTGTGAGTTTAAGTACATTCTAATAAGTTGCACTTAAGGGGGAGTGTTGGTGTAAATAAGTATTTATTATTTACACTTTACCTAAGTTTACATAGGATAATTCATATTCATATTACTTGTCATGTAGACACCTAGGAGCTTGCATATTCATATGAGTTGTCATGTTGACAACACAATAGTTTGCACTTCAATTTAATTTAAAAAGAAAATCTTTGCTAAGGCAGGCGGGCCCAAGAAAGTGAAGTTTCAGAAAAAGGGGGTTAATCTTTGGAAACCGTTGGACTAATAAATGAAAATTATTATTAAAATAAGTTTCATTAACCTCTCTTGGACGTGAGTTACAGTTATGCCCTCTTTTAAGGGGTTTGGAGGCATTTTGGGCTGATTCCAGAACTTGATTTTTGCTCATTCTTTGTTATTCTTCAGAGGCTGCCAAACCTGTGGAGAAGGAGACCCAAGAACGGGAGTTTGCAGGTTTCCAGGGAGACCCAAGAATGGGAGTTTGCAGGTTTCCAGGAAGGCTAAGGACGGGAGTTTGAAGCCATTCCATGTGCATGCTCATACAGAGTTTGCCTTTGTGCTGAACAATGCAGATTTGTGAGTTTTCGGGTGTATTTTTGTAAGAGTTTGGTGTTTCCGGTTGAGTATTTCATATCAGTTTTGGTTGCTGCTGTATTTTATACTTTAAGCTGTTAAAATAGAGCTGAATATATATATTGGGATGTGATTAAACTTCTGAGATAGATTATTAGTGTTCTTGTGGTGTTTCCGGGCATATCTTGTGCTATTTCGGGAGCCCGATGAGCATAGTTTTGGTCCTACATTTTTGAGCTGTTGTGTAAAGGCTATACGGATCTGGAAATGTCAATTTGTAGGCTGTTATACTGCTGAAAGTTCTGTAAAAATTTCCATTTTCAGATTCATTAATAATTTGTGAAGTTGTGAAGCTTTTAGCACTATTTTCAACATACCCGATTTGGGGTTTCTTAAGGAATTTGGTGGATCTTTGGGATATTAGCTGTTTGATTTTAAAGATCTGATTAGAGGTTGGAAATATCATGAAAAATCAGAAAAGGGACATTTCACATGTGTTGTCTACTAAATCTCTTTATGAGATAAACCTTTACATTCATGCACAATGGAGGATAATCCACACTCGATGGACATGTGCTTAGTTGGTATGCTTGTCTCTTTGCATGACTCCTAGACATATTAGTTGCCTTTATATACAAGGCACTTCTATGATGTAATCATCCAATTATTTGATATCCAATCATCTAACATCTATTTTCACTTGATTTTTTCTTGTCTCTCTTGTGCTATCTATTAAGCTTCTAGATCTTCGCATTTCATTCTTACCTTAGGAAAATTCTTTCATGTTATCATAGCTATACCAAATTCTTACACTTATTAATGCCTCTAATAGACAGTCTTTTAGCACACTTTGTGCACCTTGAGGGTGCGCTAGGTGCACTAGTAAACCAAAGCAAGTTTTAAAATGTGGACACCCTTATTATGCAAAGTGTTCTTAAGTTTCAAAATTAAATTGTGCATAGTTACACACCTTGAAAAGGTGTGCACCTATGCACCATTATTATTGTTTCTTAGGGTTCTTAGTTTTAAAGGTGTGCATATGTGCACCTTTTCCTTAGATTTTTTTTTCATTTTTTTAGGTTTGTTAATACAAAAGGTGTGCACTTGCACACCTTAAATAGGTGTGCACCTTCTAACTTAGGTATTTTGTGTTTGTGTGTGCAGGAATCCCAAAGATGGTGTGCCTCTATGGGTGTAGAGGTGTGCTCACCAAAAGCTGGAGGAGATAAATGAGAAATTTTTTTGCCTTTTATAGGCTCGAGATGAAGCACATCCTTTAGGGGTGTGTACCTACACATGTGCACAAGTGTGCACTTCCAAGGGAAGTGCTCCTTCACTAGCACACCGTGTGGGGCACGCTACACTTTTACCTTACAAAATCACATTTCTTTCTAAAATTATCAATTTTTGGCGAATGGGTTCTTCAGGTAGAGGACCAAGAAAGACATAGATTTAGGTAGAACCCTAAAAAGACTCAAAACCTAGACTAGGGGTCTAGGAAAGCAAAAAAAAATTAGGGGGTCCCCATTTCTCTTAAGAAATGGGGCGTGCATTGTGAAACCGCAACAAATAGCCCCAACAAAAAGGAATAAATGACAAAGGAATTTCTTCACCATAAAACATCCTTCTAAAATTTATCAACTAACAACTTAGTTTTAACACTTTGAATAGCTTTCAAGTCCCTTAGAAGTCAAAAACTTTAGAATCTCAAATCTTCAAGTTCAATGTGTGCTAATTGTATTCATTCCTTTTTATGTTTCAAGTTGCAAACTTGTCAACAGACTTTAACAATTTGGAATCAATCTTCCCCTCCACTAATTCATCCATCTAAAATCTTCATAGATCATGTGTATCAATCACTACCTAACCAGATAAGAGAATTTGTTCATGAGGGCTCTTAATAAGCTATCACTTTTTAAATTTTAGGTTCTAATCAATCTTTTAAGTTCTTCTTCATAGAGCTCACATGTTTCCATTAGATTCTTCCATGAAGAGATTAAATAGACATTAGATAGCCACTTTGGAATGCATATCTATATTTTCCAGATTATTTTTCTCAGACCTTTATAGAACCTTTCATTCTTAACACCATCTTTCTTTTTTGTTTTCTTTTTATAAACTAACCATGCTTAGACTATGTATCCAAGGCATTGGTGTCATTTCTTAGATTCTTTTAAATTTGATAACCTCTTGCATTCCTCTTGAATGAACTTTATGACTACTCCTATGCCAAACAATGATCTTAACCTTTCCTTGAAAAGACCTTTTTTTGAACCAGTACGCTTTAAGATATCCCTCACTACTATCAACCTTGATTCAAAAGCACTAAGATAGTCAATTCTTTAAATTTGTAAAGCATTGAGAGCTTTCGATCTACAACCCTAATTTCAAGACTATAAGTCCTTAACAGTTGTAAGCAACATTCTCATCTAGTTGTTAGAAGATACATATCATCTAAATTCTTTGGAAAAGAAATACCTCTTCTAAAAGTCAAAAATACAAGAAGTAATTTATGAAAAATAAGAAGTATTACAATGATGCTTACCTTGACATTTTTTAAGATGAGTCAAGGGATAAACTCATGTTGGTGCAAGAAGTTGTCAATTAGTTTCAGATGACCTTTGAGGAAGCTTCAACTGATGAAGCTATTAGACAAGAATTTAAGATAGAGGAGGCATTGCTAGAATTGGATGTAAAGATGGAAGACTTTGCAAAGACTCGCATAGAAGTGGGAAACTACCGAAAAGTAGTAAAGGATAAGTATGATGCTTTGGATTTTCTGGATGCAACCCAAGTGATGAACATCATAGAGAAATTAAAGAGTAAACATCCAGACATAGCTATGGTATAAAGGGGAAGAAAATTGAGAAGCTAAAATTTCAATTGTGACACTTGAAAAATTTTGGGTTTTTGGACTTTTCGCAAGGTGTGTTTCACCAAAGGTGTGCCTCTCCCAAGGTGCACTTCTCCAAAGGTGCACTAGAATTTTTTGAAGAAGTTAGAGGAGTGCTGATACTTAACTACCAATTCCAAATATAGAGTTTTCCATGCACTGGAAATACATTCTGATGGCATTTTAACTCCTACAAACATCCAGAGAAGGTTAAGCATCTATTATTGACATCTCCAAGGACTCCTACATAATCTAACAACTTCCTTCTTCTTATCTACTTCTTTCATTCATTTTAATTCATGTAAAGGCTCATGCACCCATTAATTAATATAAATAGGGATGGAGTCCTACTTAGCACCTCTTAGAGAGTCATTTTGTATATATTTAATTTTGTTTTATTAGTTTTGTGCATATATTTGCATGAAGGAATCTCTCACTCTCAACACAAATTGAGGAGATGATTTCCTATAAATTTAGGAATTAAATTTATATTCCAATCTATTATTTTGATGCAATGATATATGTTATTGGTGATCTCATTCTGAGTGTAGTGATTATTGTTGGAGTGTGTTATATTTTGTGGGTGTATAATCATGGATTGTAATGGAGCCAATGCTTTGTTATGTATTTTGATTGAGTGATCTTTCAATTATGTTATTTCTTGCATGTTTCCTAAGTCTAATGATGTACTCAGTTGGAGAAGAGATCACCTATTGTTCATACATAGCTTTGCATACTTTTCATGGCCTTGTGATTTGATGAGAAGGGAAACATCTTACAATTACTGAATTCTCATCGACAATTGCATCAATGGAATTAAGGAATTTTTTCTCCTATTTTCATTGGTTATCTATCAATCTTTTTAAATTCTTAACCCGTAGACGTGTTGTTTTTGTACCTTATATCCTTTAGGGATTTACTTTTCAAGTCATTTTCTTAAACTTATTCTTACCTTATCTTTGTTATTTGTTTTTATAAACACTTGGTTAATTTTGGAATACATATAGTTGCATTTTTAAAATTGCATTCATTATAAATAGAAAAATAGAAAAATATATTTCTTTTAGTGTGGATGCTTTTTTAAGATAGAAAGTAGATTCAACATCTTACCCAAAATTGGTTGAACCAACAAAGGCCTCCTCATGAACACTCACATTTTTCTTCTACTAGGTCACAAGATCATCCAAATCCTTGAGGTTGATCCTAGATCAACAATTCAAAAGAGGAGTTCGAAAGGATTCCTATTGTTAAGCATCATGCAAAGTGATAGGTCAACAAAAGTTAGCACTAGAAGGAGGGATCCCCTAGTTTTTTTCTTTGCTTTTCTAGACCCCTAGTCTTGGATCTAAGTCATTTTAGGGTTCTATCAATAGTCTAGGTCTTGCTTGGTCCTCTGCCCGAAGCAACCGTTTGTTGGAAACTGAGAATTTCATAAACGAATGTGATTTTATAAGGTAAAAGGGGGCACTAGCACACCTTTTTAGAAAGAAATGTGATTTTTTTAGGTAAAAGGGAGCACTAGCATGCCTAACACACCTATCTCACCCCAAAAGGTACGCTCGTGTGCTAACTATGCTAGTGAAGGAGCACTTCCCTTTGGAAGTGTGCACCAATGCACATGCAGAGGTGTGAACCCCTAAAAGGTGTGCTTCATCCTAGGCCTATAAAATTTTGGGACCCCTCTCTTCTCCTCACTTCATTCCTTCTAGAACCAACTTCTATTGAGTTATCATTTTGTTGATGCTTAATGACTAGAATCCTTTCAAACTCCTCTCTTAAAAAGCTAATCTGGGATCAACTCCAAGGTTCCAAACAATCTTGTAACCTACTAGAATTTTTTAGTAGAAGATAAATGTGAGTGTTCTAGAGGAGGCCCTTGTTGGTTTGACCAATTTTGAATAAGATGTTGAATCTACTTTCTATCTCAAAAAATTATCCACACTAAAAGAAATATATTTTTCTATTTTTCTGTTTATAATGAATGTAGTTTTAACTATGCAACTATATGGATTCCTAAATTAACCAACTATTTGTAAAAGAAAATAACAAAGATAAGGTAACAAGACATTTAGGAAAATGACTTGAAAAGTAAATCCCTAACAGACATAAGCCATAGAAACAACACATATGCGAGTTAAGCCTTTGAAAAGTTTGGTAGGTAAACAATGAAAATAGAAGCAACACTTCCTTAATTCCACTGATGCAATCATCAATGGGAATTTAGTAACCATAAGATGTTTCACTTCTCATCAGATCACAAGACCACGGGTAGTGTAGTCATGTGAGACAAAAATATATGTATGAATAGTAGATGATCTCTTCTCCAACTAAGTACGTTAGCAAAATTTGTAAACACATAGCACACACTTGAATTAAAAGATTGCTCAATAAAAATAACACAACAAAACCATTGGCTCCATTACACTCCATGAATATACATCCACAAAATATAACACACTCCAGCAAGAATCACTACACTCAGAATGAGAACACCAATAACATATATTATTGCACCAATACAATGGCTTGGAATATATGTTACATTCCTGAATTTAAAAGAAATCATCTCCTCAATTTGTTGATGGATCACTTCATGCAAATATATGTTTAAAACTAATAAAAAAATCTAATTATATACAAATTGACTCTTTAAATGGTGCTGAGTAGGTCACCACCCTTGTTTATATCAATTAATGGGTGCATGAGCCTTTATATGACTTAAAACAATAAAAGAAGAAGTAGATAAGAAGAAGGAAGTTGCAAGAGGATCTGAGAGTCACTAGAAGCTCTAAAAATAGAAGCTTGACCTTCTCTAGGTGTTTTTAGGAGTTGAATTGTCATCAAAAAAGTATTTTCTATGCATGAAAAGCTCTAAATTAGGAGCTAGCAGTTAGCTATTAGTACACCTCTATGAATAGTGCACCTTGCACACCTGCGCACCTTGATGAAATTTGTGCCAGGTTCTCAATTCACCAAAAAATCAAAGTTCCTAGGTTTGAAAATAGTTTTTGGCTTTTTCTTAGATGAGGTGTGGGAGCACTCTCGTGTACTTTTTTTCCCTTTTTGATGATTTATACCGTCTTTATAGCCAGACATTTTCATAGATTTAAACTCCTTCTACTTCTTTTATCTGAAATCCCAAGGTGCATGCATTGAATCTTATCATTAATAGTTGCATAAGATGAGGAACTTATTCTGTTTCATGTGTCCAAATTCTGTATCTTTGATCTTTAGTGCAAATTCATGCATCAAAACATATGCATGACTCCTTTGAAGGTGAAGGTTACCAGCCTAGGTGAGATCTCTATTGTTGTTGAAGATGCTATGATAATCTGTGTACATGCACATTATGTGCCATAACTTTTTGTTTATACACATCTTTGTGCAATGCGAATTCTATTCCATGATTTTTTATTCTCTCCAACTATGCAATCCTTCCTATTCAAAGACCAGTTGATCTAGATTATCCAAAATGATCAATTATTTGAAACATTTTCATATCTTTTTTAACAAGCTTTTCTAGGCATTTTTAACTAGCTTTTTTCAGAGGTCTTCTGCTCAAAATTTTGAGTTTAAAATTTCATCGATCACTAAAATTTGGAAGTGAAAGGCTCCCTATTCTAGAGATTGAAATTATATTTTTAATTATTCTTTCTAATAGTGTAAACGGTTTTGAATTTCAAGCTCGAGGTCAAAAGTTATGAACCCAACAAGTTAAGGATGCCTTTTTTATTTCCATAAAAAGAAAAATATTAGTTTAGAGAGTTGAAAATATAACCCAAAATAAACCCTAATTGACTAAAGACCTAACCCAAATGCTCCAAAACAATGAAAAAACAAGGTAATCCCCCTTTTACCCCTAATATGAAAAATACGCCAAAATGGTTTCTCTATAACCATTTTGGTGTAGTTACACACCTACACACATTGGTTGGTGAGGTACGCAGATGTACATGTGTGCAACTATACACATGCAAAGCAAGTGCAAGGAGGGACTTAGCTCTTAAAATGTGGAAAAAATATGTGCACTTGTGCACCTTTATGGGGTGCACAAGTATGCTCTCTTTTGTTGGTTTGAAGTCACTTTTGAAAGGTGTGCATGTGTGCACCTTCGGGAGGTGTGCACATGTGCATCTTTCCTTAGGTGTTTCTATTAGCTTAGTCTTAGGTTTATGATTGAAAGGTGCACACATGTGCACCTTGGATAGGTGTCCATGTGCACACCTTTCTTATGTTTTTTGTTTTAGGTTTTGTTCTTGTGTTATTTTTTTAGGTTGTTTAAACAAAGGTGCACATGCGTAGACCTTTGGTGTCTTCTAACACTTGTTTTGTGTTTGTATACAAGTTTAGCACACCTTTGGAGCTGTGGAGGTGCAGTTGAATCGGGAGCACTGAGAGAAAAGAAGTAAGGAGAATAGAGGAATCCAGGGCTTATATAGGCTTAGGCCCAATGTGTGTACCCTTTGGAGGTGCACACATGCACAAGTGCACATGTGCATAACTCCAAAGGGGAAAGAGTGTGCACTTGTGCATTTAGTGTACCTATGCATCTTGGTAGGTGTGCATGTGCACTAGGTGTGTTAGTGCACTTTTTGCATAAAAACACTCTTTCCTCCCAAATTCTTCTAGTTCTACACCAAGGGATGCTTAGTTAGAGATAAAGGCTAGACCCAGACTCCAGGGGGAGTTCCAAACTGACTCAGGCCCCAGACTAAGGGTCTAGGAAACAAAATTTTACCAGGGGGGTCCCCATTTCTAGGAGAAATGGGGCGTGCATTATGAAACCACAATAAATAGCCTGAACAAAAAGGAAGAAATGAAAAATGCATTTCTTCACTAGCAAGCATTCTTCTTAAATGTGTCAAATAAAAAGTAAATCCTAAACACTTGAAATAGCTTTCAAGTTCCTTGATATACAAAACTTCAAAATCTTGAATCTTCAAGCTCAATGTGTGCATAGTGTATTCATTTCCTTTAACATTTCAAAAATGTAATCTATCATGAGTCTGTAGAAACTTGGACATAAGCTTCCATTGACCAATCCATTCATCAAGAATCCTTGTAGATCATGTGTATCAATCATTGTCTAACCAGATGAGAGAATTCGTTCAGAGGGCTCTTGATGGGTTATTATATTTTTATTTCAGGTCCTGAGTAATCTTTTGAATCCTACTTCATAGAATTTTCATGTTTCCATTCAATTATTTCATGAAGCAATTTGCATAAGTAGTTGGTAGCCATTTTGGAGGGCATGTCCCTATTGTCAAGTTACCTTTCTTAGATCTTTTTGGAATCTTTCATTCTTAACACCATCTTTCTTTTTTTTCATTTTCTTTCTATACCTTGACCATGCTTAGATTGTGTGGCCAAGTAATTGATGTTGTTTATCATATTCTTTCCTTAGTTTGATAACCTTTGCATTCCTCTTTTAAGAACTTTTTGAAACTCTCATGCCAAACAGTGACTTTAGCAATTCCTTGAAAAGACCTTTTTTCTGAACTGGCAAGTTTCGGATTATCCCTTGCTATCATCAACCTTGATTTGAAAACACCAAGATAGTTAATCTTTAAATTTGCAAAATGTTGAGAGCTATTGATCTACAATTCTGATTTTAACACTGTAAGTCCTTTACAATTGAAAGTCATATCCATTCTCCAATTGGTATAAGAAACAAAATCACCTAAATGCTTTGAAAAAGAAATACCTCTTTCTAAAAGTTGAAATCATAAGGAGTGATCTATGAAATGCATCAAGAATGAGTCTTGATTGCACCTAACCCCCAAATTGACCCGGCTAAAAAAGATACGAAACTAAACAAAAAGACTCGACTCAAAGAAAACTAACACTTAACTAAAAAGACTTTTTTTTAAAAAAAATTATATACACAAAATCTTGAATAATAAGAATGTGGGGTGGTTGTCAATAGATTTTTTATTATGTACAATAGTAATGAAGCACCCCTTATAGTTCTAAAAATGATGACTTGTCTTTGTACTCAGAAAAACAAAATTTGGACAATCTTGGTTCAAGCTCTTGGTAAAAATCACTTGAAATAAGAAGTTGTGGTAACTTCTACAACCATGATTAATCCACAAAAAAGTTCTCTTACCTTAAACATCATATTAAAATTAAGAATCATCAAACTGAAAGGGATAATGTGAAAATATCACCTGATCTAGCGATTCCCCCACCATAGAGATGCATTCACACATTGTAATTTATCCTTCTAGTGGTCTTATCTCATGGTACACAACTCCACGCACACATGGAAACACTAGCATTGTTGATGTAATATAGCTATCATAACAAGATCCATAAGATAAAACATTGTTTTTATGATCCATATTACCACCATCATTAGCCTTAAACCATGAATTGTTATCATTAGGCTCCTTGGGACTAGAAAAATCAATCATAAGCATTTCTTTCAAATTACAAGATTCATTAATGTCATTAATCAAGGTGTTTCCTCCATCATGTCCCAAAGAAGCCTGCTCAAAATCATACTTGCATTGTATTGCGATTTGCCAAGCTAACAAGAAATCAAGACAACTTAATTCTAAATGAAATCTAAATGGATGGATTCTACATGACTTAGTTATTGTATGGTCTAATATATTTGTAGAATACCCACAAATAGACATTCCCTCATTCAAGCTTGAGACCAAATTAAGCACTCTATCCATCTCTTCTAATGACATATCTTGTTTTAAGGGAGGTATCTTATCATTATTGAATGGGGAATCAATATCACAATAGGAAGCATTGGTATCTTCTTCTTGATGACTTCCTAATTCAAAAATCTCACCAACCTTAGGATCTTTCGTATTTCCATAATTTTTCTCAACTTTGAGAAATTTTAGAACTCCATGGAGTTTTGGAACTTCAAAATTTTTTGCATCCTCAAAATTTGTTGGGATATCCACACTTATTGTAACATCTAATCTTGGAATAATTTCATTACTTCCAATAATTTCAATAGGTTGATCTTTCTGTGCTAACACATTAGATACTGCATCATAGAAACTAGCACATTCTAACTCTGAATAAATCTTTTGATGCAGGCAACAATAGTTAGGAAGAAAAAGGATGTTTAGATTTCAACCTTCTCTAGATAATTCAAATGTCTTATTATGTTATCCATAAAACCTTTCAAAATATCATCTTTTACATGCAAACCCTTCTGAACTTTTAGAGTAATGTTGGTTGGAGCTTCATAATGAATTGGAGTATTATAGACATATATGTCTAGAGGATTCATATGCAACCATAGACCTCATCCATTACAGATTCTTCTCTTCTTTTCAAACTTTGTGTATTCATATTATTGCTGCAATAAACATGTATCCCTAAGTTTCCATGCTCTTCCTCTTCATTGAATGGGAACACAAAATCCTCTTGATCATCTTCATCATTTTGTCCTACTGAAGATTTATCACATGATTCAAACACCATTGCACTAAACTACAAAGGTTGTTCCTCCGTGATTTGGGAGGCTGATCCAAAAAATCATTATGCCCATATCCATTTTCACTTGGACTCATACCTATAATACCATTATTTTCATTTTTCATGTTACTATAAAGGCCAAAAAAATTTCTCTGATTTTCAGAATAATTGTTGTGGGCAGCAAGCTGTCTTGGATAATTGCCTTGGTTTCTTGAGGAATTCAACTTTATTTTGATGAGTTCATTGGATATAAGAGACATCATCTCCTTCATGGCCTTAACCTCTCTATCCATATGGTTCTCTAGTTTAGTAGGTGGAGAAGTCTCTTTCTCAAAGAATATAGTCTTTCGGGCTCATACCCTAAATATGTAATTATCGACATTGGAGTAGTAGCAACTTGCTTTGTGAATGTAACAACCTCTTTGAAGACCTTTTCAATGGCATCAATGTCTCTGGATGGGATCCTTCTTAGAAAAATAGAAGTTAATGAATCCATTTTTCCCAAATAGATTTAGATGGCAGCCTCTTGTGGTATAGTGTAAGGAAACTTCATTCTTTGATACATCTTATACAATCAATGATTAAACTATGAAATAGTCTCATCGGGATCCCTCTTAATTGAAATGAAATGATGATGTAGGATAGTTGGATCAATATATAGCTAGAATTGTCCTAGAAACTTGCTCTTAAAAGAGTTCCAATCACTTATTGATGCTGGTGGTAGATTAAGGTACCAATTGAATGTTGTTTCCCCCAAAGTGTAAGGAAAAATGCAGCATACCATGTCCATATGTTAAATTTGGTTTCGATTACATATTTCCTTGAAAATTTTAATATGATATTTTTATGTTCATGATTCTCCATATATAAACTGTGGAAAAAAAATTTAAGGAATTTGGGCAAGTCATGTAATGGACCAGTTAAGTTCAAAGGTGAACTTTGGCCATTGAAGAAAGACATGGTGCATAATGATGGGAATGTGTGAAGTAGAATGTAGAGTTGATGATGATGATGGAATTTGTAATGGAAGTGGTAGAATTATAGGAAATCCTTTGTCACTGCAAGGCTTATGAAAATGAATGACTTCTAAAAATTATGGCTCACTATCTGAAGATCTTAAAGCTTGTTGAAACGAAGATAATGGATCATGATCTTCTAGCTTGTGTTAATTCTAGAAAAAGTGCACCTCTGAAGAAGCATAATTTCTCAAAACAACGCACATGCACACCTTCAAATAGTTCACTAACTTGGAAATTTTATTTTTATATTTTTCTCGCAAATTGTAAAATTTTCAAACAACTTGGATTTTCAAGCCAAATGGTTTTTGGCTCTCCTTCTAGTGCCAACTTTTGTTGAGTTGTCACTTTGCATGATGCTTAATGGTAGGAATCCTTTCAAACTTCTCTCTTGAAAAGATGATCTGGGATCAACTCCAAGGTTCCAAGAAATCTTGCAACCTACTGGAATCCGCTCAATAGAAGATAAATGTGAGTTTTCATAAGGAGGTCTTTGCTTGTTCGAAAACTTTCGAATAAGATGTGAATCTTCTTGCTATTTAAAAAAAGTATCCACACTAAAATAAATATATTTTTTTATTTTTCTATTTATAATGAATGAAGTTTTAACTATGCAACTATATAGATTCCTAAATTAATGAAGTTTTTGTAAAAGCAAATGACAAAGATAAGGTAACAAGAAGTTTAAGAAAATGACTTGAAAAGTAAATCCATAATGGAGATAAGCCACTTCAACAACATGTCTACGAGTTAAGCCTTTGAAAAGATCGGTAGGTAATCAATGAAAATAGGCGTAGTGCTTCCTTAATTGCATTGATGCAATCATCAACAAGAATTTAGTAACCGTAAGATCTTTCACTTCTCATCAGATCGCAAGGCCATGGAAAGTGCGCTCATGTGAGACAAAAAGCTATTTATGAATAGTAGGTGATCTCTTCTCCTACTAAGTACATCAATGGAATTTGTAAACATGCAAAAAACACTAGAATTAGAAGATTGTTCAATCAAAATAACACAACAAAAACATTTTCTCCATGACACTCCATGAATATACATCCACAAAATACAACACACTTCGGCAAGAATCACTACAATCAAAATGAGAGCACCAATAACATATATTATTGCATCAAAATAATGGCCTATAATAAATGTCACATTCTTGAATTTATAAGAAACTATTTCCTCAATTTCTGTTGAGAGTGAGAGATCTCTTCATGCAAATATATTCTTAAAATTAATAAAACAAATATAATTATATACAAACTAGCTCTCTAAATTGTGCTAATCAAGTCTCCACCCTTCTTTATATGAATTAATGGGTGCATGAGCCTTTATATAACTTAAAACAATAAAATAAGAAGTAGACAAGAAGAAGGAAGTTGCAAGAGGATCTAAGCATCACTAGAAGCTCTCAAAATGGAAGTTTGACCTTCTCTGGCTATTTCTAGGAGTTGAACTATCATTAGAATACATTTTTGGTGCACGAAAACCTCTAAATTAGGAATTGGTAGTTAGTTGTCGATGCACCTCTATGAATAGTGCACCTTGTGCATCTGTGCATCTTGATAAAATTTGTGCAAGGTGCTCAATTCATCGAAAAATTAAAGTTTTCAATTTTGAAAATGGTTTCTAGGTTTTTCTCAAATGAGGTCTGGGAACACTCGACTATACTTATTTTTCCCTTTTTGATGATTTATACCCTCTTTATAGCCATACACTTTCATATATTTGAACTCCTACTTCTTCTATCTGAAATCCCAAGGCACTTGTGTTAAAACTTGTCATTAACAGTTGCATAAGATGAGGAACTTGTTCTAGTTCACACGTCCAACCTCTATATCTTTGATCTTTACTACAAATTCATGAGTCAAAACTTATGCATGACTCCTTTAAAGGTGAAGGTTACTAGCTTAGGTGAGATATCTATTGTTGCTAAAGATGCAACAATAATTTTGGCATGTGCACATTATGCACCACACCTTCCTGTTTATGCACACCTTCATGCACTATGAAGTCTATTCCTTGATTTTTTCTTCTCTTTGACTACCTGATCCTTTCTGGTCAAAGACTAGGTGATCCAGATTATGCAAAAGGATCAAATGTTTGAAAATTTTTGTTGTTGTAAATAAGTATTTACTATTTATACTTTACTAAAGTTTACTTAGGTTAATGCATTATTTTATTATTTATTAGTTAGTCACCTAAGAGTATGTGCACTCTTGTGAGTAGTCATGTTGACAATACAGGTGTTAGCACTCTAATTAAGCACACGGTGTCTACACATCTCCATGTGAGATACACTTTGTTATTCTTATCCTCTCATCTAGAATGAAGGATAAGACATGTGCTTAGTTGTCATGCTTATCTTATCTCCTAGCACTTTCTAGAGACATTCTAGATACATCTTAGAGGTCTTTATATAAAGGCACTCCTAGTGTGTATGTACATCATAGAACATTGAATAGCAATAAATAAATTTTGGATATTGTTGTTTTGATTATACTTTTTTGGTCTACTATTGTGCTTGTGTTTGAGTTCCTTGATCTTGGATGAATTTTTCCCTAAGGAAAATTCTTACATGGTATCAAAGCTCTTGGAGAATTTCTCTTCACATAGTCATTTGAGACCATCTTTTTGCTTCAACACCTTAGCCCAAATCCAAAGTATCGCAATCATTGGGAGTATCCAAAGCCAGATTGAACCTCGCCATTACATCCAAAATGTTGATTTGGTGAAAATTGGCTATAAATTTTCCTACCCTAGACCAAAGTCAATTTTGAGGCAATTTTTTTTGCAAACTGGCACCTGAAGGCCCAATTTGCAAGTTTGGTATGATCATTCTTCAAATTTGTAATTTCATTTGATTCAAATCAGTATTTGATATTTTCTCTACATTTTTTCAAATAGAATTTTTAAAAAAATTTGGCTAGTCGGCCCTGCAGAGAAATTTTTTTGCAAGGACCGAGCAGTAAAACCTCGGCCATTGCAGGTATTTTGGAAAACATTTATTACAGTATGATAGAATCTCTAATTTATCGTAGTGGGAATCAACCACTAATTCTGGCACTGACATTCCAGCCAGGGCACCCAATAACCGGTCGAGTACCTACATTTCATAGTGCACTAGCCCACACTACTGGTGGTGATTTGTTAACTCCCTATGATGAAGGTTATTTAAACACTCTATGATGCTCTTTTCTCATCAATGTGGAATTATTTCGCAAACATTTGGTGCCTATGAAGACTTCCTGACCATGTCTTCCTTGCTCTGGCCACCATGAAATTAAACCTGGTGCAGTGGCTCTCCTCCTTGGCAACAACTCGATTTTTGGCACTGTACTCTACAGTCTGGCCTCTGGCAGCTACCTTTCGATCACTATTTGGCCACCTATTACCGACAGAGTTCTTCCATGCAGCGCTACCCTGCTCACTACTGTGGATCCATGCAAACAAATTAGCAACCGCCACATGGACTCCCTGCCATAGTGCATGTAGCTACCACCTCAGTTGCCTACTTGGTCACACATCAGTGACACATGGAAACATTTTGTATGCTAGCAAAGACCCTAACACATCATCAAGGTCATATGACATGTGTCATCATAGTCAGCCTACCAGTCAAAAAGGGGGACTTTTTTACTAACGTTAGTATTTTATAGTGTTAAAATTGATGACCATCTAACCATCATTCTCAAGCATTTTTAAAATTTTTTGATGGTTGTTTAAACATAAAATTTAAGTTCACATTTTTCTACCCATTCCCCTCTCCAAATTCAGTTTTGATTTGATAGTCCAACTTTGGGGGCCCATAACTCAGTCATCCAGACTCCAAATCAGGTGCAATTTTTTTTTTTTTTTGGGTAAAATTTCCTAAACTTTTCATTGGTGGTGTTCTTTTCTAGTTTTGGTGCATGGACTTGTCAAAAATTTCATCTTTTGGTAACTGTACCTATCCAATCTTACATTTTGCAACTTGAAACTCTTCATATATGCTCATCTTGACACATTTTTAGGTTCTATTTTTTTTTAAGTACATTATTTTTTGTCTACTTTCCAGTTCTACAATCAGATTATAGGGTTGTGAAAAACAAAACTATCACTTTCAAACATAGGGGCTTTTCTATATTGTATTGCTTTGATTACTTTTCAAAATTGTTGTGCATTTGAGCTACAATTCTTAGTGCCAAATTCTGGCCTCAAAAGGTAGTTATAACTAGCAAAATTAGAAGTCCACCTTGTGCATTTTGACAAGTGGCCTCTTGTACATGCACCATCTCTAAAACACTAAATCATACATTATGGGGGGGTTGATTCATTTTTCTTGGATCTTTGGGGGTTACATTGATTAGCCCATCATGGAAGAGGAAGATTTAATTATCTTGACACCAAACAACTATTAGGAATGGAGTCAATTGTTTATCACATATCTTAGTCTGCACAATGCACTGCCATATGCGAAAGGACTTACCTATAATGCAGACATGAGTACCCTCATTTATCATACATTCTATCTAACTATGGATATAGAGGTTATGGATTCACTTGATGACATGAAGTCCACTGATCCATATGAGGTTTGGATCTATCTTTGGGAGTTGTATGGAGATCCAAAAATTCCTCCATTCCCAATAGATCTTTTATCTCCAGTTGTAGTTGCATCCTCTCTAGATGAGATTACAACTCCTAATGCTCCTGTTGCTACTATTGATCCAGTTCTAGCCATAGATGCTTTAGATTTAGTGCAGCAGGACACTTCATGTCTTCCTACTTTAGCTTCATGGGAAGACTTCCTTCCAAACATAGTAGAGCCATTCATGGAGTCTCACATTGAAGATGTGGGAGACATCATTGATGATATTCATCTTTTCTTTGAGGCAAATTCTTCATCCATTGCCACAGTGAATGATTCATGTACTTCAGCACAGTAGGGTACACATTGTCTTCCAGTTCTATCCTTAGGTGATGACTTCTTGACAGATATTTCAGGACTATTTGTGGAGTCACACATAGCAGATTTGGGAGACTTCTTTGATGATATCTTGCTTCTCTTTTATGAAGCATATCTTTCTACAATTGTTGCAAGGTCTCACTCTGACCCTCATGTGCATTCTCTACATGATCAGTCTTTACAGGCTAATGTGATTGTGGATCCTTATGTACAATAGTTTCAGGAGGTCTCTTTATCATTTGAGGAGATAGATTGTTCTTTGAAATAGTTTCTACATCAATCCTTGCTAGATCTATGCTTCTTCTCAGTAGTATTGGAAGGATCCATCGTCATTATCGACACAAGGAAACTTGAGCAAGTTTCAAAGACACCTTTTATCATCAAGATTCTTTCCACACATAGGGGAAGCATCTCATATGTACCTCTACCATTGTTTCTTCCAAAGGGGAGGAACATTATACAGTGGTTATGGATCAGCTTCTACATTGGAGCATTTCTCACTAATTCACACACTACTTTTAGGGGGGGCTACCTTGTCTCCTTCTTCTTCTCCTTTATTGGGGGGACTTTTTCCTCTTAAGGGGTTTTGTCCTTCCACTTCTCTTTTGTATATATTTGATGTATGTCATAATGGGGGGGGTCTTGATTACTCCATCCATCCATGCATCCTATTTTCATCTCTCTTTTAGAGGGATGGTTTTTCCCATGAGGTTTTCTCTCTTTCTTCACTTTATGAGAGATTGCATTTCATTATGTACATGGTACCTAACATGGCCTAGTAGCTAGGACCCATTCTGCATTTCATCCTAGTTTTTGTGAACTTAAGTGCATTCCCCTAAGTTTCACTTAAGGGGGGGTGTTGGTGTAAATAAGTATTTACTATTTACAATTTACTTAAGTTTACTTAGGTTAATGCATTATTTTAGTATTTATTAGTTAGTCACCTAGGAGTATGTGTACTCTTGTGAGTTGTCATGGTGACAACACAAGAGTTAGCAATCTAATTAAGCACATGGTGTCTACACATCTCCACATGAGATACACCTTGTTATTCTTATCCTCTCATCTACAATGAAGGATAAGATGTGTGCTTAGTTTTCATGCTTATCTTATCTCCTAGTACCTTCTAGAAACATTCTAGATGCATCTTAGAGGCCTTTATATATAGGCACTCTTAGTCTGTATGTACATCATAGAACATTGAATAGCAATAAATCAATTTTGGATATTGTTATTCTGATCATACCTTTTTGGTCTACTATTGTGCTTGTGTTTGAGTTCCTTTATCTTGGGTGAATTTTTCCCTAAGGAAAATTCTTACACTTTCATATCTTTTTTAATAAGCTTGTCTAGGCATTTTTAACTAGCTTTTTCGGAGGTCTTCTACTCAAAATTTTAAGTTGAAACTTTCATCAGTCTCTAAAATTGGCAAGT